>CM067376.1:187961976-188287901 GCA_034510155.1 Eucriotettix oculatus
TAGGAAAGATAGCAGATAGAACGATGACGTTATGGATTTTACTTTAAGGTACTAGTCTCTTGTTCTGACCGAAATATCAGAGAAATCTAGCAGTAATTTCTTAAGGTGGTTCTGAGCAATGCTTCGCAAAACGTTAAAATTGGCATTTTCAATCGGGTAAATCGGTAGGAAAGATAGCAGATAGAACGATGACGTTATGGATTTTACTTTAAGGTACTAGTCTCTTGTTCTGACCGTAATATCAGAGAAATCTAGCAGTAATTTCTTAAGGTGGTTCTGAGCAATGCTTCGCAAAACGTTAAAATTGGCATTTTCAATCGGGTAAATCGGTAGGAAAGATAGCAGATAGAACGATGACGTTATGGATTTTACTTTAAGGTACTAGTCTCTTGTTCTGACCGTAATATCAGAGAAATCTAGCAGTAATTTCTTAAGGTGGTTCTGAGCAATGCTTCGCAAAACGTTAAAATTGGCATTTTCAATCGGGTAAATCGGTAGGAAAGATAGCAGATAGAACGATGACGTTATGGATTTTACTTTAAGGTACTAGTCTCTTGTTCTGACCGTAATATCAGAGAAATCTAGCAGTAATTTCTTAAGGTGGTTCTGAGCAATGCTTCGCAAAACGTTAAAATTGGCATTTTCAATCGGGTAAATCGGTAGGAAAGATAGCAGATAGAACGATGACGTTATGGATTTTACTTTAAGGTACTAGTCTCTTGTTCTGACCGTAATATCAGAGAAATCTAGCAGTAATTTCTTAAGGTGGTTCTGAGCAATGCTTCGCAAAACGTTAAAATTGGCATTTTCAATCGGGTAAATCGGTAGGAAAGATAGCAGATAGAACGATGACGTTATGGATTTTACTTTAAGGTACTAGTCTCTTGTTCTGACCGTAATATCAGAGAAATCTAGCAGTAATTTCTTAAGGTGGTTCTGAGCAATGCTTCGCAAAACGTTAAAATTGGCATTTTCAATCGGGTAAATCGGTAGGAAAGATAGCAGATAGAACGATGACGTTATGGATTTTACTTTAAGGTACTAGTCTCTTGTTCTGACCGTAATATCAGAGAAATCTAGCAGTAATTTCTTAAGGTGGTTCTGAGCAATGCTTCGCAAAACGTTAAAATTGGCATTTTCAATCGGGTAAATCGGTAGGAAAGATAGCAGATAGAACGATGACGTTATGGATTTTACTTTAAGGTACTAGTCTCTTGTTCTGACCGTAATATCAGAGAAATCTAGCAGTAATTTCTTAAGGTGGTTCTGAGCAATGCTTCGCAAAACGTTAAAATTGGCATTTTCAATCGGGTAAATCGGTAGGAAAGATAGCAGATAGAACGATGACGTTATGGATTTTACTTTAAGGTACTAGTCTCTTGTTCTGACCGTAATATCAGAGAAATCTAGCAGTAATTTCTTAAGGTGGTTCTGTAAAATGCTTCGCAAAACGTTAAAATTGGCATTTTCAATCGGGTAAATCGGTAGGAAAGATAGCAGATAGAACGATGACGTTATGGATTTTACTTTAAGGTACTAGTCTCTTGTTCTGACCGTAATATCAGAGAAATCTAGCAGTAATTTCTTAAGGTGGTTCTGTAAAATGCTTCGCAAAACGTTAAAATTGGCATTTTCAATCGGGTAAATCGGTAGGAAAGATAGCAGATAGAACGATGACGTTATGGATTTTACTTTAAGGTACTAGTCTCTTGTTCTGACCGTAATATCAGAGAAATCTAGCAGTAATTTCTTAAGGTGGTTCTGTAAAATGCTTCGCAAAACGTTAAAATTGGCATTTTCAATCGGGTAAATCGGTAGGAAAGATAGCAGATAGAACGATGACGTTATGGATTTTACTTTAAGGTACTAGTCTCTTGTTCTGACCGTAATATCAGAGAAATCTAGCAGTAATTTCTTAAGGTGGTTCTGAGCAATGCTTCGCAAAACGTTAAAATTGGCATTTTCAATCGGGTAAATCGGTAGGAAAGATAGCAGATAGAACGATGACGTTATGGATTTTACTTTAAGGTACTAGTCTCTTGTTCTGACCGTAATATCAGAGAAATCTAGCAGTAATTTCTTAAGGTGGTTCTGAGCAATGCTTCGCAAAACGTTAAAATTGGCATTTTCAATCGGGTAAATCGGTAGGAAAGATAGCAGATAGAACGATGACGTTATGGATTTTACTTTAAGGTACTAGTCTCTTGTTCTGACCGTAATATCAGAGAAATCTAGCAGTAATTTCTTAAGGTGGTTCTGAGCAATGCTTCGCAAAACGTTAAAATTGGCATTTTCAATCGGGTAAATCGGTAGGAAAGATAGCAGATAGAACGATGACGTTATGGATTTTACTTTAAGGTACTAGTCTCTTGTTCTGACCGTAATATCAGAGAAATCTAGCAGTAATTTCTTAAGGTGGTTCTGAGCAATGCTTCGCAAAACGTTAAAATTGGCATTTTCAATCGGGTAAATCGGTAGGAAAGATAGCAGATAGAACGATGACGTTATGGATTTTACTTTAAGGTACTAGTCTCTTGTTCTGACCGTAATATCAGAGAAATCTAGCAGTAATTTCTTAAGGTGGTTCTGAGCAATGCTTCGCAAAACGTTAAAATTGGCATTTTCAATCGGGTAAATCGGTAGGAAAGATAGCAGATAGAACGATGACGTTATGGATTTTACTTTAAGGTACTAGTCTCTTGTTCTGACCGTAATATCAGAGAAATCTAGCAGTAATTTCTTAAGGTGGTTCTGAGCAATGCTTCGCAAAACGTTAAAATTGGCATTTTCAATCGGGTAAATCGGTAGGAAAGATAGCAGATAGAACGATGACGTTATGGATTTTACTTTAAGGTACTAGTCTCTTGTTCTGACCGTAATATCAGAGAAATCTAGCAGTAATTTCTTAAGGTGGTTCTGTAAAATGCTTCGCAAAACGTTAAAATTGGCATTTTCAATCGGGTAAATCGGTAGGAAAGATAGCAGATAGAACGATGACGTTATGGATTTTACTTTAAGGTACTAGTCTCTTGTTCTGACCGTAATATCAGAGAAATCTAGCAGTAATTTCTTAAGGTGGTTCTGTAAAATGCTTCGCAAAACGTTAAAATTGGCATTTTCAATCGGGTAAATCGGTAGGAAAGATAGCAGATAGAACGATGACGTTATGGATTTTACTTTAAGGTACTAGTCTCTTGTTCTGACCGTAATATCAGAGAAATCTAGCAGTAATTTCTTAAGGTGGTTCTGTAAAATGCTTCGCAAAACGTTAAAATTGGCATTTTCAATCGGGTAAATCGGTAGGAAAGATAGCAGATAGAACGATGACGTTATGGATTTTACTTTAAGGTACTAGTCTCTTGTTCTGACCGTAATATCAGAGAAATCTAGCAGTAATTTCTTAAGGTGGTTCTGAGCAATGCTTCGCAAAACGTTAAAATTGGCATTTTCAATCGGGTAAATCGGTAGGAAAGATAGCAGATAGAACGATGACGTTATGGATTTTACTTTAAGGTACTAGTCTCTTGTTCTGACCGTAATATCAGAGAAATCTAGCAGTAATTTCTTAAGGTGGTTCTGAGCAATGCTTCGCAAAACGTTAAAATTGGCATTTTCAATCGGGTAAATCGGTAGGAAAGATAGCAGATAGAACGATGACGTTATGGATTTTACTTTAAGGTACTAGTCTCTTGTTCTGACCGTAATATCAGAGAAATCTAGCAGTAATTTCTTAAGGTGGTTCTGAGCAATGCTTCGCAAAACGTTAAAATTGGCATTTTCAATCGGGTAAATCGGTAGGAAAGATAGCAGATAGAACGATGACGTTATGGATTTTACTTTAAGGTACTAGTCTCTTGTTCTGACCGTAATATCAGAGAAATCTAGCAGTAATTTCTTAAGGTGGTTCTGAGCAATGCTTCGCAAAACGTTAAAATTGGCATTTTCAATCGGGTAAATCGGTAGGAAAGATAGCAGATAGAACGATGACGTTATGGATTTTACTTTAAGGTACTAGTCTCTTGTTCTGACCGTAATATCAGAGAAATCTAGCAGTAATTTCTTAAGGTGGTTCTGAGCAATGCTTCGCAAAACGTTAAAATTGGCATTTTCAATCGGGTAAATCGGTAGGAAAGATAGCAGATAGAACGATGACGTTATGGATTTTACTTTAAGGTACTAGTCTCTTGTTCTGACCGTAATATCAGAGAAATCTAGCAGTAATTTCTTAAGGTGGTTCTGAGCAATGCTTCGCAAAACGTTAAAATTGGCATTTTCAATCGGGTAAATCGGTAGGAAAGATAGCAGATAGAACGATGACGTTATGGATTTTACTTTAAGGTACGAATTAAAGCTAGGCAACCTAAAACTTTCATAAAGGACCGCGGAATTATTAATCCTGTATCCGTTGCCTTTGCTGCAGCAAAGATTCGCCTTCAACTTAACGATAGGTGGAGATTGCATCAACAGGAGCCGAAATGGGGCTAAAACTGTAAGTTAAGACTAAAATACAAATGTAATGATCCTATACAGCCCCGTTATTCGTAAATTCATATCTTGGTTGTCCGTTGGAATAATCTGCTAACGTTACTTATTTTTTGCCAGGCAATAAGCATTCAATTTTTTTTGTACTGCAAAGGTTCTATGTTGTATAAATATTTCCAAACATACTGTCAGAACATGTTATACATTGTTATGCAAGCAATTCATATCTTGTATATATTATATAAATTCTTTACTTATTTTGAATATACTCATCAAATTCAAATTTTTGTGTAATGAGTTGACACCGTTGTGTCAGGTTAATTCAGCCACAACTGCTCGTGATAGGCGAGTAATTAACAGGTGTCTTTCCACATGCTGGCTGTTTCGAATGCAGTAAAAAAGCAGGAAACAGTGAACACATTTGAGCCGGTAGCGAGTATCCGTTAGAATTATTTGACATGCTTTGATTTTGATAATTCTTCGTTTATTGTATTTTAAATTTCATTTATATATATTTTTTTTTTGAAGCGTAAGCGTCGTTCCTCCTGCAGCTCAGCTCTGCGACGATTATAACTTGTTCCTCGGAAATGAAAAGTTAGTGTGTCAGGTATTTATGGAAACAAATACCAAAAATTTTTAATCAGTTAATAATAATATAATCATTCAGATACATGAGGATATTAATTAACCCAGGGCGTGATCGTTTACAATCTCCAGATTCAGTCAGTCATCAAAAACTCAAATTCGTCGATCCAAATTCACTCCTAACATTCGTGCGTCTACTCTGGTCTAACACGACTTGGTTTACTGGCTGGTTTGTTAGCCGTGAATCATCCACGTGACCGCGAGTCACAACACCGCTCCTGGCTTACGTCAACTTGCCGAATGAAGTACCAATTTCATCAACAAATAGTTATAAAACACCCCGATTTTTCCAAAAGATTCTACTTACAAACATACGCCAGAAATATAGGAGTAGGAACCAATATTTATTATAATGAATATATGGGGATTACTAACTTAAATAATTACAAAATATTAAATATATGATTAGGTTTAATGACAATATCAATAAACAATTTACTTTGACGAAAACAAACATACATACAATAATAAATAAAATTTCTAAGCATTTCAATATTTGCGCCAGCACTTATTTTCAATAAAACTACACATATATTTACCAAAATGATTTATATTAATTATTGAAACCTAACAATTTATAAAAACTCAACTCAGGGTCGCACTTTATGGGCCTTCACATAGAACAGATACTAATCCACTTAGACCTGGCAGCAAATAGAAAATTACAACTTCACCGTGTCGACTTTTCACTTCTTCCGGGCTCGTCCTCCCTCCAGATCCAAGCTGCCGGTCCCCGCTCTCGCACCATCTGGCCAATTTTCCTCACAACGCTCTCGACCACGAATCTTTCACCAATCAGTGTCTCCACCAATCTGTCACCAATCAATCTGCTATATCTCTCATCACCACCAATCTGCAAACCAAAATGTCTCCGCCTGCCTCCTTTAAAACTTCGTCCCCACTTATGCGACACCTATCACCAAGGTCGAGGGGGTGGATATCCTCCGATCATATCCCTGGTTACACTTGGGGAAAAACACGCCCCCGGTTGCCAAATTCTCAGACAGATTGGAAAATTCCGAAACCGGCGACGAGGAGTCTGAGATTTATGGGCCAAGCGTCATCCGCCGTCTCCTTTATTTAATATTCCACGAACTCTAAGGGGTGCGGAATTAAACTACAGTACAAAAGAAAAAGAAGCACTCGCGATCGTCTGGGCTTTGTTTCGGCTAAGGAGCTATCTGATCGGCCGAGAATTCACGATTCGCACCGATCATATGGTCCTAATTTTCCTAGTCAGGTGGAATTCCCAAAACTAAAGATTACTTAAGTGGGTAATCTGGCTGCAACAATTCTCGTTTAAAGTTGAATACTGTGAAGGGACAAAGAACTATCTGCCAGACCTCCTAAGCCGCAACCCGTTGCGAGGAAACACCTACGACGTGGATTTCCGGGAGAACTAAGCCCATTTTGTTTGCACCATTCATCCAGATATAACCCAGTGTGTTCCCTTGAGATGGGAACGAATAAGAAAAGAACAAGAGCAAGATCGGGAGATTGTTCTTATTAAACGATTCCTCGAAGGAAATATTCCCGCAGGTGACCCGGCATATAAACGTATCGACTTAAATAGACTGACTGTTGGCCGACAATGGGATCAGCGGACAACTCTTGCCCCAGTACATATACCTCCTAAAATAGGTGAACCCAGAGATAGTACGAGGCATTCCCGACATAGTCAGGTGAGCCCCGCAGACACCCTGGAGTGAAGCGCCTACGAGAGAAAACTCCCAAATGATAGAACGTACACTTAATGTAATTTATTGACTTTATAACGGGTTACAATGGGCACAACAACTGAGACAGAGATAGATATGATGCTGACAGCCTCTGTTGTATTGACTTGCTTACCATATTGATAGTGAATGAATAATGAATAGAATTAATAACAAATAAAAAAATCGTTCTACTTGATTCAATAAATATCTCGTTTACTTTAAAGTTCTTATTTCATTTACTTTTCTAAAAGAAAGTATCGCCCCGATCTTTCAAATATTAGGACAGTTTTAGTCGCCATGTTGAATGTAAGTTTTAACCTTTTTAATGTGTTAGTTAAAAAAAGTTAGGATACACCAAAGAAACTTAAATAAAAATCAGTTCAGTGGTTTACTCCTGAAAAGGGAACAATATCAGCATGATAGACAAACGTACAGAAATTAAGATTGATTGAGTTTGTGTTACCCTAAAGCATCAAATACCGTTATTTGAGACACATGTAAAATTATTATTCTATTTAAATAGGGATAGAGGTAAAACACGGACAGTAAAAACGATAATAGATTAAAAGTTTTCTTGAAATTACCTGCCACGCTCTCCGCAGTTGTTACGATTTGTATTTATAAGTAACTAAGGCAAAGATAAATTACAGTTCATACGAGTAAGAAAAATGTGAAGAGTTTTTTTCCTCCCATGCGAAAATAAGGAGGAAAGAGAGATATCTGAAGCTAATGCATATTTTAGAGAAACATTCCAGAGTTACTGCATGATAACCACTCAATCGGAGAATGATAAATGATACTTTCGGAGGCAGGAGATGGTCCGCGACCCGAAAGAGCATCTTCTTGGATAGCTGAGAGATAAACGACGCCGGCGCCATCTCCAGGGGCGACCCGACGTCGGGGGAAACGCGATCCCGTGGTCTGCTGGGGAAAGCGTTTCGGTGCGTCAACAATCTCTCCCTTTTTCGTGAAAAGGGACGGCTTTTACTTCACGGAACTATACGACAAATGCTTTCTTATTTACGTATCGTTAATATTCTTTTCCGTGAACGTATCGACGCTTCAAATGTGAACGAAAAATTTTCTGAAGAATCTATACGAACAAAATCATTTACCTGCATGTTCTTTCACTGAATTGTACTTTAAATGAAACTCAAGTCTTCCAAGAAACAAAATTTTATTAATATTAAGAATAAGGATTTATTAAATGAGGTTGTGTTTCACTCGGACACAAATATAATAAAATGAACAAAAAGAATACATTTACATGAAAATTAAAAATTTAACATTTCTCAACAGAACATAACGATATCACCTATATTGATATTAAAACATTGGCCATGAAGCAGAAAGGAATCTAATTCATCTAAAATCATTTTAACTGAAATACCATCATTTTAATTAATCTTTATTCCAATACTGCCATTTTTACCCACATATGCTTTGCACTATTGTATCTGAATATTTTTTTAACTTATAATTACTAAGGAATGGAATATCGTCGTTTTAATTGTGATATTTAGACAATGCGAAAGAATATTGGAATAAAAAAAATCATATGGTCTTACAACTAAAACAGAATTAAAATATAGGGTCCCTAATTAAAGTTTCTTCCGATAATTGAATAGCATCACCTATTATAATTAAAAATTGGAGATTGAAAGTCCTGTCTGACAAACAAAATACATTATTTCAATGATACTACAGTAGTTTAAATATTAAGAAATACTTTTACAGTTTTCCGAAAACGTAATCAATGATTGTTTGCTGATAAGGCAACATAAGAACAGATTTATTTTATTGTATAATAATCTTTATATTTTGATCTTATTATCAGTGTCTCATTTTTTATAATTGTGAATTTGTTCATTTTTTAAATTATGTGAAATTTGTAGTTACTTCCTCTTTCTGTGATATGTAAACCTTAAATATTATTCATTTCAGCAAGAACGAATTTAAATTCTTAATTGCATTACGACGCAACAAAATCTATTCGTCAGCTCATATTTACAATCTGAATAATATAAACTGAATCATCGAACTTTATTCTCATACCATTTCTGAATCGCTCAAACATACGCTGTAAAATACAAACTGTTTCAAAATTGCAGCTGTGTTGTAGCGCAATGCATTTTTTTATAAGGAGGTTAATTGAGTAATCGATAGAGTAAATGCGTAAGGAATATGATAAAACCCCTTTAGTAAACTAGGGCTCCGTGGTCAGAGTTTTAGGGACCCTACACTGCATTCACATATACGTTATACAGGGATCACACTAGTCATTATGTATATTATTAGATATTTTATTTTCATTAAAATATTTTGACATGGCTCAATTTTAACAATTTTTTCATGTATCTAAATAAAATAGATGTAGAGCAAATTTTAAAGTAATACAGATAAATTTTATTATTGAATATCAGTAAATGATAATATTCAGATCATTTTAATTAAATGTTGAATTGGTCATTTGTATGAGCTTACAAGTTCGTATAACACAGAATTAGGTATTTTGTTTAGAATTTGTTTTATATAATTATTAATCGTTATTCAGCATTAAAAAATTGCGTTAAAACTAAAATTGAGCTGTTAATAATATTAACGTGGTTTACAATGTCCTGTGTAAAAGTTTTATAAAGAAGTAAAATAAAAATTGCTACATCTTAGAACCTGCAGGAGTTGAGAACTGGACTGCAGAAACGTGAACTGGGATTCGAACCCAACTCAACGGAAACATTTTTTACTTATTTACTTTATTTACATTTGGTTTTTAGTATTTTTCGTTTCGAGAATGATTTGTTTCTGTAATATTCCACGAATTAATTATATTGGACCTCGAAGCGGAGGGAGTCTTTCGCAGTGCGATTCTCTGTACAGCACTTCGTGGTAAATAACCTTAGCCGTGTGTGTTACAGAATCTCACGATATTTCAGAAATGACACAATATAATACCTAAAAATAGTTATTCACCCTTTAGGTGCATGTAAAAAATAATAAACACCGATACGATTTCGATATCATTAATAAGCTATTTCAATATAACTTAAAAATAATTTGGATTCCCAATTAGAATCTATAATCTATTGTTAACCTTAGAAAGATGGTAAGAATATCGAAGGTGTTGTAACTACGTTTTATGGCTGATATTAATATAATAAATGTTTTACTATAACTAATATTTAATGATGGAACACCTTTAATTGTGTTGCTCTTACAGTTCGGTTATATCCTGATGAATAAGGCCTGAATAGGGTCGAATGCTACGGATTAAATGCATTTGACGTAAATCCATATGTGTCTATGAACTTTTATTATTTATTTACGTCAAATTGTATTCTTACAGTGATTTCATATTGCGGACGTATACTTGTTTGGATTCAACTGTAAAATACCATCTTACTTTATTAGAAACTGAGCTTAAGAATAGTACAGAGGCTGGCTAAAATGAAGATGCTGCAATAGGGAAATTCATCATCCTCCGAACATTGACCAAGCCTTCCTTCCCTGCCCGTCATATTTCAAACAGAAAGTACGGGATTAGTACATTTAATAAGTTCTACCCTCACCACAATCCACCCAACCTCCCCTTCCTCTACAAGCCTTCAAAACCTCCTGCCCAAAAAACGTTATTAAAAGTTTAAGTGAGCCTTGGAATGCTTTCCAAATATCTGTATACTTTCATCTAAGTTCCATGTGATCTGTTTCTCATCATCTTTTCATTTGCTTTGAAAGTGCCTTCTCTGTACCTTGGCCTCCTACTCGTTTTCTTCATCTCTCTCACGCGTTCTCTCACTCCATCATTACCAATCTACCTCTTTTTATCCTCGTTTTCGTAATTTTTGCTCCCTTTTGTGCGTTTGTATGCCTCTTTCCTTCACATTTCATACTGGATCTAAAATTAAAACTCATTTCGTCCTTACGCAAGGTCCTGCTTTCACAGTAAATTTTCAAGTTTGTAAATTTCTAAAGCACAAAATTTAAACCTAATCAACAGTTAGCAAATATTTATTTTTTATAACGTAACGCCGTTATATTTATTTCTGAATTCAAAATTTCTCCTGACGTTAAACAATAACGCAATTATTGAAGGAAATGGGGCATAGAACAACTCAGAAGGTGTTTAATACATTACAGTGGAATTAAATCGAATTGGTGCTACATCTATCAAGTGTAATTGCGGTCTAAGTATAAAACTACCATTAAAGAGCTTAAGTGCAGTATCTGATTGCCTTGCTAATGGAAAGTTAATTGCTCTAAAATTCTCGTAGGGTAAACTGAGAAACACTGTTGTAGTGGGAAGATGATATAATGTATGGCCTTGTCATTTGCTATTCTCGTTAGTCCAGTTGATGATAATCCATTTTCTCCGTCATATAAATTACCATGATTCAATTTTAATTGAAACGAAGTTCAATAAATAATCATAAAACAAATGTTTCTCTAGACATCCAGCTGCGATAAACTGTAAATTTAAAATGCCTGAATTCATTACACTTATCGTTTATATATATATATATATATCATGGAGAACACGTTATATATATATATATGAATATATATATATACTTGACTTATATTAAGTGGAAATATTCCAGTAATACAGATAAATGTCACATATATCCGAAAACAAAGGAAATAAAAATATGCAATTTACTAAACGGTACCACATTCATTCGTTTTTTATAAAGTGCTTTATGAAACAGTTTAATTCAAACCATTTGCATACCTCAAGATAATTCACAATACTCAAGGTAGAATTAAAAAGAAAAACGTACACATTTTACTCACATACAAAAATAATTACGAATAATTAATGTTTACATTTGTTTATCAATTATAATGTATCTTCGATACAATAAAAATGATTTATTTTTGTATATTATTGATATCAATTAAAAAGCGTGAAGCAATTACAACAAATATTGGTACAATATTCTTAAAAACCCAAGGATGGGAACTGCGAAAATGTGTGGCGAGCAACCCCTAGTATAACTGTGGAAGGATAAATAATTAATAAATATATGATAATATATTGACATCCATTTTTGTGTCGCCAGAAAAAGAAAGAATACACGGAATTCCTCCATATTTAATTTCTTGCAATATGGCCACAGCTTGTTTCCATTTCGGTATGCAAGTTTATATATTTTCGTTTTATTTACAGTCGCCTTTGTCACGACATATTTCGCCCAATTATATTCTTCAATACAAACTTCAGCAATTTTTGATCAGTATAATTTAATAAATTTGTTGTCAGTTACGAAGAATAATTTTAATTAAAATTTCCAAATTAAAGACTACATAAAATTTATATTTTCTTTTCTGAAGATTTGGTGACTTCGGTTATATATTTTTTCATTTGTTTTATGCAGTGAACTATGACTCATACTTCAGCTTTTGATCGATGGGCGCAGAATATTAAAGTTTGAATTATGCAACGCATCTTAATTAAATTTTGACTATGCCATTAATAAATAAAATCGATTTCAATTGTAGTATGAGATTCCTGTTACTACATTTAATAAATTAAGTGTTCAAAACCTTAAGTAGTTATTATGTTGCCAGCATTGGCAGGATTGAAATTTCCACGTTTCTGGTTTAAACAATGTTAAAATTTACCCATTGGTACGTAGAAAACTTTTATTAATTTTGTACACTGAAAAAGAGATCTTGCGTTAATATTTATATATTCCCCAAAGCTCATAATGAAAGTAAAATTTTATGTAAGTTCGTTCCAGTTAGTGTTGCTTAGCTATTAAAAGTCGAAGAGCCAAAGAATGTAACAATAGAACCAATGTTAATGTGAGATTAAAAGTATAAACAGCAAATTGTAAATAAAATATACAAATTGATGATAAATAAATTATTTATATAAATAACGGAACTCGAATGCCAAGAACTGATTGTAGGAATATATCATAAAAAGGAAAACGATACATGTAAGGTACATCCAGACAAATATTATTATTCTGAGAATATTAAAGATTACTGGTCAATAGCCAGTGAGGCGTAACTCGTTTTATTCCTCAATGCAGTGTGTCCCCTGATCGATCGCTCTCAATTGTTTTATCGGTACGATTTAGAGGGTTGTAAATTACAAATACAAGCTTTTCTATGCACATCTCTCGTTATGAATTGTGGTGGGAACAAAAATAATCGCAGTAAAACAAATTTATTGTGCAACAGTTTAATAAATCACCTCTGAGTATGCAATAGATTTGGGATATTAAAGTACATTTAACAGTTGTGTCAAAAACCTTATTGCACATTTTTTGAATACCAATCAATAAAATTTAATCACTGTTTCCATACAGAGGAAATACAAATTTATTTTTCGCTTCCACGGGCACGAAATATATTCTGATATAAAGGTTACGTTAAAAGTAAGCAAACACAGTAGATTAAGATTTTTTCAACTTAATCACATTAATAAAATAGTTCTATAAAGAATCAATATCAAAAGGAAGTTTCAATCATAATTTTGAATGTTTCCGTCCATTCCCACGAAAAATTAAAGTATTCCGTTATGCATTGCGTTCTTTGACCGTTTAAATATTGACGTAATTAATAATAAGAAACTTTGTCGGTCACTGTTTTCAGAAGCTATTTTATTTCGAAAGTGGTAGCTTTCGGCAGTTTATACTGCCATATTCATCCTAATGTAGAAAACATTGATATACAAATCAATCAATATATATGCTACAATTCAATTCTTAAAAAGCTTTTATAGAAATATGAGATATAAGCTTTTTGAAAGAGAATATAAATAAAAACTTATACATACCTTGCACTTAAAAAAACAATTCATTGTTTACACTATTATCCGTACAAAGTGCGTTGATAACTTTTAAAATATTTGTTTTGCTTAGAACGTCGTCCGGTTAAAACTGGCTGAAAACATCAGTATAAGCGAGGTTATTCGTCATGCACTATCGATCGGTTGATGGATAGTGTATTATTAACATAATTATTTATTTTAGTTTCCTCTTCCAAGTCATTTTAGAGAACTATCTCAACGTATCCTTTTTCCTCCTCTTCTCCGCTAGACCTTCAAGCTTCAGTACAGGATGAGGATGTTCACTGTTAAAAACTGTTCGTAGTGACGTCGGGGACACTGAGACAAGTAATTCGATACCAGACACTTAGGGTCCTATCGAAGTAGAAATGACCTAAAATTGAAGCAAAAGTTTCTATAACATCACATCCGCTCCGCACCACTTGTCCCCGCAGTGCGCCATACGAGGACCATGAGAACGACTAACCAAGGAATAACAAGTTCTCCGTGATATCTATATGGCTCTGTGAGTGCGATTTAACGATTAGAGTGAGTGGTTGAAGATTCAAATCAGAGTTTCTTTCTTTTTTTATTTTTAAAACTTTTGAATCTCTTTTGTCCACATTACTTGGGGGACAGTTGGAAAAGTTTTTAAATATGGAATTGCAAAACCGGTAACAATTTCATAGTTTATTTATGAAAATAATTAATAACCGATTATACAATTTACTTACGTAATAATAAATAAAATATTGATGAAACTCGGAAATGACCCTTCGACCACTCACACATATACATACATACATACATATATATATATATATATATATATATACAGACCTACAAAAAGAGCACGGTAAAGACATCATCCCTTTATTAATCGTACTCATGAGTCTAGTATGGACCCACCACAGGAACAAGTGATGCGGTGCGGGTGTTACGCCATAGAAATATATAGTACAATTTTAGGGCATAGTGTGACAATTTAGAATGCCTTGTTTCATTATTGCCTCCCGTAAAAACGCACAGTTTTAAACATTTACCGTCCTCCTGTCCCCGTACATTCATATTTCTTCTCTTCCTTTCTTCTTCCCCATACTTCCTATTTTTAACTTTTCTATTTTGTAGCTCTCCCACTTTAGAACTCAACAAATTGCCTATTCATCTAGGTAAAATTTAAATCACACGATCAGATCCCATCAAAGGGGTAGTCCTCTAATGTATTTGAATTCCCCAGACTTGTTCGTAGCCAAAGGAGTTTATTTTTGCGCCAAGTTTACTCAATTCGGCGCCAGGCTACGATGGGATTTTCCCGTCAGTCACTCGTTGGTTCTTTCTTCCACATACTCGGATTTTCTTAATTTACGAACAGTTTAATAAATCGGGACGGTATATGCGCACTGCAATATACATTTATAATTAATTTTGTAATGTAAAGATTATTATGTTCGTATTAATTAATATTTAGAAACTAAATTCTTTATATATTACTGAATATAGTAATACATTCCTTTACATCCACAAAATACGACATAATAAAATTATCTCACATACTGAATTACTTTAAATTATCGTTTTCCGTTGCAGTAATGCGTCTTTGTAATAAGTTTTGCAACAAATGTTGGACCCCAGTCTGTTATGTAACTAAGGAAATGGGTATCTGTGTATTGAGTTAGAATTATGAACTTTGAACCTGAGTGTTATAAGTCGGATAATACATATATATATATATTTTATTTTGCATCCCTCTATATATATATATATATATATATATATATATAGGGATGCAAAATAAAATGTAAAAGCCAACCATTAAGCACTTTTTAATGAGATTTATCCAATGATGCTTTAGATTCGAAAATCCAAGTACGCTTAATCTCTTTTGTAACTGAAAACACATCTCTGAATTTGTACAATTGATGTAATGGAAATATATTTGTGTTGTTAATTAAAGTACAATATAGCTGGCAGGATATCTACAGTGGCTTTAAGAACAACAATTTTTTAATAATTCTTACAAAATAAAAAGAGGATATTTTTGTATTTACGAGAAAGAAAACACAGGGTGACTACTTTTTCAAGTGTTAATGATGAAGCACTCCCTGGTTATTTCATTTTGCAGATACTAGGCTCCAAATCATCTTAACTGACTTATTAAATGATATCTAAAAATAATTAAGAATATCGATGCATACTGGAGACCTGAAGTAAATAAGCGTTCTTGATATATCATTTAAAATATAGGTAAAGAAAACTGACGGACAAACAAATAGTGTTTTAAAAAAGTATTTTCCATTCAATCTTGAAAGAGAGAAATATTTTTATGAATACACTTAATGAAATTTGAGACAGAAATTATTTGTATTTTTTTTATCTGCGAGCTTCGATACGTGGTCTTCACCATCAAACTTGTACAGCAAGAAACGTTAGAGCCAGAGTTTCCTACATCTAGAATACTTGCCTTTGATAAATAAGCCATGCAGTACGTACCTTGCTACATATAAATGTATCATTATCATTATCATGGGAGATAATATTAAGAAACTTAATGGCAGAAAAATATTTTTCTTTAGGCTTCTTCTGTTAATTGTCTGAAATATTATTTTTAGTTAACCTCGAAAAATACCTTCATTTCGAATTTTGGAAATGAAAACTATATTCGTGTAGTTGTTAAAACTATTGTTTTGAGGACTTTCCGAAAACCAATTTTTTAGGTGGCTTGGTAAAGATCGAAAATAATAGGCAAGATGTATCGATCTGAATACAATCAAGAAATAATTAAAACTGAATCAATCGTAAATACTGTGATTTTTAATGTTACTTATTTGCCTCAATGCCAAATAATACGTGACGAAATTGTGAAGATATTGGTACTCGAATAAAGAGCTAAATAATCGAATCGTAGCCTGTTAACCAATAAAGTTACGAACAATAATAATGATTCAGTTTCCGAAAAGCTTAATTCTCAACAATAACCGTTTCGCGAGCCATGGGAAATGCTTCTTTGTTTGTAGGATATTAGTATTTCCCAGCCGTTTCTTTCTCATATCTTCCGTATACTTCTGGGAACTACTTGAATTGAATTAAAATGTGTATTTTCCTCATTCTCGGAATCTGTTAACAGTGGAATTTGTCGGCCGCCTGTTTTGTGTTGAAATGGAAGTCGTTACAGCTGACTTTTCGGTTTTATGGAGATCTTTTTATACAGAAGCAATTATTAAGAATTTTTCTCGTCTATATCTATTATTAGGTTTTCGTGACTGCTTAAAAATATTTCTGTTCCTTGTTGAAATATAATTTACACGTAATATAATTTTTATTAAGTGAGATAAATACTTCTCACGGCTGCTTCAGTGTCCATTGTATTACGATATTGCACATTCAATTTTTTTACTTAGTATTTGTTCTATAGTCACTCTTTGTGGAGAAGGTATTTTTTACATTGTTGTTACTAGTTAGAATTCTTTTATTGATATGATTTGATTCTTATAGTGTTGATCTGTGAAAAAGGCTGACGCGCTTGCAGGGTAACGAGCTGCAAATATCTGGGGATATATTTCAACAACAGACTTGGGTGGGAGGAACAAGTGAATTTCACGGCCCGAAAAGCGTGGAATTCCTTACATTTCATTATGAGGAACTTAAAAAAGGGAAGTTCAAAAACAAAGGCGGTGGCATACTTATCTCTAGTTAGACCAATTTTGGAATATGGGGCGGCTTGTTGGGATCCTTACAGAATTAATCAAGTAGAATCATTAGAGAAAGTTCAGAAAAGGGCTGCTAATTTTGTGCAAGTAGGGCCAGGTCATAGGAAGGAAAAAGTAAAACAGCTAGGTTGGGAGGTATTGTCAGAAAGGAGGGAGAAAGCAAGACTGCATTTGCTATTCAAAGCTTATACGGGGCAAAAGGCATGGATTAGAATTAGCTGCAAAATGAAAAAGCCCAGTTATATAGGTAGATGGGATCACCAATTCAAAGTGAAATATAGAAAACAAAAAACAGATGTTGGCAAATTCTCATTCCTAAATAGGACTATCAACGACTGGAATAATTTACCTGTGGGGGTGTTTGGAGGAAATCCTCTTCAAGAAAATAAATTTAGGTCAAATCTGAAAAAAACGTGTGAAGTGAAGTGGATATTTTTTAATATAAATGTGTTTCCGAATATAAATAACTAAAGTGAAGTGAAGTGAAGTGTTTCTCTTTTCTCTTTCAGGGCATCCACAGAACATGTTTATCTTTCTTTAGTTTATAATTATGTATCTGCCACCGGGCTTGCGCCCAATTGTAGATTATTAGCAAATACAATACAATACAAAATTTGATTATTTTTCATCTTGTGAAATATTTATTCAGAGAAGGAATATTTTCTTGCATATCTGTGCTTCTAAATCGCAAAATCCACCTTGAAATGATGAGGTAAAATATAAAACTGAAAAGAGAGGAAACTCAATTTGAAAATCACGATGAACTTGCTGCTGTGAAATGATACAATAGTTCATTCACAATCTAAAAAACTATGTTATCTGCGTAAGACTTCGAAAATAAGATAGGTTTGGCACAGTAAAAGAAATATTTTCCTATCGTAGTATAAACAAACCATGGGAAGTGTGGTCCGCTTCCGCCATCTGCAAGAATAGAATGCTATATTGCGGCAAAAAGTAAAATAGTGGCAAAATCTACAATTTTTTCTAATAGACATTGCAATAATAGTTTATTATTTCTTTAATCATACAAAAGAAATATAACGAAGCACGATCAGCTGAGATACGGGATTCAAGTGGCAAGTCAGGGAATAGGTCATTATTCGTCAAGAAAAAAACATGACTGTAAGCCAGAATTTTCCGCAAAAAGGGGAATTCATGATGATGTACGTGTTTCTGAAATCGAAAACAGTCAGTTTATTCTCGACGATACGTTTAGGAGATGCGAAAAGTTACAGTTCAAAGCTACAGAAATTCGGACAAGTGCACTGGTTGAAGTGTATTTCTACATATCAAACCATGCTTCAGAAAAGTCAATGGAATTATATATACATATACAGTAATAATAATGTAATTATATTAAAAAATAATTATCTGTGGCAGTAAAACGTAAAACATTATGTGCATAGTCAGAAATTTATGTCACTAAAAGTACCGTGGGAAGATAGCTTCCCATCCCCTTGTATAGCTCTAACTTGGGTAATAATAGTAAAATTGAATTTTAAACACCAATACATACACAATAATCATCAATAATCTGAAAAGATTTATAATATTTATCTACGCCTTTAATTTTTCACACTAAAGGGATAATTTATAATGAATAAAAATTATTCTATTAATTAATAATGTGATTTTCCTTCGAGGCTTCGATTCTGACGTGTCGAAGTGTCTTCCAAAGGTCGATCTCTGAAATTTGCAGGCAATCTGTGGCTGATTAGGTTAGCGCTTCATCACGTGAACCGTATTATGTCTAATAACAAGGTCCCCTTGCCACCCCCGCACTGCAGATAGCTGCCGGATAGGATAGGCCTGGCGGGCCACTTAGTGGTCCTCGCTAATCGTCAACCCCTTTAAACTAACACCCCCAATTGCAAAAACACACCCTTACGATTACTTCACCTGGATAAGACAGAAATATGTCTTTAGCATATTATTATCAATATCGGAAAATGAAATATTTAACGCTCGCAATTATTCAATGATCGTTTTATACCATAACTTATGATTTTATTTGTCACAGTTATCATAATGATACCTCATACTATATATATTTAGCATTTATTCTGGAGTAATTACATAGATGTATATAATTAAAATAAAACTTTATTTGTACATGCCATAACGTAGAGTAATTTGGTATATGGAACACATTACTAATGATTTTGAAGAGGACTGGAAAAAGTATCAAGAAAGAAGGTATCTGTAACCCCTACAGAAGTCTTTCAGCAGTAATAAGAATTTAAGGGCAATAAAAGAAAGCAAAAATCAAGAAAGGAGTAGGACAAGTCTGTCGGCCGTAGATAGAAGAGGCAATGGAATAATCGAAAAATAATATGAAAAGTAAGTCATACTGCAGAGACAAGAAATAAAAATATTGTAGTATTAGGGAAGTCACAAAAAACGTAATAAATGACATGAACATGGTCATGTAGGAAGAGTACAACATGAAAATTAATAGAGGGAAAAGCAATGTAATGGAGTGTAGTATGGAAAACAGTGGAACAATAAAGGGCATTTGATTGGGAAGGGATATTTTGAAGAAAATTAAGGAATTATACTACTTGGGTAGCATAATACCTAGGGATGGTAAAAGTATAGTGTACATAAAGAGTAGGATAGTACAGGCAAGGAAGGTTTTCGAAATAAATAAAATTTTACTTGCGACTAATTTAAGTGTGATTATTAGGACATCATTTCTAAAAATGTTTGTATGGAGTGTGGTGTTTAATGGGTACGAGTTGCATAAAGGAAAAGAATAGAGGCTTTTGAAATATGGTTCAATAGAAGAATTATGAAAATGAAATGGGTGGATACAGTAACTAACTATGAATTTCTAAGAAAAATCAGAGAAGAGATAACCATAAGGAGGACTATGACCAAGAAAATGGATAGATTAATGGACCACGTTTTGATAAATGAGAATCTTGTAAAATTATCACTACAGGGAAGTCCGTAGGGTAAGAAAGAAGAGGGAGGTCAAGGATTGGAATACGTTAAGCATATTAGGATAGATTTGAGGTAGTAAAAGGATTGCGGAGAATATGACTGAATATAACGAATTATTTCGAACATCAAAAACATCTTTTATAATTAATGTGTTTGCCTTAGCGACGGGCATCTTAGAAGACGCACGATGCCGTCAGAATAATTCGTGCGTTCAAACGAGTTTGATTATTTCGTGCGTTCTGACGAACCTAGCCTCGTTCTCTTCAAGTGTAACAATGTAAATTAAAAATGCATATTCCTGCGTGATTTATTTCACTTGTTAGTGTTTTAATAGAAGAAAATCGCATTTCTGTATTTCTGGAATTTTTATTTAACTTTTTCTTATCTAAAAGTTAAAGCCAGACCTTGTTTTAACGAAATACATACACGCAAATTGGAGTACTTTGTGGTTCTTTCTAATAATCCCTTAAGTATGTATTCAAATGTCAAGAAAAACTTAATCAACTGAATTTAAAGAAAATAAAGCTTATCAATTTCATCCATCTTTGCTGGGAGACATAAAGGTACAATTTAACCACCTTGTTCAGACGAGGATTTCGGACGTACTCGTCAGAACAATATTTCTTTTCCGGACTAAAATTCGTATATATATATATATATATATATATATATATATATAGCACATCTAATTTATTTCGAAAATACCCAGTTATTCCGACGAATAAATAAATTATTTTTTGACGACTGATCGTTGTTATTTTCACTCTGGATATAATTACGCTTTACCTAATATTGGGAGGAGGATCAGAAGTGAGAAAGTGTCAATGGTTAGAAGTGGCTCAAGTGTAATCGTAGTACCGTAGTAACATTGTAGATAAAATGTGCTGCAAACCCCGTTCTTATCAGCCGTAGCGCATAATTTACCGCGTCTGGACGGACGAGTGTTCTCATTAAATTTTCTGCAGACATGGAATATAAATACGTCCTGACGGATCAGTTGGACCAAATAAGACACCTGAAGGTCCAGCCCACACTTAATTAAGTGTATCTGTGCCTAGCTATAATTACACAGTAAAGATTTCCTCATCCACATATGATACAGGTCCTTTACATTAAACCTAATACAACCTCTTCCCACCATGGACACAAAAGCTTAGGATAAAATAGGATCCCACTTAAAAAGATGCACGGGTAATAATGAAAGGAACAATAATCATATTGAGAGTACATACATACGTAAATACTATTCCACAATCAGCTTATTTTCAGAATTAAGTTAGCAGTTTCCCTATTTTAATAATTTAAACGAAATGGTGATTAATTTACATTAATTCCTGTATTATTTCAAGTCACTTTCTTAGTAAATGATTCATTTACTGTTAGATGCTATATTACGTATAAAAATAATAATTTGAAGACACAATATGACAGAAGATAATCGATCTTGGAACCTCTGGCTTTACATTAGTTTAGGAATTTATGTGTTAGTTGTTTGCAGTTATTGTTACATTTCCTAGAAAGGAAATTATAAAATTTACATTTCTAAATTAAGCTAACACTCAACGAAGAACTTAAGTGATCTTTCTTCTGGAAGAGGGAACATGTAAGTTTACCCAAAGGTCAAGAGTCCGCGATCGACGGGGACGATAAAGTAAAAGAGAAAAAACTGAATGATAAAGCTGGAATAATCAACCATAGCAGAAATTCAATTTCGCATATAAACATTTGAACTGGGAGGATGCAATCGAAAAGAAGAGCAAACGCAGACGAAGTGGAGAAGGTGAAAAAACTTGCTGGAGAGAGAATAAATCGAATGCAGAAAGGAGGAAACGAAGGAGCAATGTTTACATTGGAACTTCCGGCGATGGCTGTTCCTACTTGCTACAAAGGAGGGCACAAATACTGGCAGTTATTTCTCACTTTGAAACTTAAGGCAAGATGCCACGCCTTCAAATAATGTTTTTCCTGTTTCCGAAAGGAGACGGTGGGGCAGAGTGAAACACGGCAGACATCGTGGCCAGTGGTTTCTGTGGCTGCGTGGTGCCGCGGGTCAGCAAAATCTGCATGAATTCCCTCCCTACATGGGAAAAAATCAACACACGCATTTACGAAATTGGATAGAAACTAACTGAAAGTCGGAATGTAAAACAGATTAGTGGCGCAATCAAATTCATCCTTTATAAACTAAAATTGTTTCTATGCTTATCAAAAAATAAATTATTGAAGTTACTGTTTAAACATTCCAGTTCAACGTTGTAAATCATTCAAACCAATTTTTTATTTAAAGTGAATTAGTTTTTGTAAGACAAAATGACAAGAAATATTCTAGAAGATTTGCAAAGGGGGAAAACCATATCGCCAACCTCTTGTGGTATAGTGCTTAGGGTCGCTGCTTCGCATCACAGAGGTCCTGTCATGGGCTAGGACGTTTGTGTTGTTTGAGAAACCATACTACGATACCAGTACTTGGATATGTTACTCTAGTAGTGCACATTTCCTTACAACCTTGCAGTAGATGTGACTATAAACAACTCTTTAAAAAACACTTCCGAAACTGTTCCTCGAGCGTCATGGTTTCAACGGACCTATTTTTGGTCTAATAAAACACTTAGGAACTCGTATTTTGATAAAATTTATATTCTCGTTGATGACAAATAAAGATGGGGATTCAACAAGCATCTTAAACTGGTCCATTGTCCTTATTAATACACACAAATAATTTAATAAATCTATAATCCCCTAAATGAATTTTCGGTATTATGCTGTTCCTACATGACACTATAAATTTAGTAAAGAATATATAATGAGAAACCACTTAATAAAAGGTAGATATGGTAAAACCAAGTTAAAAATTCCTGGAATTTATTTGCAGATAAAAATTAAATTGTAAAATGAATTATTAATGCTCTTTCAAACGAATTGATATCAGCTACAAATCCTGCAATAGTAATGTAGTTCAGTGGCCTAAAGATTGTTAAACGTATGTCACATTTCTCCAAAACTTCGTTTACTAGGCTTATCAATAATTTGAGCATTATTACTCTTTCATTAAAATATATAGTAATATTGTCGCTATTGTGATAAATTATAGTGAACTATTAAACAAACCAGGTAAGGACAATGTTAATGTGAAAGTACACAGGACGACGTTTAGTAAGTAATTAATACGTTCCCTGATCAAATGGAATACTTAAAACATAATAACATTAAATTTAAAGAAAGAACTATCCAAATTCTTTTCAGACATTTCTTCCGAAATTGAAAACGTGCTCCAAAATTTCATTAGTCATCCATATAGCAGACGCATAAACGTTTATTAACTTTTCTTTGTGCGTATTTTCTTATACTGTATTATATCTATACATTTTTTTGGTTTGTTAATTTATTCTGATATTTCAAGCTAAATAGCCAGTTTGTGCTCACTATTACAGAACGTTTCTGTAAATGCAGTAACTTTCAAAAATAAAATTAAATCCTTTACATTACAAATAATATCGAGAAATTTATTTGAGCATCGCAAGCAAACGCTACACCATTTCCAGTCACCTCAAATAGCGGTAACATTTTTCGTTTTTGAAACAGAATTAGACTGTAAGCCTCCTTTTCAGTACTATAACAGCGAATGAATCTGCAGTGAGCTCTACATGTAATTCACTCAAGAGTATCATTTTTGTGAAGTGTAAAATACTCAGTCCCGTAGCCCACTTTACGACCCTCAGAGTTTTATTCCAGCAACAGTGAGCGTGCGATTCATCAGGTGAGGCAAATGTGAATTTAATGACGTAGTCATACGGTTGAGTGCCGGGGATCAGAGAATTCATGAAATAGATAATTGACAGTGCCCATTGGAGATAAATACTTGTGAATTCATTACACGGTGAGTGAAATGCCAGTTACCGATAAAACTTGCAATTACAGAAGCATTTAGTTTGATTAGGCATCACAGTGCACTTAAATTAGTTACTGAGCGATGCCACATGTGAAATGCCATGGTCTTTGTGTCATTTATTGTGCGATTATCTCTGAAAGAGAAGAAAATAAAAGCTACTGTGCATTTAATTGCTGCATCACATGAAATGTTTACTATTATAATTTTATATACTGATCATATAAAAATGGATCATGTGTGTGACACGATTTGTTGTCTCGAGCATTGGTTTCATTCCAGTAACGTGTGCAAGATAATCATTACCGATAGCCATAGACGAACCTGAGGAACTCTCTATTTAAAGTATACTTAGAGTTAAAGTTACAGGATGATCATTTCATAATCTTCCGTGGATGTGTTAAAACATCATGTATAATTCACTTATTATGGCATTATTTGGCAATTTAAGCTGTCCAAATTTCCTGATAGCCATACGTTTTCGAGTAAATCAGATTAATGTTTAATGTTGCAGCATAATACGTTTCTGGAAAGACCAAGTCCAAGCAGTTCAGTTAGAAACATTAGAATTGGTATCTTACCAAAGAAAACTGGAGAACAATAATTGAAAATAAATAAAGATTAAAACCATTATAATGTTGTCGAATATTTTGTTTTCTGACAAGGAGAAAGAAGAAATAGCGATCTGTTATGTGACGCGTAAAATTTTTTGTTCCATATTTTATTTATGTATCTAAATTAATTTACAAAATTAGGCATTTAGCACGATGCTTATTAAGATAACGGATCCTAGAATGTTCGCAAGGCAGCTTTATGGGGTAAAACCCGGGAAGCAAAACAAAGCTATAAAATTCACTGAAAATCCAGGTTAACCATAATGTTGACTCGGGGTAGCGGACAGGAATGGTTCATTCTGAAATTTAAATTTTCCAATGGTGAGATAAGGACGCCAACCCCATTGGTGAGAAATAGTGGAGAGAAACGTTGTTTAACTAATGAAGTTTTAGGAGAGGAGAGTTCGAAGTGGGAAGGACCTCGAAAAGGTTTTCGAGAACAGCTAGTAAAATGGGAAGTTAGAGGCCAGAAAGGGGAAGAATAGTCAAAGAGGAGATCTGGCTTCAAGTGTCATCAGGAAACAAAGTGGAGACTCGTTTCCTGAACAACATGGAGTACTGCCTGCTTCACAGACACAACCTGGAAGCTACTTTTGCGTCGCTTCCAGGATTGCTGGTAAACTAGGAAATATCTAATAAAAAGTAAGATAAAAATGCAGTAATATCTCGCTCTGCTATGAGTAAAAACGCCTCATACAGTCATGATTAAAGTAGATTAAATTTATTCTCTTTCCGTGTTAGGTCTTAGACTAGGGCTCAGCTTAGAAAATAAATTACAATAAAGATAATTAATTTCTCAATATTTGTAATTTGTTTAATATGTAACATTTGTTATGATTAAAATTGTTTTAAAAGGTGATGTTTATTGGTGCCCACCCATATTTTCTAGACTCTTTAATATATATATATATATATATATATATATATATATATATAAATGAAGCTACGTCACAGTTATATACCATCGGCATCGGTTAGATAATTAGCACATACAAAACCTTTAATATATTTAAGTATACTTTTACATTTCCTAAGATGGTTCAGTTAAAACGCAACACTGCAAACATATTCATTCCTAAATATGAATATCCTATTATTTTGATTGCTATTTCAATGAATAAATTAAAAAAATATGAATGTCTTTTACTGTATTTTGGAATGAATTTCTGTGCGTTAGCGCAGGTCAAATAGTCTAGCGAGACTTCACTCATCGCTGCCGAGTTCATTCTCATTATTTATAAGTTTCATTTATTTTCTTATAAATAACAGTAAAACTTACTCAAAGTTAACATACACAACTGCTGTTTTCTGTGAAAGTTATAAGTAAAATCTTGCAATCAGTCCTCAATGGTAATGACGATTTCCTTGAATCTGCATCACGTGACTCAAAAAATCTGTACACTTCTCAAAACGATACAAAACTGATATTTATTATGATCTACCATTCACGACTGTTACACGGCCCGAAGCAGATGTGACTGCTAAATGTTGCAGCAGATTCAGTTTCACCTTCACGTCGGCGGAGTTCAGTGATTCATCTTGAATGTCACGCGATTTTAACACAAAATTATCAAAATAATATTTTGAAAACAAATATAATACTCGAAATATGAGATATGAATGTATAAAAGAGTATGGTGATTTTAGACAGCGAAAGCTTTTCTGGTAAATCTGTACCGAATACAATTCTCGGGTTTCAACTCGCGCCAATGTTTTATTCAACAACGTTTCCACATGAAGCTGACGGCGATGGCGAAGCTTGCAGTCGAAACTTTGTTTATTAATACGTTGGTCCGGGTACAAACCCACATGGTGATTTTGATACATCGGGATAGATTTGTCTTCATCTTCTCGTTACAATTGACTTCATTATATAATCTATATATCTTTGCGTCCTCCACTGTGTGGAACTAGAAATGAGGTTATATATTAACACACCTTAACGTTGCGAGGCCCAAGCACGGGCTCCATTGTTACCTCTGCTCAAAAAATGAAACGAACGGATCGTCCAGCACGCTCAATTCTTGTAATGCAATATATTTGAGTATCCCAATTCATATGAAACGCGTATTGTGTTTTGTGAGGTATTCCAAGTCGTTGGTATCTTTTTGTGGTTGACTCCTTAAAAAAACTATTTTCCTCTGAATTAATATATTTTTTTGGAAATGGTTTACTATGTTACCCATTTTTTATTCATTTTTTTACGTTTACAGAACTTTCGTCTCCTATGCTATTTAATTATTTCTGAAGGCTGGTTTTTACTGTATTCACAGAAAACCAGAAGTCATTATTGCTCGTAGCGGTGATCTTAGTATATTTGTATTTCGACAGCAACTAGCAATCAGAAGTTAATAAAAAGACGGCCAATAAGTTTTCATATAAATTTATCACTATTTATTCAAAACCGACGTTTCGTCGACACTAAATTCTCCACATGTAAATATGATAAATTGCTAAATTTGTAAGGTTTGAAGCATGTGTTATATATATATATATATATATATATATATATATATAAATTAAAAAACTATAACATAGAACCCATATTTAATTTATGGTAATATTATATTTGAAGTACGCCTTAGGAAGTCTCAAAAAGGAGACGAAACGTCGCTTTTAAATATATAGTGATAAATTTATATGCTGACTTATTGGCCATGTTTTTATGTAATGTAAATTTTAAAGTAAGAAAACTATGTTATAGAAATCTTAAGCTTTACCGATGGAACGTTTTCTTGACAAAGGAGCTACCACATTCAAAAAAAAGCAAGACAAGTCAATATACGTTTATGTTTGCTTAAAAATAACCCTGCGGTTGTAGTAACTGCTAAAATTACTTAACTCGGGTCTTTGGAGGTGGCGATATCTAGTGGCATCTATATCTGAACAATTCTATGGGTTGATGTTGCGACGATAATACCAACCGATCGCGTCCCATTGTTCAAATAAATTGACTTAAAATTGAGAATGAAATATATTTACCGCTATTTTAACAAAAACGACTTGCATCCTTGAGAGTCCTATCACAAAACGAAAAACATTTTTTGTTAAGCAACATATCACCACACTTGACACGTATTGGGAAGGTGCCGTGACCTAATAAAGGTGAAACACAGAAGAGCAATTGCCTCGAGCTCGATATTCCGTCAGATCGATGAACGTCAACACTCTTAGGGAAGCCAGTACATTGTCTTCGCCATCATATACGTTTTTTGCATCTCACTGAAAATTATTTCTTCAAGCCAAATATATCAAGAATGTTATGAAAACCATAACTAAACAGAATAAAAGAACTTAAATATTCCTTTCTATTTATTCTGCCTATATACGAACAAATATTTATATATTATATAGAAATTTTCCTCACAGTTTCATTTCTTTACTTTTTTCGCGAGGACGATATCAAATAATTAAGCAAGGGTTTTAAGAGGATAAATTCAGGAACAATTGAATTCTTACGTTAGCATTCCGAGGGAAATTTTATATTGTTTATACATGTTTACTGAATAGGATTGACTCAAAGTCAAACTAATAAAATTAAGAAATAATTATGTAGGCCCATGGTTTTGGACAGGATAGTATCAAAAGGAGGAAGCAGGTTAGGTATTTGTGGACTTCCAAGTAACCGTGCACAAATTCGGAGAAAACTGTTTCAAGGAAATAAACTAAAGATGAACAACAATATTTAAGGAAGGAAAGAATTATGATAACATTTTCGAATAGTATTTCCTACTTGTAAAATAGGACATTACGAAAATTACTCCTAATAGTTTTCCTGAAATAATATAAAATCTTCATCTCCATAAATACCCAAGGTATGCGACGAACTTTTAATACGAAACTACGTAGAATGTAATAGATAACAAGCTTAGTGTGTGTTAAAGACGTAGTCTAAATGTCCATATTCCGTTAGTATGAATACAATTAATGTTTTTAATAATGATAGCGTTTCGCTAGGCCACTTGGAGGGGAAGTACGTCCTCAAACGACAATACTCATTTTCCCCTTCTCCTTTCCCTACTGCACATCTAAACATGCAATGTAGAATGTAACGAACAGTACGAGATTTAAAATAATAAAGCAAAATTAAATTTAGTTCAAACGAGCCAGTTTATTGCGGTAAGTCTCTAATACAAATGTCCAAAAGATTTTTTCTAAAGATTCAGTAAAAGAAGAAATATCCAAAATTAGCATTTAATATAATGTCGAATTGAGAGTACATCCAAACAAATCAGTGAACAATTAATTAACCTAACAGAGCAATTAAGATATGTAAAAAGATTCAAACAAAAATACCTGTCAGGAAGTTTCAACTAAAGTAGAAATGTTATTAAAACTGATGTAAAATATAGAGCAGACATTAATTAAATTAAGAATAACAGAATGGCATTTGCAATAATGTTCCCAGTAAATAACCATAAAGCGAACTTATTGTCTGACAGCTTATTAAAAATGTCTACTGAAAATAAATATGTCGACGCCCATTTTCTGTTATATATACTCCAATTGATAATTTTAATTTTGAGCAATTCTGGTCACGTACCCATTATTTAAGTTTTGGAAAAAAAATTAATCCAAGAGAAATTTCTCAACTTCGGACAATCCTTTTTTTTATAAAAATTTTTAAAATAAAGTTACAAAATATACAAACCTAGAGTTATGTTATGGCAAGGTAATGTGGAGACCCAGATTGACTCTGTATATTGTTAATTGACATAAATTAGTTTACAGTTTTACAAATTACACGTAATTAGATTAAATATACAAGAGTAATAAAAATATTTAGTTTGAGATACATATCTTTTAATTAATAACGATGAATACTCGTAGGGCTTTCTTGCTCAAATGTTTTTGGACGATCGTAGATAAATCAAATTATTATAACTATGTTGTTTAAATACTAATGTGAAGTTTCAAATCCTTTATTAACGAAAAAGATGTACATTATTATTACGTCATCCTTGAAGTCAACAAGAGTTGACGGTTGATATGAATACTGTAAATAAAAAATGTGAAACAAATCCTGTTAATGTGATAAACGTTTCATTGGTCTGTTCCTAATATAGCGGCTCAGAAATTCGTGAAACTGGTGGATAAAATTTGTAAAAATATTTTTTGTTGGAATGTAACTATCTGGGATTAACTGATTACTTATTTTATAAAAGTAAGATATGTTTTAAGACAGATAAAATTATATTTAACGTTAATGTTGAAGTAGTGTATTACTTGTGTTTTGTAAAGAAGGATCAGATTAAAAGAATTACTCAGAAACCCCGTTTTCAATTTCAAAGTATTTTAAACAGTAAGATCGCGAAGTGGATGGACATGACTTTCGAAGACGACATCTACGACGGAAAAAAAGTCGCGTTTCTAAATAGGTTGTCGACCAAACAAAGCGACGTGATGAGAAAATTGAACCACGGAGAGTACTATAAAGGAAATCCGCTGAACATGTTACAGTACAATCTAGAATTATTTCATAGTACTAAACAATTCGGACAACTCGGTTACTGAAGCATGGATATGAATAGTTAGCGATCATTTCAATTCGGACAAGGCGAAGTATTTATCCATAACTCAGATTAAAGCGGGCGTACGTATATATAATGTTGACCCCCTGCCATTCCACAGATGGAAATAACTGTTGTTGACACTGCGCAAGTGAGCATCTTCAATGCAACACGGGATAACTGACATTTTCGTGCGAGTGCAAGAGCTTAATGGATTGTGAACAAGTCGTAAATAAACAACTAATGTCTAGTGATAATACATAATTAAAGGATAGTGAAGTGTTTGCTTTATTCCAGGAAACGAATGCTGGAATCACGGGCACAAACACACATGTGAATTAAGTATAAGACTTTAAATAATTGTAAAAGAAGAAGATTTCAAAATATTGTAAAAAAGGATTGTAAACAGAACAGATTACAAACCTTTATCCCATCCTGTGTATTTATTTCTTTATTAACTTTATTTATTTGTGTGTTCTTATGTATATTTCAAGCTATGCATATTTAAAAATTGTATGTATTTATTGTTGTAAGTGTATGTTATCCTAAAGGTATTCGTGTACGTCTAGTAAGTTCATATTGTTTACATGTTTATATTTTCATATTTTGTTTTGCGTAGTTTTTCCTTTTTTTTGCGTATAGCCATATTTATAAATATATAGCGTTCTTTGATATTGTTTAAGTATGTACAATCACCTCTTTTGTACATATTAATCTACTACAAAGATGACAATAGCATAGTAGCAGAGAAAGAGAGTACTATCGTGAAATATCAGACGACATCCTGCACTGATATTGTTGCGTCACAAGAGCCGTACCTGCGTTACGCAACAATAGGGTACTGTGCAGCGCAGTAGAAGTCCGCCCTAATTTTATGCGAAATTTTGGATTCTTTGATGATGTAAAGGTTTAGCAAGAATATGATGGCTCGGCGATAGGGAGGTAAGGAGTGGTTTTTCCTTGCTCCAGACCGGCGGACGGGGGACATGCCTGTCTGCCGATTTATAATATTAAGCTTGTTTTGCTGAAGGAACATTCACCCTTCAAAATTTCCGACGGACACTGCTCCCTTTGTCATGTAAAATTTCCCGCGCTGAAGGAAGGACTCATGAGGATTGGCGGAAGAAACATCACGTGGGATAGCGTTTTTGCTTGGAGAAGGGATACACCAATTTAGGTGGGAGGCGAGAAGCTGAAAAATATGCAGAGTTGTTCCAGTCGTTGAGAAGACAACGAGGCAGAGGAGATGTGAATTGTTGATCTTTTGTGAAAAGGTAGTGAGAACAAGAAAGCCAAAGGGGAAAAGGGAGGAAAAACTGTGTTTCCTCATTCACCGGCAGTATTAAGTTCATACCACTTTCCGCCGGCACAGCGAAAATCTACATTTCAACCCGAAGGAAGAAGAAAGTTCTGATTGCCTAGTGCATAAAAACTCGAATGAAGATAATATAGGATCGTCAAGTGATCTTGGTTACACCATAAGTAATTAACCCTGATATTGAATAATCGTTTCCTTAAATTAATTAATTTATTTCTAATAACGCGCAGGACACTTTTAAGTGATTGTTTCTTTACATAAAATTATTATATTTAATCCTAAAGCACAGGTAATTTTATTAAATAATAAATAAATAAAAACAATCATTTACAGTTTACTAATAACCCAATGCAAGTCTAAATTTTTATATGAATAACTTATTTCATATCAGGGAGGATTGAAGATTAAAGTAGTATATAATTTGAAAATCCAGCCGTTATGGGGTGAAAAACGAGTGGTAGAGATCAGCGGTGGTTTCAGAGAGATAGAAAGAAATCTAATTATAGTTAGATTGCGTGCTTTCCAGGGTTTAGCTTGATCAGGAAAAGGAAGACAGAGGGTAGTGGGGTAAAGGAGGGAAAAGTTGTTGATGGGAAAGGTCAACAATTAAAAGGCCCGGGCGCAGTGGACGAGCTACCGTGACACTTCGCGTGCTGTTTGTCTTTTGTTCTCGCAGGCCCCTCCCTGCTGATGTCCGCCATGTTTTCGCAAAGAATTACCTAACCTGCTGACTGCGCACTGGAATCGCCAACCCTAACTCCGATGGAGATTTATCGTCTCCTTATCCACTAAACTGCACCAGAGGCCCTTCGTTATAACTTCATTACCTTCCGTAAGAAAATGAGAGCAGCGGTTACTGCTCACTTACTCAAAAATAGCTGTGTTATTCCATTTTAAAAAAAATCAGTTCTTAGGAATATAACCAGTTGATATGTATTTAAAAGTAAATTCGTTGTGATATTAATGAAATGATTTAAATCATCTAAAAGAAAGCATTGTTTTGAAATCGTAGTTAAAAATAAACTATATTTGATTACTTTACAATTATATTTCATTAAATAGTTTTAAAACTTGTTATACCAAATATATGATGATTATTCTCAACACTTATTATATTCGGAAAATGAAGTGAAAAATTTTCTCAAAAACAACGAGCGAAAGTCCACTATAATGTCTTTCTCTATTCGTAATTACAAAAAGAACTATTTTCATTTATATAAACAACAAATGGAAATAACAGTGCCAAGTGCTACACACAATTAGAAATAATATCAAAGTATGGAATGTAAATAGTATTTATATATCCATAAAGTTTATTAATAGGACTAATGTCAGATAATATTAGTACAATACACATTTTAGTATGAAAAATATTCTACTTATCCTACTGATATAAAAGCGTGTTATATGTAAGTTTTAGAGTAAAACGTTTTTACAAATGTTATACAAAATGTAAGTAAATTTAAGTTAAAAATTGTTTTATTATAGAATTTCTCTTAGATTATGAAAGTGCATTTCAAGAAAGGATTATATCGTATATTCAGGTGATATATATTGTATGATGTAAAAGCTAAATCGGAATGAAGTTAATAGTTTATGGAAATATATATTTCATCCATTTTGTCATCAAATAATTTATATTTTATATGTGTACGTCGTTTTGTTCATATTTATGGACTTCATCAGGTAAATTTTAAATGGATAAAGTATATGTAAAAGTCGATATATATATTACTCAGTCCACGACGCGTAATAATCCGCTTTTACATTTATGTTATCTATTTAAAATTTTCCCAATGAAATCCACAAATACAGACGAAAAGTGGTAACAATATTAAATAAATACTAGTTAAAATTGGTTGCTGGCAAATTGGCTGTAATTGTTTAATTTTTACTCGTTAGACAATTGATTAACTGAATGGTTTAAGATTACGCAGATTCGTAGTGAAAGGAATTTGAATGTTTTTAGTAGACCAATCGTTCAGGAAAGTTTATGAGAAATTGCTCTGTTTTGTTTAATTATAATTTCGTATATTATATTTTCAATAATTTATAACAAAAACTAATTGAAAATAATTTTGTTTGGTAGTTTTTATTTAATGTTGGGAAAAATATTTGAATATTTTAGTCACTGAAACTTTGCTCTTGATAAATCTCTCTTGCTATATTCATATCCGTAGCTAAGTTGTAAAACATTGTTTATGTAACTTTATCTCAGTATTTCGCTTTCTTAACATTGTTTAGGATCTTGAATGACAATTCGTTCATAACTATTTTACTGCAGCTAAGGTTCAGTAATTTGTCCAGTTCATTTTTCAATTTTATCACTCAATTATGTTTTTCTTTATCTTTGTTTCAACGTATTCCGACCTTCTTTGTGGCCAGTAAACGTTTCGTTTGTGTCTAGTTTTACAGCTGCTCTTAATTCGTACTGTTCTCACTGTATCCAGGAAGTACGTTGCTGACCCCATTTCCTACACTGTTACCGTTGCAAGGAGTAAATAAAAGAGTCTAGTGAGCGAACACCTAAAATACGAGAACCACATCAGCGTTTAACTGAGATTTAATCTCGTTTGTCGGAGTGCTTCGAAACGACACATGTTCGAATTGTAGTCAACAATTTGTGTCTCTCAGCGCTGGAGCGTAAAATTTTGCGATAGCCGCAGAGCATCTGGGTCTAATTTAAAGGAATTTAAATTACGTAACCTACATTATTGATGCTTCAAGATGTTTTAAGTTTGTTATACATCAAACCCACGAAATGTGATTTTTACACTATGTAGCCGATAACGTTAAATGTCATACAATATGTGATTTAAGAGTTCATTATTCTTAATTGGAAAATAATTGACTACAGAAGTCTCAAAGTTATGATTTCAATTCCATTAATGGCTTTAAAGAAATTACTGGACTACTTTGTTTTAAAGTAACTGATGAAAACATTTTAATGACAAGAGAGTTTAATTATTTTTATTGGCCAACGCTTTCATTTAATATTTTCAATACTACTTGACTATTTTTAAAATGAAAATATAGTTGAGTATGTATTACGAGTGTATATGTGTACACCAAAAGATTAATGTTATGAAACATTTATTTATATATTAAATTGTAACGATTAACTTCACATATTAATTTTATTGATATTCGTAGGAATATTAACATACATAGTTAAACATCAGTAACGAATCTATATATATTTCCCTTGTTCACGTCATAACTTGAGAACTTTACTGAGTTCACCACCTTTTTTTATAACTTTTCTAATACTTTGTGAAACGTTCTTACTGAAAAAAAAATGAAAATTGCGCAGAAAAATTGGAAAATTTCAGAATACTTAACTACGAGAAGGCTGCTTTTATATCCGCGCGTTTGAATCTCATAAGTGAATGCGGGTTGCCTATCTCCCCCGCCAGGACGATCTTCCATTCCCCCCTCCATATTTCCCGCGCCATATCGATTTTTGGTAAGTTTTGATAGACTAACACGTGGCATACATCAGTCGGGGTAAGACTCGGCTACTATCCCTAGGGGCGGGGGTGGATAATTTTAAATAAGCCAAAACGGTCAATATTTTTATCATATAAATACATTCTTCGATCAGTTAATTTCATAGTGTCTCCTCCGAAACTGGTAGCGTGTTATTTTAACCCCCATACACTATCAAAGAGGAGTTTTCATAGAGGTGGAAATGGAGGGGCATCACATAAAAATAACCAGAAAACAATCGAGATTCGGCTTTAAACAGCTATAATGTGAGCAACGGAGTTTAATTATTAAGTTAAGTTACAGATCAAACGCTAAGAGAGGTTGGAAAGGAGTAAAATAGACTTCCTCATACTATCTCTAACGGATGGTACAATTTCGACCAATTTTGAACAGGTGTTCTTAGTCAATCTAACGCAACACAATTAGGGTAATACACAGCTTACAACCACTTGGAGCGGGGGTGGAGGGGCAGCAATTTTTAAAAATCCATAAACTGCCGTTGTTTCCTTAATTAATTTGATAGCGTTTTCGGTAAATTTCAACTCCATCGTGGGGGTGTAGGTGGCGTCATATAATAATAATAATAAGAAAGTGAAGTTTGGTATCGAAATAGGTTATATTGGAGTCTTCATTCTGACATTTTGATTGCGATTTAAATTGCAATTCATCCCCTAACAGGGGGATGAGACGAGGTAAAACACACATCTGCTTAATACATTTGAAGGATAGAACAATTTTGAGAAAATTTTGTTTCCATATTCCTCGCGATCAAAAACAAAATACTTTGGAGATAAGACACTGCTACCACCCCTAGGGGGAGAGGGTGGAACTTTTATATGTAATGAAGGCTCATATGTGAGTCGAAAAATGTTATATAAGTCAATTATAGTGTTTCTCCAACAATATTTGTGTATAATTTCAACCCCTGCAACATGTGAGGGGTGCGGGTGGAAATGAATCATGTAAAAATAACAATGAAACTATCAAGTTTGGTGTCTAAACCGGCGTAATGCGATTAAGGAAAAATTTATCCCTTAAATTGGAGAGCATTTGTATTTTGTTACAGTACGGAAAATATTTTTAGCCCTGTTATTGTACCGGGAGTATTTTTGAATCTCTCTAGATACTGGGCATATATTTGAGGTTACATTGTGACGTTTTCGATGCCGGTTGACCAAGAATTAAATAATATAAATAAATACCCGGGCAACGCCGGGTCCCCAGATAGTAATTTATAATTATTATATTGATGTTGAAGTCAACTGTTTCCACCTCACTGTTATATGGATGCAGGCCTGCCTTAACATATATTCAAGGAAACAGCTGTCTCGGGAATGCTTGCTTGCTTATAGTTCGAAAAAATATCTAAAAATAAATACAGGCATTAAATCTCACAAAATATGTATTACAAAACGTGAAATATAAAATCGTTTTTACAATAAAAAACTATACCAACTGAGATAATTACTAAAAGTAATGTTACAATTATGGGAGGATGTATAGTTTTCAAAAAGCTTACATTTAATGAGTCAGGGTTTTGTGATATGGCTTCCAGTCTGAGTTAGGAAGAAAATCTGAAAGTATGATAGTTGTGTAGTAATAATAAGTATATGTATTTTACATGGTTTCTACTCATATATGTCATGAATTCCCGTTGTTGTCTTATTCCAAAGGTAAGCAGCTGTACATTGTCCACTGCCGGAACCAGGTCGATTCTCTAACCTCCGGTTGTTGCCTAATTTTCTCCAAACGCCATTTTCCTATTTCTTTGATAAATAAATTTTCACTCTTATAGATCTCACCATAACTTTTTATCAAAGATATTGAATCACCCCACCAATAAAATGTTTTATGCTTGCCGCGGTTTGAACTTGCTGTCTCGCGCATCCCATTAACAATTGACAATATATAATGTCAATAGTACTGTCTGGTTCGACTTTAATGAGTCTGTCGTTGCTGTTGGAAGACTAGTTGAAATGCAGTTAAATATGTTTATGCAAGTATCGTGAAAGGGAAAATAAATTCCAAAATAACCAATGCTATACGTATTCATTATTTATCATTATATTACTGAATTATAGGCTTATTACATATGTTGTCAAATTTAGTTACAAAGAAATATTTATAACTGTTACCAAAAATGTTTAGTTTTTAATATAGTAATGAGAAGCTTTACACAATTTGTCTTTTTGTGCATTAAAACAATTTCAATTTATATAGTCTTATAAATTAAATTATTTTTGGCATTTTTCTATTGTTAATCATCATTTTGATACTTTATGCACTCATCTAAATTGTTATAAAAAACTCTACCATTGCCATACTTAAAAAATTCTAAATCGAATAAAATTTTGTTGTATAACAATTTTTGGCTTTCTTGCAAGAGAATTTTTTATCATTATTTATTTAGCAATCAGCTACTAATAACATTTACAGGGAGAATCCAATGATATCACCTGTATAATTGAAATAAAAAGCAAATCGTTTAGCGTAAAATAGGGCACACTTTATAAGTCTTTTACTTAGTGGAATAAAATTTAGGTAATATATAATTTCAATATACAGTATCCCCTTTTTCGCCCGTAGCCCTTCTTTAACAATCGTTTCCCTTCTGCCCAGATGAATGTAAGTATATAGATTTTCGAATTGTGTACGCCTATCATAAATACTATCCCTACCATGAAACGATTATTGCATTTGGAGGTTTACTTTATAGGAATTATTCCTCTACATTAAATACATATTATCTAGTTTTTCTTTTGGTTTTATCAATATATACATGATCCTAATTTTCGCATAAATTACATCACCCAATAATTTGTCTTTGAGCAAAATTTTAAAAATATCCATTTTTCATGTTTTAAATAACAGTTTTGGAATCATAATTTTGGGTAATTTGTTAAAATGAACCTCTCGTTCATAAATCTGAACGTTCATCAGGAAGAACATCCCCGGTCCATTTTACGCAGCTTAAACAGATATTCTATGGTGGAAGTGAGTTCAGGTCCAACGCGTTACTGGAAATCACATTTGAAAAGACCTTCAAATGCGCTGGCAATATGCTCCATCCTTTAAAATTTATTTTGACGAACTTCCCCTCTTGCCGCAACAGACGTTTGCCTGCTCTCCTTTTTAGAATTTAATTGCATTTCCGTGTCAAAAGCAGATCTTCAGGATTTTCTTTATTAATTCTAGGTATCCAATTAAACTTCTGTAATTAACTTATTACCAAATTCTAAGAGACTCTGTCCTACCCAGTCCTCCGTTTTGTTTACAATAATTGGTACTTAACCAATTTATTCTACAAGAAGGACTGATAGGCTAGAAGAATGAATGAACGATAAATACTAAGGTAGATAATTAACTTGCCTGGAGTTAAAAATTAAAATCATTCATATGAATCAATAAATAGAAAGTTCAAAGTATATTTGAGCAACTAAGGACATGGCTATTTTAGTACTATTATTTTAATAAAATATTAAGTAATAATTGTACGTCCTATAACCTAGATGTGGTGACTTGTAGAGAGATGCCTTCAAATGTTTAATGTGAATGTATTGCTAGCAATATTGCTAGATTTTAGTGAAAAGTCCTAGTATAAATAGCGATACCCTTTACTGGAGTTTATAACATGAGTTCTCTTGTGGTATACTCTTGCAGTTTCACATTTGGTTAACTCTTCTGCCATTCTTTGGTGAAGATAAAGATAAACCTTTTGGTCCCCATCATTATTAAGTATCTTAATAATTTCGAAAAACAATATACACCAATAAATATGCTTTTATCCATTCTTATGCCATTCTTTGGTGAAGATAAAGATAAACCTTTAGGTCCCCATCATTATTAAGTATCTTAATAATTTCGAAAAACAATATACACCAATAAATATGCTTTTATCCATTCTTATGCCATTCTTTGGTGAAGATAAAGATAAACCTTTAGGTCCCCATCATTATTAAGTATCTTAATAATTTCGAAAAACAATATACACCAATAAATATGCTTTTATCCATTCTTATGCCAATCTTTGGTGAAGATAAAGATAAACCTTTAGGTCCCCATCATTATTAAGTATCTTAATAATTTCGAAAAACAATATACACCAATAAATATGCTTTTATCCGAATCAATGCATTAGGAAATAGTTATTTAATGTCATATTTCATACTGTCTTTAATTTTTTAAGTAGCTGTAACAAAAGGTTCAGGTGTATTTTGTTATTGGTAGACGTCCTTACGGATAAATATTCGAAATGCGAGTGATTCGACTGAAGCACAGTTGTGTTTTCGGGTAAATGTTGACCGCGGACGTGGCATCGTGGTTCACCAATGTAGCCACAGGTTTTTACTTTGATGTCCATCAACTGCACTCGTATCATAAACTTTGTCTCGTGGCAGCCCTGGTAGTAGAGTTAATATTAAAATTACCTCAATACAGATAGCTCTTTTTAAATTATCGTCCTTTGCCTCTTAGGGGTATTTTTTGTGTGTGTGAGCAGGAGCATAAATTGTAACCAATAAATTGTGTAAAGAAAAAGTTAAAGTGCTATTATCGAGACGTCAAACGAATGAAAATTTGAGTCTAAGCAGTAGACTAAAATCTATATTCACCGATTAAGATTAACCTACAAGTGTGAGTGTGAGAAAAGCCACGAAAGAAATAAAATACGACCATTCCCTTGATGAAAAAGTAACTTTGAAACATTTGGACTTAAATGATAACTGTGTTACTTGTACAAATAATCTATGAGAACAGTTACGATTTGTTTTATGATCTATATAAGTAAAAGCCAATGTCAGCTACCTTCTCCTGAGTTATATAACGAGCCTCTTCAAACACACTGCGATTTATAACGTTCATTATTGTCCTTTATGATTTCATAAACCACTCATCTCCTTGCCACGAAATTTGGGTGTATTGTAGTTCTCAGCCCAGAGAAGGTTTCTGTCGATCGTTTGAAGATTTACTTTCCTTCCTTCCCCCTTTTCAGGTCAAGAAAGGTCCTACCATAAAGACATAAAGCTTACAAATGGATAAACATTGCCCCCACGTAACCTGTCAAATGAGGTAATTAAATTTCTGAAATAATGCTAACATTAAAATAATACTAATTTTAATTACTTAATAATAATACATAAAGTTTTACGAATCACAATTCAAATGACGATGAATTACGACTCTAGAGCCCGAGATGGAATTTTGTAGCTAAAAGTTAATTATCCGAAGCGACATTCACAAAAAGCAATTAAAAAGTAACATTACTCAAATAAAATGTTACTTTACGCTACATAATCATTATTTTATTAGTTCGTAAATTTTGCAATGCAAAATGATTATATAAAGACCTGGGCTGCACAAACTCAATTTTACTTTATCTCGATATGTATATTTCACGATAATCAGACCGAAGAGCATTCTCCTTATAATAGTTGACTGTTTCAGAGTACGTTTGTGCCTGAGCAATCTAAAGGCGTGGAGCTATTTTGACCAAAATTTGTACACGTGTTCCTCACGACATGGAAGCAAGTAAGATATGCAAGGGTAAGACACTATTACGACATTTGGGAGCTGGGGTGGAGATTACTTAAATTTATAACGTACATATTGGCAGATATATGCGTGTGAATAAATACTTTTCGTGGTTAGTGAGATGGTAGTTTTTTTTAATATACTGAGTCATCGCGGTGGTTATGACGAAATTCAGCACTCATAAAGTAGGCTGCGTGAAATGGGAAATTTTCAAAGGTGTGAAGCTTTCGCTGATGGTTTAATCGCTTGACAAGGAGATTACTGTCGTTTAAAGTACTGTAGCGGGTTAATATAAAAGAATTAACGCGCATAGCCGGGCACCCATCTACTAAAAGTTTTAGGCGAGGCTTCAACAGAACATGAATTTTTAAATTAGCGTAAAATATAATTCAACGTCTGAGATTTTCCAGGTATGATTTTATTACTTGAAAAAATTACACTGAAATGTTGATAGCTGATCGAAGACGAACTTTCTATCACAATTATAGGGTAACGATGGGATAAACATGGAAACTTACGAAATGTACTATCGTGACGCATCTCTGGTTATGGTTAACGGTTACGATTTATAGAACTTTAACAAACAATAGAACATGTTGAAAGACGCTTCAAGCATCCTGTGACTTGTTTACGTCTCACGCTTTCACTCTGGGAATTACCATCATAACTAGGTTTTGAAATATGGTCACGAATACTGGGATTAAGACAAATGACATGTATCATTCCAAAATCGTAATGTGTCATGTATGATGACAATCCGCAGTCGACTCGGTAGGCCAAGGCTCTCAAAGGGCTGCAGAGCCAAGCAAGAAGAAGAAGATTTTAAAAATGACTATCGAAAATACTAAGCATGACTAAATGAAAAATTCAGCCAATTTGACTGCAAACAATATTGATATTTATTTTACGTGGACATAACTATTTACTCACACCGATAAATTTAAGTTGTGGACCGCGTTTTTTCGCAGGTGGCACTCTATGACGTAAAATCACCCATTTAAAATTTACCACATATGTTAATGAAACTTTTTAAAGTCAAGTAAATATCAATACTGTTTTTTTGAGAAATCGTCTGGACTTTTATATATAATTGAAGATAATTTAATTATTAATTTATTTTATTAAATGTGAACCTATTTAATACATATAATACTCATCCATATATTTAGAAAAGTTGTACGATTCAAATACGTAAACTATAAAGTTACATTGAATATTGGTATAAATTGGCAAAACAAAACCTGAAATTTAGTTTTTCTAAGTTCATTTCAACGTCCCATTAACAATTTTAGTCATTAGCGACTTACCATATGATCACCTTGCACTCAAGAACATTTCTGACAGACTATCGTTTTAGAACTATTTATAACTTTCCTTATAGCTTGTTATGGGCCGGGAACGTGGCCATAGATTTTTGGCTCTTTCTGAGTGGGCGAGTTCCCCCTCACTGATCTGGTGAACACCAGGGGGTGCATTATACGAGTCAAGTTGACACACACACACACACATATATATATAATGTGATTTATCGTTAGTACGTCTTCACATCTACTACAAATAGATCGATAAGAAAGTATGAGTAATCATTGAGATTCCTGAACGTCTTCTGAAATTTAGTTTGAAATGAGTAATATTCAACTAGTTGGGGTCAGCATGTGTATTTGTCTAATGTATAAAATCAATTTCAGATTATTGACCAATCTATAGCAAACTGTTATTTCCCTAACTAGTAACAAGATGTTTATGTTCTCAAATGAGGAACCATCATTATTACATAATTGGAAATGAGACAATTTTTTATTTTATATCCAGGTTCTAAAATTAACAAAATAACTTGGAGTGAAGCACTTTCATTTCTCTTATTTCCCTTTTTAGAATCTAACAATTTTACTGTTTACTTTGCTAACGTGGAGACGGACATCAGTTCGGACATTGGGATGCAGCAAGAATCCGTTACTTTCTTCTATTTTCTTCACTAGAACGTGAAATGCACCTGAGATATGCTAGCTCCTATATATCGTATTAAAGAGCGAACCTCTTGTACAGCTATAAATCAAAGACGGAAGGCCGAAATTCTATCGTAGTGTCTCGCGGTCATTCTCTTTCCCCCGCGGCAAACGAAGACCTATGGCCGCTCACCGGGCCATTCGTCGTGATCAGCCAGTTGCCTGCGTCTTGCCGCAACTTGTAAGATTAAGGGTTTGCTGATGCTGTGGTGCGCGCAAGAGGGAGGGAGAATCGGCCCCAGAGCAATAAAGAGCTCAAAAGTAATTTCCAAACTCTCGCGTGACACTCGGGATAACGTATCAGAAAACTTGTAGCCCGGCAGCGAAGAGGAGTTGCGGTCGAGTATACATCCGGCACGTTACCAGACGATTGATTGACAAGCATCGATTATCTAGAGGGAGAAGGATCGTTGTAATCCAATATCATTAGCTCCTGTTAAGTAATGAGTAAAATCCGGTCGCGTCCTTCATGCCCTTAATCCCAAATTGCCGTTATTGAGAATGGATTTCCGAACTCGAAAATCCTTTTTCATTATTATTACTAAGAGGCGGTATAACAAACATTTTCAATGCTGGATATGTTGAATGTTTTAAACTCTGAACTACATTTTTATTTAGCAAAGCATTTAATAACGACTAACCGTCAATTATTTTACGTTGAAGATCAAACAAACTACCGAATATTTTAGGTATTTGTTGCGAAATAAACGTTTTTCGTAAAGTCGATTTCTTGAATCCCGATTTAACCTGTTAGTTATAACTGCTCATATATTAACCTTTAATTTTGTATTTGGCACAAATCAATTAACACATTCACACTTTTTTTACCTGAAAGAAAGATCTCTACCCTATTAATACTGACTGACTTCCTTAAATTATTTATTATTTATTAAAATCAATTTATAATTCGTCTAGAATATTTATAAAGCCAATATTCCCAGCTCTCTTAATAGTTATTAAATTTTAAAATAATAACCAGTTGTAAGTGGGACAAAATAACCTGAAACCAGTTAGAGGAAACAAAAAACCGGTTTTCTGTTTTAACCGATAATTTTCTTCCATTCCTGGTATCTACTTATGGATGGCCAACTATGAAGGAATTGTGCTTTCAATAAATTTTAATGTTAACTTTAAAACCGAATAAAGAATTACGCAAAATATTATCAACAATGGTTTTTCTTAACTCATTTTTCCTATTAGAAAGTGGCGTCTGAATCATTACAAAGAATAACCGATTCTTAATCGGCACAGTCCTAAGCAAAATAACACAATCCTCTTTCCTCGAAATATTTTAAACTTTAAATGTAAATAACACTGGAACTGATCACACGGTTTTCATTTCCTGGAACAGAGAATGAGGAACGTTTACTGCTAAATTTATTTTGTAGTAATGATTTCTCCCTCAAAATTGTAATAATTTGAGATGCAATCCATCACGCTTAGAGTTAATAATAAATTATTACAATAACATTATGCCGAGCAAAATATTAAAACTGGTGTAGTGTAAATAAAAGGATGTTGAAGAATGGTGGTTGTCGCTTTTTGAGTACTATAAACACTTCAGGACACAAATCATAATGAATTAACAATTTCTGAATTCTATTGGACTGTATGGAAAATATGAATATCCTTTTGTATTCCGAAATAATCTTGAAAATTGCTGTGGTTAATTTCACATTATTATTAATTACTTTACCAAATTTTCCTGCCTTTGTAATTTTCCAATAGCTGAACGTAACGTTTCTGATATTCTAAACGTTCCCAAGATATTTGTAACGAGCTATTAATGATTTCATAATATTAGTCCCAAAAAAAGTAACGATTTACACCAATTAAAATAACGAAATCAATGCTTACATAAATATTTCTAGGATTCAGAAGAACAGGAATTGATATGCGTTTAAGATAATGAGCAAGATTTTTAAGAATATTGTAAAATAATTGAACTACATTAAAGCTAAAAAATTTCGACTTATATGGCCTTTAAAATGTTGGGTTGCGTTCGGTCTTCACAAATACTTTAAACAGGTGGCGTACTGAAACTTTAACTATATTTCTTAAACTGTGAAACAGAGATATTATGAAAAGTAATAAAGTAAAATTTATTACTATATGCAATAGTAAAACTCAAATAAAAATTAAAGTTTAAAAAACATTATAAGGAATTATTTGTATTCTTCTTAGAAAAAATATATAACGATGAATAATTTCAATTAACATAAATTATCTCAGATTCTTGAATATGATATATTAAAATTAGAATAGATTTCCATGAATAAGATCATTAGTATCAAGTCATTATTACCTTCAGATATAATTTTTTTGGGGTTAACAGGCTAAATGAGGATGATCGTGAAACAGGCACCTCCACTTTAATAGCATAGGAAGGGAATTAAAAAGGTGGAATGCGGGAGGTAGAGCAAGGTAGGGTTGACTAGGGCCCTAAGGAGATGCAGGGAAAACCCTAGAAACCAGCATCAGATAAGTCGGGCATTGGGTACCATTTTCACCCCCTTCCGAATGACTAATTTTAAATACCGGAGAATATTAATTCCAAAATGTATATGTCCCTCCCGCCCGGAACAAGCCACACCCATTACTAACGGTAACGTCACAAATATTAATAGCGTTATTTACTGCGAATATTTCAACGTAATATTTAATTATTGAAGTATTTGTAACAGTAATTTTAATAATTGTTTAAATACGGCGAAAAACAGACAAAAATTGAAATATCAAAACTAACAATTATTTAATACAACCAAAATAATTGTTGCTCTTATTTTTTTAATATGTTTGTTTTTTGCCTCATATACTTACAGACGGTAACTAATTCAAATTTAGTAAACGAATTTCCTTCATTTTAAATTCAGTTTTGACATTAGTCTTTAATATTCATTATTCAAATGATTTTAACCATATTTACGAAAAAAGTGGCTTAGTATTTAAAGAAAAGAATCTTATTGTGCAATCTGAGAACAAATGCTATTGTTTCTATTTGAGGTGTATAATTGTTGGATTTTACAATATCATTTATTAGAGGAATTTTCAGAACACGATGATAATTACAGGGTGCAAGGGCGAATTTAAAAGAGAGTCATGTCATTTAAACAATAATGGCAGATATGTACCTTTTTTGTTTCACTCGGGCTTTTTGAAAAGGATTTAAATTGTGGTACTAAATGTAGTAAGGAGTTATTCCATTAGCTATTTTTTGATATTTTCTTGTGCCACGTTATAAGGCAAGTGGACGTGCACAGTGTCTCTGAACATGTAAGTAAATTGAATCATTTTACTTTTTTTGTTTACGTGTGCGTTTTTTTAATGTATACATGTTCTACTGTCGTATGACGTCATTAGTTGGGCACGAACCACGTGTTAGCGGCGCGGCTCAACTACGTCGAAGCTATAACTCCACCGGTTCCGTAGTTATAGTTAATGTTACAGTTAATAGAATATTACATGTATAAAAAAATAAAATAAGACTAAAGAATAGTTAAGTAGCACCAGTGACGTCGTACACACTACCGTCCAAGCAACGGCCAACCACGAAACGGTGACGTCACATAATAAATACTGATAACCTTCGTCAAAAGTTTCGTTACTAATAACAGTTACAATTCTTGAATAAAGCTCAAGATTTATCTAATTAAATATTGTTATTTGCCATAGGACGTTGCTAAATTTTAAGCGCACATTTAAAAATGAACAATAAAAACATAGAATTACATATTTTGTAAACGTTGAATGTATTTATTCATTTTTCATATTTATTTATTCACACATTTATTATTTAGTATAGGATTTTTACTGTATAGCGACGTAAAATATTTTAATAGAAGTAATAGTGGTATGTGCCGTTAACTTCAGATGTTCATATTTAAAAAAAAACTAGCAACACTTAATATATTATATATATATATATATATATATATATTATGTATCGAGCGTCCTTCCCGTGAAGAAGTATGAGTTATTCAAGTAGTAATTGAAATCTTATTATAAAATACAAAGGAAATGAAAAATCTTTCAAATAATGTTGTTTGGTAACGAAGAAAGTATTACTTATAAAAAGTATGTTTTGGATATTCTGATAGTAAAATGAGATAAAGATATATAATACAAATATATGAAGGATTCTTATAAAAAGACTCAATATTTTATTTTTTCAATGCTGGATTAACGAACAGAATAACTGGTTTAATCCATAACTACATAAGAATGAATCTTTTAATCAGTATGGAATTAATCCGTTCAATAAATCGAACTATAATCTGTTCTAGACCTAGTACTTTTGTAAATGTACCCAACAGATATTTTTTAATAAATTTTCTTCAACGGATCTAAACTTAATTATTTCACATGACGCTTCGTCAAATTTTAAATACATATTTTAGTAATTGTGACTACTTCATCATCTCAGGCGTAGATAAGTGTGTTTAAACACTACGGGTGCAGTAGTAACTAGTTTCCTTAAATGCAGTAGTTTCCTTAAATTTGATAAAATTCTACAATACTAATGAAGTAAATCAAATTATTTATTACTAAAATAAAATTATTGTTGTTAGTTACGTAGAGCTCTATTACTGTCTCCGTTTTCTGATGACTATCCGAACTCTCCACAAGACTGACAAAATTATAAGAGCGATAATTATCCACAAACCAATTTGGACATCCATTCGGTCAGATGAGGAAACACTTAAAAGCAATTTAACATTTTTGCCTTTGCTTGTGCATATCTGTGAATACTAGAAACTTTGATTTTTACGGATATTCTGTTATGACTTGCAGCGATGACCCTAGGATATTTGATTTAAAAAAAATAACTAAACTGTGTGTCGTTTCCATTAGTGCCAGGTATATCGTTGCAGAACGCTTTCGTACATTTTATTGTGACATTTCTAAAAAGAGGGGGAGGGAGAGAATCCATTCTACTTTCAAAATAACCGGTGACACGACTGCGTGTGAACCATTGCACATGTCAATTCCTTCTGGAGCACACAAAGAGAAATGAAGATGCAACAGGTTCAAACCGGGTTAAAACAAACAAATAACCCTATGAGTGGTTGAAATAATATATATTTCCAGTCCTGTGTCATGTATAAAATGAATGTAAATGTTATTAGAAATATATGCGTAATTTTTGTGAGGATATTAGCTTTGTTCCGATTAACCTCTTCCGTGTTTGACAACTGATAGTTCATGCCTTATAATAAATGCAAAACCTGAAACCTGTTCGATTGTACAAAAAGTGCTCCTTAGCACTTCGGTGTTGAAATATTGACAATGGTTAAAATAATGCTACTCATATTTGCACCACTGGACGTAGTTATCAAGTTTAATTGAAATACATACGCAATTAGTTTGTACAACACCTGCTATCTTGACTTCAGGGGGTATTAATTACTGTAACATCTACATGCCATTAAAAGCATTTACAATTTGAAAGATTGTAGTATCAGTAACTAAATATATATATATATATATATATATATATACTAATATATACTAATAACGTACAAGAAATGAATATATATATATATATATATATATATATATATTCATTTCTTGTACGTAATTAGTAGGAAATATTTAGTGGTCAGAGATATTTCTGCGCGTCACTTCCTGCAGTGTCACATTATAAAGAATTTTAATTATCTTATTAAAGTAAAACCAGAAATACTACACTAGAGAAAAAAATTATATACTAACTAATACCCGTCGAACACCATAACGTATATCATAAATTCAGAAGACTTGAAATCTGATGACTGCCGGAGTAAAGCAATTATTAACTAGTTTGAACTCGATAGCGAAATTAAAGTTACATTATAGAAACAATAATAGCGCATATTAGGATGGTTTATTTATGCGGTCTGAGGTAAAAGCCTGTAATTGTAAAACTTAACTACATGCGGAATTTGGTAGTATGAAATCAAAGGAAAGTGGCGTGGGTGTTAGAGGACATGGCGTTTCCCCAAAATATCGGTGGAGTGGGGTGAATGGATCCTCCCAGACACAATAGGCAAATAATTTTGATTGGACAGGAATAGGCTCCGCTACCGACGGAAACGAAATAATGATGTAGGGACGTGGTATTAAAAAATGTATTTTGGGATATTAAGATTTAATATTTATAAGCACCTTTAAGATTGACTTTTAAGAGTGGATATGAGGATTGAAGTTTAGTAGTAGGAGTGAAAATTAGGAGTGGTCTGTAAGAAATTGGGAATTCTACTGGCCATGAATATTTGAGTAACGGAAGGAAAGCGTTGTCGACTCCGTAACGAAGAAGAAAAATATGTGGTCAAGGTGCTCATTTTAGCAACGAGGAAGTGCAGTGTGACCAAGTGGAAATACCAACTTCAGTAAAAAAATTCAGGGCTAAGAGGAGAAGAAAAGAGTAATACACTGTACCCTTTTGCCGATTTCCTTGTACTGCCAATTCCGTATAGGATTTATGTATGTATTCTGCTCTATGAGAAGGCCCGCTAAGTAGATTGTAAATTAGATAAATTTTGAGTAAAGGGACTTTTGACATTTATATAATATTTCATTTTAATATATAAAATTCCCCACGTATGTATTAAATATGATAATAGCATAGAAATATTTTCATTTAACTCATATTTTTATTAAATTAGGCAGTAATAATCGAGCACATGGAACTGTCTATTATATTTACTTAAGAAAATATAAAACCTGTATCTGGGTTCCATCAATTACTTTAAGGGACCGACAAGAAAATTCCCACTAAATTTAAGTAGCAGTAGCTGGATTTTTAGATTTAGATTCTTTGTGTACGTTTGAATGATTTTGGATATATATTGAAACATACTAATTAAGATTCAAATTTCAAACTTTTCATGTAAATATAAAACTTGAAAATAATCATGAAATAATAAAATAAATATGTACACTTCCAAATTCCAATGAACGTTATCTTATAACTTACAGATTTATTACCCTCTTTTAATACTATAGTCAAATAGTAAGCAATTTATGTTTATGCTACTCAGCAATATAACTTAGTTTCGGTAATTAATTTTCTCCATTAATTACGGCCACACTTTTACGGTCCCACGTTTGATCCGTGCAATAAATATATTCGGACTTGCGTTAATGTATGTAATGTGAACCAATTTAATTACCAATCACGATTACCTATCACGATTAATAGTAAGCAGTTCGTTCGTAGAATCCGCATCATGAACCAATCATAATTGTTTTAACGGTTAAATTGATAAAGGTTCGCCGTGGAATCAATCAAAGTGCGAGAGGGTTACTGCTCACTTGTGCTGTTTCTGTTGACCAGAGTGGTTCCCTTGCAGTCTATCCGTGAAGCGATCTGGGTGGGATCATCGCGCCAGCTTTTAATTAGAGCCTTGTGTTTGCAGTTCGCGCGGCCGGCAGGTATTTCGGCTAATGGGTTTCTATTCGTGTAGTCGAATAATTGAGGCCGCCACCCGCCCCTTTTGCCACAGTACTACTCGCTCTCTGAGCGATACTCCGTGCTGATAAGGAAATTCGCTTATCAATCAATTAATCGGCCTGAGCGGTTAGTTTTCGACTTTGCAGTTGCTTGCCTCGTAGCCACCCAAAAGTGGTAATTAGTAACTCCACACCAGACAGAACAAACTGTGGGAGGGCCCAGTTCTTGCAGTAGTCGAAACTTCAAACACGGTTTATGTTTCCTCGATTGAAACGTTGCTCAATATTATTTGGAATGCTTGGAATGATCAAACGTTAAAAACTTACAAGACAGTAACAAAAATCAACTCAAAATCACCGAGTGTTCCTTTATTTATGGATTACGGCAGCGATAATCAATCCAAATCTCAGCGCCCTGCCATAGATAAACTTCCAAGCGTCTGACAAAATACATTGACCGCTCTGAAAAGAATTATAATGATTCAATTGAAGCTCAATAATAACATACAGATAATTTAGAAGAAAGAGAAGAATGGATAAACGTCAACCAGACCAGTGGCTAAAACCCCGGGCGGGCACACACTCACTAGTCGACGTCCAAGTACTGATTTGACATTCCTCCATTCCTGCAACCTAAGTCCGGTTCACCTACAATTTACTAAACACACCCTTCACAACCTAATTGTAGGAACACAGCAAAGAACAGAGTGCGGGAGGTCAGGTGTTCGAGTCCCCAGTCTGGTCGATGTTCTTCCATTATTATCTTTCTTCTACATTAACTCATTTAAAACAAAACTTAATAAATTTTACTATTCTATGATAATTTTAGAAGACAGGATACAAAAAATCCGGCCTACGATTATTGATTTTGTAGATTTAAAAAAAAGATTTGATAATGTGAACTGGAACACACTATTAAGGATTTTGAAGAGCACTGGAATAAAATATCGAGGAAGGAGGCTTATACATAACCTGTACAGAAGATCAAGAAAAAAAGTCGTAATCAAGAAAGGAGTAAGACAAGGATGCAGTCTGTCTTAAATGCTGTTTAACTTATATATAGAACAGGCTATAGCACTATATTTATTTTATAAATTGTAATGTAAAAATTAGCAAAGGATTAGAAGGCTCCTTAGAGACTGCAGTGGAAGGTTGAGTGGCGCCTCGAAGTCGGCAGGGAAAGAAGGCTGTAATCCTGTGGGATGCTGTCAGGTCACCTATAGAATTGACCTGCGCTATTCTCAGAAATACCAAACATCAACGAAACAAACAATATTTTAAAATTACCACGTAGTGGATAGATAAATCGAATGAAAAAGATCGATTTATCGAGGTGGAGGACACAGCGGTGAGACTGTGCAGATTCATGCGGTGCTATACATTAAGAGAAGACGGTCGGAACTGATGACTAGTGCTGGACTTGGCAGATGCTGAAGAAGACAGAAGCTGTAAAGAGGTACGTTGCCAAGCTTTCCAATACATGTCGTTTAAGGGGGATCTCCCACGGTATTTAACCTGTTTTAAAGAGCTATGTTTGCTTCACCGAACCCTAATATCCTTGTAAATATTTCCCTCAATAATGTATTCGCTGTTAAATTTCCCTATGTAAATAATTTTCCCATTATTTCTGAATCTCCTTTGTAATTAATTAACCCCCCTCTCCTACAAGGCAATGAATCAAGTTAAACCAAAATGGAAAAGGAATCATACTGCAAGGAGAAGAAATAAAAACCTCACGCTTTGCCGATGATATTGTAGTATGAGGGGAGTCAGAAGAAGACTAGAAAACCATAATAAATGGCATGAACGTGGTCCTGCAGAAAGAGTTTAATATGAGAATTAATAGAGGTAAAACCAAGGTAATGGAGTGTAGTATGGGAAACAGTGGAATAACAAAGGGTGTTAGATTGGGAAGGGATATTTTGACGGAAGTTAAGGAATTTTGCTACTTGGGAAGCGTAATAACTAGTGATGGTAGAAATATAGTAGACATAAAGTGTAGGATAGCACTGGCAAGGAAGGTTTTTGCAAAAAAAGAGGAATTAACTTAAGGCCAATATGTGTATGAATATTAGGAAATCATTACCAAAAATGTTCTTATTTGCTGTCGCGTTATATGGGTGGTAATGTGAACGATAGTAGTTTCAGAAAGGAAAAGAATAGAAGCTTCGGGTGGATACAGTCACTAACCAGGAAGTTCTAAAAATTAACGAAGATAATTAGAGAATCTGGTGATATAGGAAAATATAAAAATCAAATGGTTGGATAGTGTAACTAATCAGGAAATTATAAACAGAATAGGGGACGAGAGAACAATTTAGAAGACTTTCACCAAGAGAAGGGATAGATTATTAGACGTGAGGGTCTTGTAAAATTATTATTAGATGGAAGTGTGTGGGGTAAGAACAGAAGAGGGAGTACGTTAAGTAGAATAGGAACGACGTTAAAGTTATGTTGAAATAAAAAGGCTTACGCTGAATGTGTTACATCAGAACAGTCTACACAGGGAACTCATGTAAATTTTAACACATATCAAGACTGAATGTCTCAAAATTTACAGTAACTACAGACGCTGATAATATTTACACTTTGTCGTAAATATAAAAAAGTATGTATTAGATGAAAATTAAGTAATGGATAATGATGTAACAATTAAACAAACATACTTAAGATATAATATAAATACAACAGTTTGTTTCTGCACTCCTGGCTATTTTTCTGTAGTAAGAAATCAGAATAGTGTTTCGGACAACATGCAACACAAGTTATTTATAATCTTACACGAAGAGCAGTCCTGCTCATAGAACGTCATACCTCCTGAATCAAAAATTGTCTTCAAAAATTTTTCTTGTGTTCTACAGATTTATTTTAGGTCACAAATTTGGGTCGAGTCATTGTACTCCTTTCTTTGTATTTTATTTAGATTCATTTGATGTTAATAGTATTAAGTCAGGCGAGTGCTCTACCATCTGAGCTTCAAGTCGATTCCCACCCCGATGCCAGCCTTCTCCAGCCATTATGCAGACATGAAGTTCAGGACCAACTACAAATTTTCCGAATCACGTTCTTCTGGGCCTTAGTTTAGGACATTAGTGAACAATGTACATTATCTGTAAATCGTTCATAGTAAATACATTTATTGAAAGGGTGATCCAGAAAATGGCAACTCCCCTTTAATTGCATAGGAACGGGAATTCGAAAGGAAGGGAGAGGAACGCAGAATATGGTTGAGTGGGGCCCGTGTGCTATAATTTTATGCGGCAGCGAGTATTTTAAAGCTACCGTCCCGCAAATGCCACAGAGTGAACACGGGATATCCCTGCTAATAAAAACAACGACAGCAAAAATATAACCACGTTGAAAGACGTTAATATTAACATGTTACTACTAGACACTGGGTAAAATAAAATAATACAATTGAAATAGAGTTTAGTATTCATTCTATACCGAATTATATATTATATGGCCTATATACATACATTAAATACAGTAATTGAACTGAATTAATATTATAAATAGAATTCAAAAAATGGCCAAATGTCAGAAATAGAATAATGTAATTTGAAAAAGTATCGTCTTCCGTAACTTCGGGACCTTCACAGTCCATTATACAAAAAATTATGTAATTAAACTTACATACTTGATTATAAATAAATCAATTATCTTGGTACTTACAATTAAAATATTACAAAGTTTCATGTTGCTGCTACATCGTCCGGGGCCGAAATGAGTGAAAACAAAGGCATGGAAACATCGTGAAGCTCACATTGTTGTGACCAAATATTTTTAAACTAAATAGATTAACATTTCAAAGATTCGAGAATGCACAAGTAAATCACAATAATGTTATAGATTTAAATTTTGCGCATCTATTTTTACATTTAAAGAATTAACATTTCATTATATGTAAAGTATTTTGCGCAGCAATCTTGAATAATTAAAATTTTTATCGTTGGTTTTTAATTATATATGTTTAGTTAACACAGTTTACCAAATGGTTGTTTAAGTCTGAAAAATGTTCTTTAATTTTTGTTTGTTGCACCAGCTTAGTCTCACCAATTATAATAATCTTTGCAGTCCAAAAAATTGTATACACAACATTAAGTTATCGAAATTATTTATAAAACCTTTAAAATTTTAATAAAATTAAAATTATTAATAAAAAAATAATAAAATTAAAATTATTAATAAAATGTTTTAATAAAATTAAAACTATTAAAGGATCTAAATTTTGCCTTATCACCATAATTGTTAAAACAGTTAATTAATTTGTATTTTCTCTAACAATGAACTGAGATTAATTTCATTACGTTATTTAAATGATCATATTTATTACTTTTTGCCACGTTTAAAAATACATTAAGCCGTAATTTCAATAGTTTTAATTCAAGAACAGAAGAATGGATTCAATTGGATCTGAGCTATGCTAGCTATGAAATTTAATTATTTATAACTAACGTCAGAAAAATATCAGTTGTTTTCTTCATTCATTAAAATTTACGCTGACAAGCGCATCGTCACTCAATCAATCAACTATCATCAATTCCTGATTAATATATATCGACGATTATATATATATATATATAGGTACGTTTGTATATAATCATTGCAATTTCATAATAAATTAGGCAATTGTAAAAGATTTTCTTGGTAGGTATGTTGTGGATATTTGTTTTGTATTCTTTACAATTAAATCGACTATAAAATTTCCCAATGATGGATTATATTGACTATACAATCTCCATCCAAAAAATTATGAATAATAAGAATGGGAATGTGTTGAATATAAGTAAATTATTAAATATATACAGATTTAGATCTCAGCTGACAGCTTCAAATCGCATCAATTCCCAACGTACAACATAAAAGTTGCTTATGGAAAGGTTAACTTTAAAAAATTATTTTCATTTTGACAATGATATTACGTAACTTATCGAAAAGATAACACTTTGACGTTGACAAATGAATGTAATAATTGAATATGTAATTGGATAGATAAAAACTGATGACATGCAATTGTTAATTTTAGTAGGACTAATATACTTCAAAAGGTCTAAATATAGTGTACTACTTCTTTAAAGATTATTTTCTCACAAGAATTTTTAATGAATTCGTTACCTGAACGATATTTGAAATTTTAAAAAAATTAAATTGATATACCATGGTCCTCATACTTTCAATCTGCAAAAAAGGGTTGAAATATACATAAGTTAATATTTTATTGTTTATAGTTTTAGAATGTAACATTATTTATGCCATATCCCAACTAAATGTCTTGTGGCCATTTAAGTAAAGAAAATAAGTATGTTGAGGTCGAGAGCAAATACTTCCTTTCCGATTTCTTCTGGCAGAGTTATTGGTATATTGTAAGTTTCAAACTGATTGGATCTGTGTGTTCAGTGCCTCAGGGTGTTGAGTTAACACAGCTTGTAATACACGAGGGAAACGAGTGGAAGGTAAGGGGACTGCCAGATTAAAATGTGTATAAAAGGTTTCTCCCACTCCTTCCCCTCAGAGGAAGAAAGAGACTAGTAACAAGAAGAAATAAAGCAGAGTGTTTGCTGGTTCTGGGGGTCTGTCTGAAATGAGTCGTGAAATATTTTAAGAGGCTTCTGGACCTGAATGCGTTCGTGGCTGAAAGGCAAGTGGTTTGTCTAGCAGAGCCACTCGTGAATTAATAGTGTGTCTTGGCGCTGCGGGTAACTGTACTCACCAAAGGGAAGGGCGCCGCGTGATTAAAAAACAGAGAAAAGGAATGCATGTGAATGCCGTATAACGTGGCATGAGGTAATTTCCAGCCATTAAACAGGTTTTGCAGCGTCTTACGTCTTCAGCGTCTTAAAAAGGCCTCTCTAGATAAAAAAACTGATGTTCTTTGCTCTGCTGCGACGACATTTTATGTCTTCTCGCAAAGGGAATTCCCTGCAATATTAAATATATCGCCTGTCTCATTAAATATTTCAACACAAAATATTATGCACAAAATTAAGCTGTTTTACTCAGTACTACCATTGTAAATATGTCGAACTATTTCTATTAAAGAAACATTTCCTAAAAATAATATTTGTCTGTATGTCGGTTACAATCATTTCAGTTACGCTCTGTTATTCTTTCATCGAAGAATTATTAAGCTCTTTATTTCACCTTCACATTTTTTATGACTAGTAGACTTCATGAAGTGGCTTGTTCCCGTTAATGGCATAATAAAGGATTCGTAATGTGAAAAACATTTAGTAAAGGGGTAACTAAGGCCTGCGGTCTACAGATTAAAGACCCTATTCAGCAATTCGATCAAAACACATTCTATGAAAGTTCTGCACATCGGGTACGTTGGACTCTCGATATTTGCTCTACAAACTTACTTATACGAACCTTAAAACAAAGAGAGACAGAGAGAGATAGCGAGAGAGATGGAGAAATAGCGGGAGAGATAGAGAAAGATATATAAGGAGAGAGATAAAAGGAGAGAAAGATAGGGAGAGAGGGTGAGATAGATTTGGAGAGAGATAAAAGGAGAGAAAGATAGGGAGAGAGGGTGAGATAGATTTGGAGAGAGATACAGGGACAGAGATGGGGAGGGAGAAATAAAGAGAGATAAAGAGAGAGATAGGGAGGGAGAAAGGGAGATTTAGAGAGAGACAGAGAAAGAGACAGGTATAGAGAGAAACAGAGATATATATAGAGAGAGACAGAGAAAGAAATAGGTATATATATATAGCGAGAGAGAGAGAGAGAGGTCACCCAGTTAGATAACCGAAATGTAGTGTCATCCTAATATCCTCTAACATTCCACCTAAACGATCTAGTTTCTGAGAAACCAGCTCCCGTGTGTCTCTAATAATTGGTAAAATCAATACACAAAATAATGCAGTGAAAGAAACAAAAACCGAGATTGAACAAAAGAACATTTCAGCTGTCATAAGCGTCTTGCATCAGATCAAGACGTATTATTGCTATGGATTAGGAAATAAGTGGGCGTATTCTGTGCCGCTTTCACAGAAGTGAATGGCTCTTGTAGGTCTATCGAATTAAATAAGTTCTTATATCGAATAAGAGGGCCGATTGAATGGATAATCAAAATTCAAGAGGGGCGATAGCTTCCACAACCGGCCGGTTGCGTATTTCTGATGTCCGGAGAAAGAAGAGTTGAGAATACGTGAATAGAAAAGTCGGTGGTGTAGATTCTGTCATATTGATGGCAGTCAATGATTGGCGTACTGGTGGACGTTTCGAAGAGATGCACAAAGTGAGGAAGACTAGTTTAATGTGTCTAAGGAACAATAGTACAAAGAATAAAGAGGAAATGAAGAATAGGAATTTGGTTATTGCTAGGAGCCTTTCAGGAAAGGTGCTCATGCGATGAACTAACTAGCTGAACTAGGGCAGTTATTCAAAGATGGCTGCCCTTCCTCTTATATTATCGCCACAGAGAGGTCCTGCTGACCTGTTCGGTGCTCACACTCTGGAGCTGGGAAAATTTCTACACATACTTAGTAACAGGAGACGCTATAACAGCAAGTACAGAGTAGCCGGATATATAGCGCTCTAAGACTTTATGAAGCAATCCTTATTCAATTCTTTACATGACAAAGTCAAGAGTACCATTTGTAAAAAGAGACTTATTATGGCCAGTGATTTACCCGATTTCACCACTTTCTTCTACCAGAGAAATCTATTAATTGATCTATAAATTTCAGATTGGAATATTAATGTGTTGTTTGACAATATTAATAAATCCTCACTTCTCTGTAAAATCGCGAAATATGAACAAATCTTAACAATTGTCTCTCAAAACTGTCAGTAAAATAAATTATAATTTATCGAAAGAAAAGAAAATTTTCAATAGTTAAAGCGGATAAGGTATTAATGAAACTATATTCATAATTTTAATCGTAATAAATTTTATATTTACAGAAATGTAATTGTTAGAATTAAAATTAAGCAGGTTTAGTTGATTCTTTTCCTACTCTACGTACTCCACATTTTAACGGTTTAGTAAAAAAAAGAAGGCGATACGGTAAGTGTGTTGTAGAAGATAGTGTTTTATTCACGTCCTCCGGCCTTCTTTGAGAATTTCCGTCACGGACGGGGTCACAAAGGAGGCTTGGCTATTCGTGATGCGACATCAGGCACCCCATAAGTCAAAGTCCTTCCGACCAGAATATTATGTATTCATCCGCGCGTATTCTCGGAGAGACTCGGCAATCCGCGCTGCACGGTCTCAGCGCTGCAACCAAGCTTCATGATATACCAATTATTCTTATTCTGAGGCATTAAGGTAGTACTCAGAGATACTTTTGTATCTATTCTACGATGGAGAATTAATTTTTTAGAGTAATTAATGATGTAAGCCACCTCATGAATTACTATTAGTAGGCATACATTTATGCAATACTAAAATGGGTGGCGCCGCGTTGTGACGAGCCCTCGGACTCGTAAAACGTGGGACTCTTGCACGCATCAATCATTAGCCACTTGACGAATATATTCGTAAAAGACAACCGGGACAAGGTGCAGAAGAATCGCAAGCCAGTCTCTGTATTTCCTAAACCAAAAATTTAATACTGTAGTTGAGTAAACGATAATCACCACAAAACAAAAAAAATCACTGCATTTCATTAAGCACATTCGCACTATTTACTTTAGCTTTCGTCCACAAATTTTGGATTCTCAATCTAACTTCTCCTCAAATCATAACGGTTGGATAAGTGTATTTTATACTTCGCTATATATAGTGATAATAAAAGAATAAATTCATTATCTTAAAATATACTACCAATGAAATATTGAAAAAATTCTGTATAAGCGATAAATACGCCTATGTGAGGGGCATCCGAATGATAGTCTCTAAATTTTAATGGCATATAAATGGTTATAAATTGGAGGGGGGATGCTAAAGGGAGGAGTAACTTAGCCTATGACCTCCTGGCTTAGTTAGAGGACTCTTAAAGGCAATTAAATATTATGTGAAACTCGGAACACCATGAAAATCCTGCATCATGTGGGTCGGGCTGTCAGCACTAGCCCAATTCCGTTCCGATATGGAGTTGTTTATAAACTAAACACGTTACGGATAAGTGGAACAGAATAAAAGAATTATAAGACAATGAAGTTTGTATTAAAATGGTTTTTCGTCTTCATATAAAGTCAATAAATTAACAAAGTATAATATTATTATTAATAAACAACATTTATAGGTTCACATTAATAAACACGGCACCACTTTGTTAGTTGTCACTTTAAAAATTATAAACAGGAGTTTTGGACTATTGTTATAATCACCTGAGGACAAATTTATAATTATAATTTCTGTAAATACATGTTAATACATAGTATTCAACATATGTACAATTCGAACAATTTTAATTTATTTTGTTGAATTGTTTATACTCTTTAAAAACAACTTACATCATTTTCAGTTTTATTGTCCTCAACTGAGAACACGTCCGACTGTCACTTTGTAACATTCAACACTTAATCCATACCATTTTAACATAACTAACGCAAACTATACCAACATTATCATAAATAAAACAATTGCATAATGACAATATATTTGAATTTTCAACATTTATTAAATAACTTAAGACAATTCGCATAGCGTATCACAATATTTCCAATTCCACGTTTTTTGTTGATAATTTTACTTAGATTTATATATATATATATATATATATATATATATCTTCCAAAGTGACCTCTTTTATATTTTTAATTCTCCTTCAGTAGTATTTTATCTTCCCAACAGACATGATTATATTCTGACAATGCGGTATTATTTTTTAATTCTTTTTCATATTACTTTTGTTATGGTAGATTCGTATTGTTTTGGAATGATTACAAAAAAGTGAAATTGGAAATATAGTGATACACTATGTAAATTGTCTTAAGTTATTAAATAATTTATGAAAATTCCAATATATTTAAATTAATAATTTTTTTCTTAAATGTTGGTATACTTTGTGTTAGTTATGTTAAGTTGGTATAGATTTTAGTAATAATATTGTTCAAATTTGTGCAAATGATTAACATGTATTTATAGAAATTATAATTATATATTTGTCCACAGCTGTTGATGAAAATACTCGAAAGCTACTTGTTTATAATTCTTAAATAAAGTGATAACAGTGGTGCTGTTTTCATTAATGTAAACAAATTATATTTAGTACGTTAATATCTTTAGTCATAAAGATAGTAATGTTAAAATTTTATTAATTTTAATCATACTGTATACATAAATTTATTTGAGGAGCAGTGGTTTTCAGAACTTCAGAACTGTTTCAAAGTGAAACTAAGCCATTGGCTGTGAAACTGAGTTTTTAAAAATCGGAATGGAAAAATCTTGGCCAACCCAGGACCTGACGCTTACCGGGCTGGCGCTCTACCGTCTGAACTAATCCGATTCGATTTCCGTTCAAGTACGAGATCTATTCATCCCTTGGATACTTAAATCTCAGGCTCATGTTAGATTTACTAAACACATTATTTCCTACCTAATTTCTAGGACCTTTATTTGTAATTAATTTTTGTCAGTTATACACAATAATTTTACATTATATATTATAACTGAATTTTAATATTAGATGCATATTGAAGTAAATAAATTTAGTACTAATAAATTAGAGTAAATATATTTCTTCTCCGAGAATATTGTTATGAGAAAGATTTAAAATGCTGAAAAATCTTGTTCTCATTTCATTAAAAGTTACGCAGAGAAGTTGAGAATCGTCTTCGGTAGAAATCCATAATTCAAGTTTTTTCACTAATTAAGAAGTTAGTCATGTGTTAGGGTTGGTTAACGGGTGTAGAAGCAGCAGCAAGTGGTGCTGCGTTGCCACGTCCTGCACTCCGTAAGCGTGCAATCTAGCTCTGGCGTATTCCAATCTACGATTCCGTTTTACGAGCCACGGGCGATCTCGCATTCTTCCCGACGCCTTCCGACCGACGTGTGCGCGGATGAGAGCGTGCTTCTGGCTCCAGTTTAATTCCTCGAGATGGCTTTTACACGCGAGACAATTCTTTGTTCCTCAACGAAGACGCGGGTTTCGCAGAAAGCAATTGTAGTTCCAAAAGTTAAAAATTTCTCTCCCACATAAAGTCCCAGTTTGAAGTGCCAACAAAAATATGTTTCGGGATTGACGTCGAATCAAAGCAGATAAAAAGTTTTCAAGAACTAATATCTTAATTTACCAATCTTGATTTTGAGGAAATGCTACTCCACTAAATCTTAAGCAGTTTTCAGATTTATCATGAAGGGTCAATAAACATAAAACATTATTTATACTTAAACTCATGAGCATCATAGTATTGGAAAATTAAATTCTATGATAATGAGTTCATATATTTGTATTAATGAGTTTCATTGTTAAACACTTAAAATGATTAGAAGCGCAATTCCAAATTTTAAATATTTGTTTGTTTTTACATGTTACAACCTAATTACTTGCCCTGCCCGTAATCTGAGATTGCGTGAATGTCAAGGTTTAATAGTTTAGCCTTATGAAAACGTTTAGTAGTATAAGTATTGTGTTACACCTCATTTACTAAGATAGTAAAATCTGAAATTACTGAAAGCTAAAACTTTTCTCTAAAATCGTTATGTTTAAGTATATATTTCAATAGAATTTGTCATCGAAATTCCTTTATTCAGGGATAAATATATGAAGTTTTGGGTTTAAATATTTGGCTTAAAGCAATTTCAGAAATAGTTTAATTGTCCTAAACATGTAATTCATTGATTTATAGAATCTGTTTAGGTCCAATGATATTAAGGACTTTTTCAACTGTTTCTAAAATTTTAATTGAACCCATCGGCTACCAATTATTAATCAGTTATTGGTATGTCATATTTAAAAATTTCCGTGAAACTTTATGTTTAAATTAGTCCTGATGACTACAGATGGGAAATAAAGACTTTATGGCTCTAATTTGGCAAATTCTGCTATATTGTTTGCTACTTCTAATTCTTTCCACGGTTATTTTTGTTCTTCTTAGTAATAAGTAACATTTCAAGTTTTTAAATATATATATATATATATTTATTTATTTCAGGAAGGTATTGTAGCGCAGTAGAACCCCTACCTAATTTTATTAAAATTTATTTGATTTTAAACTATCAAAAGCCAGCGGGAATATTGTAACTCGGAGACAGGCAGGCAAGAAATTCAAATTCCCCGGTTAAAAACTTGTCTGTCTGCAGCATCAAAATATTAGGGTTGTTTTTCTGAAGGACGTTCGCTCTTCAAAAATCCTAAGAACACTATTATCTTCGTCAGCAAAAATTCCCGCGCTGGACGAACGATGCATAAAGATTGGTGAACACACGTCACATGGGTGGCGCTTTCCTTTGGAGAAGGGAGAGATAAGAGTTTAGCTGGGAGGTGAAAGCACGAAAAATGAGAAGAGTTGATCCAGACGTTGAAAAGACGTGGAAACAGAGAGGAAGTCAGTGTTATTTGGAAGTGGAAGGGAACAGGAAGCCTAGGAAGTAGGAGAGAAGATGGAAATGAACAATTAATAAGACTGTTGATCGAGAGTTGAAAGGGAGGTGAGCATTGTAGCACTTGAGTTAGAAGGAATAGCGTGCAAGGAAGACCATAATTAAGATTTGCTAGTAAGTTGAAAGGAAATAGTAATAAGTGTGCGTTGAAGTGAAGAAGGAGCAAAACTGGCTTTCCTCAATCGCCAGGTCCAGAGCCTCTTTCTGTCGACCGAGGGCCCATAAAAAACCCGACAAAGATGGCCGGAGAGTTAGGGATGAAAACTCTACTACTCTGAAGGTGCGGAATTGCTGAGAAGATTAAACAGGTTCATCGCGAACGTGAAATCTCTTTTGCACGTTGTTACCCCCAATAATTAAACTTGAGAAACCCTTTGAAATTTAAACAATTATGCCCTTAACAAGTATACATATATAATTGTAAATTCTGTGCAGGACCCACTAAATGATATTTTATATAAATAAAATTATTAATATATTTAAAAACAAAAAGAATTTTGTTAAAATAAATTTCAATAATTAGCCCCCCTATTACTTGCTTACATTATTTACTACACGTTTTAACTGATATCGATATCTTTATAGTTAAAACTAATGAATAACTTTAAAAATCTTTAATCAATAGCGCTACATTTTGGTACTTACGTATAACCACTTCGGACTGTATTTAGACTAAAAGATTCCTCTTGGTGTTATAAGAATTTTCTCGGAGTAGATAGATACATATAAATAAAGTACTACAGAAAAGGAAACAATATAGTCGAAAGTCCTTCATCCGAAGATCAACCCTTACCTACCTGGCTCAACCTTCCAGATCCATTCCTTTTTAAATTCACTTCGTATGTTATTAGTGGGGATTAGCGTTGTTCAGGATTACCCTCATGTAGCTTTTCCGCTCCCAAAATATTATACAAAGCAAAAGTAAAATTTTATGTAGACTGAAGAAACGTTTATATTATCGACAAGCCTTTCAGTTCAGAAATGTACTAAAGTGAACAAAAATAAGTACCGTAACGTAGTGCTTTTTAGTATGTTTACTAACGTTTTGAATTATAAAAAATGTCAGTTAAAATGGGTTGTAAAAGATATTTACGTATTAAAATGGGACTTAAAAAATATTTCGTATGGTAGCTTCCCACTAATTAACACAGGGCCCAGTGTATCTTGGTTCAGAGAAAACACAATCCAAGTTTACATATTAAACATTGGGTCTGTTTTGAAACAGTAGACAGAATTTATATTTCGCCCATACTAAACAAGCACCTCACGTGTCACCTGAGTTTATGGATGACATTGGACGTTTTAAAGCACAAATATTCCTGTACTACAATACCAACAATACCAGCAGTACCAGCAATACCCGAGATAAACAGCGGACCCATGAAAGAAAACGGTTAGAAGAATGAAATGAAAATAAACCTAGTCTAACATTTTTAGCTCTTTATGGCTCACCGTCTACTAAGGAAACGTAATAAATTGAATATATATGTATGTATTTGAGCACTTACCATTCCCCTCAGTACCGACAGTATATATATATATATATATATATTGTTGTTGTTGTGGTATTCAGTCCTAAGACTGGTCTGATGCAACCCTCCATGCTAACCTATCTTGCGCAAGCCTTTATATTTCCACATAACTAGCTCATCCCTCCTTAATCCGCTTAGCGTATACTTCCTGTCATCCCCTTCTGTTCTAACCCCTCATGCTTCCTTTTACAAGTCCTTCATGTCTTAAAATGTGGCTTATTAATCTTTCCCTTCTCTTGGTCAACGTCCTCCATATTCTTCGCCCTTCCCCTAATCTGTTTAGAACTTTCTCGTTGGTCATTCTATCCTCCCATCTGAATTTCAGTATTCTACTAAAGCACCACATAACCAATGCTTATATTCTTTTCCCTTCTGCAACTACTGCTGTCCACGTTTTCGCATCCGTATAACGCCTCCCTCCAAAGAAACATTTTTAGCAACTATTACCTAATATTCACACTTATTCGTATATAAATTCCTCTTTTCGTGAAAGCCTTCCTTGCCTGTGCTATTCTACTCTTTATGTCTATTATAATTCAACTATCCGTAGTTATTAATCTTCCCAAGTAGCAGAATTCCTAAACTTTCGACAAAATATACCTTCCCAATCCTCTTCGTTATTCCAGTTTCCCATACTACAACTCCATTGCCTTGGTTTTCCCTCTATTAAATCTTATGCTGAACTCTTTCTCCAGGACCACGTTCATGCCATTTATTATGGTTTCCAAGTCTTCTTCTTTCTCCCCTTATGCTACAATGACATCGGCAAGGCAAATAGTTTTTATTCGTTCTCCTTGCATATGATTTTTACTATTCCGTTTTAACTTTTTTCTTCATCTATTCTATATGAGTTAAATTGCACGGGCGACAGACTACATCTTTGTCCTACTCCTTTCTTGATTTCTGCTTTCTTTTATTTTCTTACTACTGACTGTCTTTTTTAGAGATTATGTGCAAGCATTCTTCCTCCAGAATCACCCATTACTATCAAATCTTCGTTTCCCTTGACATACTTAATTATTTCTTCAATTTCTTTGTAGATTTTCTCAATTTCGTCTTCCTCTGCGGCATATAAACGTGACTTATTATTATCTGCTGTTAATCAGTCCAGTAATCACAGATGTTCTAGTGAACGTATTTTTGTTGCGATACATTCAGAAATATTTTAACTAATTCTGAGAATTCAACATTTACTCACAATTTTGTGCTTCCTGAGCTACTTTACTTGCTTCGTTTCTAGATGTAAACGTTATAAAATAAATAATTTTATCTGATTTGATAACACTAAAACGGATGATGAAATTTCATATGATTACTGTCAATGCATATACATCGATTGAGATTACTATATTCAACTGAATATTTTTAAATGGTTGGCCTAAAATTATTGAAACGTTTAACAAGGTCCCCATAGCTTGTTTTATCATATAATAAAAAAATCCTTGATTTACTTAGACTTTTTCTAAGAAGTTTTGTAACATTCAATTTTAAATTGGTACATGTATACTGAGTAATTAAATAGCAAACAGTTTAATGCTTAATTATGACTATTTAAACAGAATTTTACACAAACAAAGCTCTCATAAAAAAGTATATTAAAATAAATAAATAATGAATATATGTTTAAATCTATTAACTTAACTTCCACACTTTTCGAATATGTGCAATAAACCAGTCAAAGTATTTATTAAGTTGCAGCTAGTACAATTTTATTAATAATAATAACTTAAAATAATTAAAGATTCATATCAAATAAAAATTTAGTACCCAAATGCATATAAAATATTCCAATTTTTTTCTCTCCCAGAAATCGTTTTCTAAAATTAAACGTATTATTTCCTTTTATAAGTAGCTTTATAAATTATGAATGTGAAAATGTTTCAGTATCCGTAGTTGTCAATTCTTGGGTGTCGATATTTAAACGAGTATTGTATTGAAAACAACCGGAAGATAGGTGAGTATAAAATATTCAGAATGTTTAAAGTTGATATTTGTCCGTTATGCCTTCTGCACTGTTCAAGTAAAATAGTTAAAATCTGAAAAGATACCATAAGCCGCATATATTTTGTATCAGGCACTTTAGGGTTCGTTTCAAAAGTTTACATTTATTCTACTACGAAAACAGAATTATGATAAGTAGGGGATATAGCTGTAAGTCAGAGAGAGTGAGAGAAGAGAGTGGGAGAAGAGTTGGAGAGAGAGGCACCTAAACATTGTATTGGCTATGCCGGGTTTAAATATTTGTAAATATTGAAATAAACCAGTTCGGTATTGAAATCTTAAGTCTATTACAAATTTAGAATGAAGGTGAGGAATTAATCTTATTTAGAAAGAAGAAACGTATGCATGGAATATTGGATGATCATTTAAATGATAATTTATAGTATTGTTTACTCATTAACTGAAATCGTATATATATAAAACTCTTGAATGCTTTTGAATGAGTATTTTATGAGTAATGGTTGAATAATATGAATAATAATAGCATTTTGTGATGTAAATAGGGGAACATTACACATTGCCGCGATTAAAGAGATCCTTGCAGTATCAGCTGATTTCTAGGTTTGACAGTTAGCCTGAATAAATGTTGTCAATTGTATGGCGATCATAGACCGAATCAATAAAAAATTATCACAATAATAACGTAACTTGATGCAGAGAAAGAAGATATAGTTAAAATTTTTGAAATATTTTACTTCTTTATAATAACCTATGTATTATGCTTTTTGTTGACTATGTAAGTTGATAGAGGCGTCTGACATTTCTAAGAAGTGTGACGTCGTCTGCGGTATTAAAATCGTCTTAGTGAACTAAATTAACAACGTCCTCACACTGTTAGATGGAAATTGGGTTATATAGCCATTGGAAATGGTATAAATAATACTGAATCATTATAAATATTATTTGTACGAGAGGTATACTTGAAGACACTGGGCCTGACGATTGATAAAAACAAAGACGTACGAGATTTAATCGGAAAGTGTAGGTGAACTTTTAGTTTTGAGATGAAGTGATTTTTGATGAAAAATGCAAAAAAATTGATTCCATGCTGTTAAAGTATGTTATATACGTGTGAGAACAACTGGTGATATTCTGACGTTTCGAACGTAGACTCAATTCATCTTGACGGTGAGTACAACATATAAATCAGAAGCTGTGGTCCCAGAGCGCCAGATATTTTAGTTCCTTGTGTGTTAATGATACTTTTATTAACAAGATGTATAAGCCTTTTCCCCCTATGTATGTTGTCTCATACTAAGAATCTTGACTCATTATAGTGAAGAACAAATAGGTATTTATTTTACCGTCAGATTCTTATTAAAAACAAATTGTATTTTCGTGACCAAAATAAAAGAAAATTCAGATTGAGGGTTTTTCTTTGTGAAGTTGGCACTTATCGGGTAAATCCGACCCCCCACCATGACCCTCTTTCCAATTGAGGCACAGTCGCCAGCTCTCTCCGGTGGCGACGTGTTGATACTGCAAACCCTGCCCTGTGATGAGTCCCTAGGGAAGCTGACAACGTCACGGGTTAAATGACCGAGCAGTCCTAGGGGCGGCCATAACCAGACCTTTGCCGGCTCCAGTTCCAAACTCGAGTTCCAGAGCTATTCCAGAGCTCACCTCTAGTAAATATTTACACACCTTAGCTTCTGCTAAGAGAACCTCTCAGGTTCAGCCACATACAATAACAGGCCAGTAGGGTAGTTGCTGTGATAATCAATGAACTAACAGCACGCGTCCACCAAACCCTAATTAAGCTCTCTTAATATTAAATAAAGAAACATACAAAGCACTATACAGTAGTTCTGCAAAAAGAAAATACTTTTACTGTTGGGAATTCTAAACATAATATTTAGTCTGCAAACGTCGTGGAATATGAATTGAGACTAGGTACAGCATTATTTAAGAAGTATCACATGTGTATACATATAGTATGTATCTATAAGAATTTCAAAATAGTGAAGGACGGGTAGTGAATGTGTATTTAAGTTAACAATAGAAAAATTTGTACGATAATTTGTATTATATTGGTGTAAAATTTAAAATATATTTTGTAGTTATACTTGCTGCCGATGTTATATGTTTTGAGCATTTAGTGGACATGTATTTAATAACAAGCTTTCTGGTAACTAAATGTGCTCCTAATAGTAGGACCTTAAATCTATTTTAGATTTACTGTCATTGGTTGTTGTTTTAAACATTAAATTAAGAATGACAATTAATTTAGTCATAGTTACAATATTTTAGTTAAAATAAATTCTTTTTTTCTAATTATATTTTTTCTTGTGATGCAGTCATTGATACATTACCTCTAACACACGCACATACAGTATATACCATGCCATAGTGGAAAGTAATTTTTTTTATAAAGACGCCTGAAAAGATTACACTGATTATGTTTTATAAATTTTAAAAATACTCTATCGAACGATTTGAACACTTGTGAACACATTATATATAAAGCTGTAGTCCCTAATTTTGATAGAACAACTTCAATATTTTGAACGCATAATTCATTATATTTTGAATATGTTACAATTAATAGAATTAAAATCAATTTGCACATTGTCTAAGGAAGAGATTGGTATTTTACCATCAATGATGTGGGTTTTGTAACAATTTCTTTTCACGTTTTTCATTAAATGATTGATGCAGACGGAACGTTCTATTCTTGAGGGATTACATTAACGAACGGTTATTGTAATAGTCAAAGAACCATATTACTATTAATATTACTATTATTTTGAAATATTAAAAATCTTTTAGGCGTAAAAAATAAGGTTTGTGAAGTTATTATGGTGTGGTTCAAAACGAGCGCCGATTTTGAAGCGGCTGCTAATTATTTTCGTCGGATAATAAAATGGTTTTATTTAGTTGCTGTTTCCAGGAGCATTCCGATTATTGACTCAATTTCAATTTCTCTAATTCTGAGTCTAACCACGTGCGTTAATCGTGAAGAGATTTGTGAATAAGCAGAAATGCCGCATCTGGGGCACATGGAATCCTTGCATAACCGAAGAAAGAAAAATCTATGTACAACGAGTGACAGTTTGGTTCGGCTTTTGGTCGGGCGGCATCATCGATCCTTAATTTTATGAAGATTAGGAAGGACATGCTGTTTCAGTCAATGGAGACCGATGCCGCTATGTGAAACGGTTATTTCTTGATGGGATGGACATTGAAGAGTAGTGGTTTCAGCAGAATGGTGCCACCTGCCATACTTCCCGCGAAACAATTCAGATGATCCAAGAGCAGTTCTCGGATCGCCTCTTTTCGCGGAATGCTGATCATCAAAGGCCAACAAGGTCAAGTGACTTAATCCCATGTGACATTATCATTTGGGGTCATCTTAATTTATTGGTGTACGCCAATAAACCCCGAAAAATCCATGACTTGAAGGAAGAAATAAGACTAGTTTTCGGCGAAATGCAAGTGGAAACTTGTGCAGTCATTGTGAATTTCATGAGCGGAGTTCTAGTTTTCTAGCACAGTAGAGGAGGTTATAGGCCCAACATCATTTTCCATAGATGAATTGGGAAGGTTAGATGAACATGATATCTATTTTTTTCTGTTTTTTTTTCTAAAAATAAACTTTTTAATTTATATGTCAAAGCCGGAGCATTTTTGAATCTCCCTATAGTATATATTAAATCAGTCGCGTCATTTATATTCGACAACAAGAAAATTATTGATATAGATTAATTCAGAACTTAAGTTTGAGAAATAAGGATATAAAAATGATAGAGGGTCTCTCTGCATACCACAGTTCCATATTTTATTTTTATCAATGTGTTCATTGTCATTTATTAAAAGAAAAAGTCATTAGTATTTCCTACCGCAATCAAAAATTGTAGACAGTTTGTATTTCACTACCTGCGTCTGAGTAATACCGTTGTATGAAATTAAAATAGTAGTTCTTGCAGTTAATTATCACATTTCCTTAATAGATTATAGGTATTACTACATTGTTAATGTTCCTTGTTTAATTTGTTCTTTTAAAATTTTTTATTGAGGTATACGTGAAATATTGTAACTTAATGAAGGATTACACAAGGTTTCAGTTCCTTCTATTTTCAACTTATTTTATTCAAAATATATTCCTAATTTTTCCATATATAGATTTGTATAAATTTCATTATTAATACTAACTTTTGTTGTACTGTCTATAATTCGTATTTTCTCCTATCTGTTATGAATGAATATAATAATATCAGTGAGATAAATGCTCATTATTACCTACCTATTACTCATGTAGAAGTATACCAAACAGATTTTTAATAAATTATTATAATTCTTTCGCGTTTTTACTTGCAATAACGATTGAGGTACATATTGTACGGTTCTTGACTTCACCCAGTAATATTTTCGGAATCAATACATTTAGGCAGAGTCAAAAGGCAATATCTAGCCAATGGTAAAATCAAGATTTTTAGGTCCATTTTCTCGGAGACAGTTCAATATTCAGCGCTAAAGTTTCCCCCTACTAGAAGAAAAATGAATGATTTACTAAATTTAAAATTTATTTTATCAAGATCTGCTTTATTTCGACTCCCCTGATATTTAAGTAACGTATATTATAAGACAAATGGGAAGCGTGGCAAACTTGAAAGTATATGTTTAATTAATAAATTTTCATAAAAACTACAGAATTAATGTCGAAAAATATTAATACCAATTCATACAGTGAGATTAACGACTGTAATATTGAAAGAAAAGTATTATGTTATTAACAATTTTAAACAAATAGATCGTATTATTCTAGCTTGCATGATTGAATTTATTGAAACTGAATTATATCTCTCTTGCCATAAAGTTTGAGATATGTAAGCCATTTGACGAATAATTTAAAATTTACAAATGACTTACCATTCACATTTTAATTAAGAGGTACTATAATTAATAAATATAAATGCTTCTGTGAATTGGTTGCTGTTACGTCACGTGAACAGAATGCGTAATTGTTGTGTTGACGCAAGGGGAAATATTTCTCTCAAAAATGTTTCTCGTACTCCTAAAGGGATCTACCCAGAGAGGGAGGTAAATCCCCCAATAGCAGTCCACCACGCAGCAGATGCAATTTCACAGTGAATACTCGGTTCTCTGTGATCCAAAGGGATCAAACTGTTCGTTCTCTCGGATGACAACGCGACGAATCAAAGTATGTGTTCTCCATTCCCTTTCCTCTTTCTTTCCGCTTTTTTAAAGACGTATCTGCTAGTGCACATTCTAGAACAAAGAACAAAGCTGTGTGGTACGGTAATTTAACAGTGGAATCAACTCCCCTCATTAAACAGTTATATTTTAGATCATGCGCAGAATTACTTCTGTATATATATATATATTACTCATCATCCACTATCACCATTATAATTTCCAATTTTTATAATTTTCATAGAGAGAGATAAGTAATCTATTAACCGCTGTAACATCTCCACTGATAATGAAGGGTAATATTAAAGGGAAGTAAAAATTGTTGTTTATTTTGTCAATCATAGCCCTTTAACAGGCGATAAACGTAACGCCTATCAAGCTTAAAGGTTTTCTTTGATGTATCAGCCAAATTTTCTCTTGCGTAAAGTCCTGCGAAAAAAGTCTTTGAACTTTGTACGGAATTACCCCCTTTGTTTACAATGTTCTTATTTACTAAGATTATAAGATGTGTTATATAACTTAAGAAAGCGTGTATTTCCTACATCAGTATCTAAAATGTTAGTCATTTAATAATTAAACATATTTGGATAGTATAGGAGTTAGTAAAATTTGAATTTCTAATCTCTTTGGGTGTAAAATGTTTTATACATTACCAAAACTCAAAGATTGTAAAATATATAAATCTACAAATTACTTACAATTCTTTATTCGTGACTCGTAATGCAATCATCGTGATAAGCGAATGTGATTACCTGTAAACATAAAGAAACATTAACTTTCGTAGATAATAACAATAGTATAATTTATTTTAACTATTTGCCAATTTTGTTTAATGAAATATTCATCTTAACGATTTAATTTACTGTAATGAATCAGGATAGAGTTTTGCATAATTTTACATAAATTGTAAAATCAATGTAACTTGAAAGATAATAGAATTAAAAATGTGATACATGTTATAAATATAAAATAATACCTGTGTAACATGTACCCCTACAGATTATGATCACGAAGTAATAATTCACATTGAGTAATTTGAAATTTTATTGATGTTGGTTTTGTGGGTGAGGTGGATAAGTTTATGGAATGTAAGCCACATGGTCATTCAAGAGAGAAATACCTGCGAGAGAAAACTCTCACAGGCAGGTTCTTTAAAGTCTACTACTAATAAAAGTTTTTAGTGATTTTAGAGTGAGGAAGGGTGCTGCGGGAGATTTCTCGCAGGCGCTTCAGCCCATAGTGACTGTGGGGCTCACCTGATCATGTCGGGAATGCCTCGCACTCTCTCTGGGTACTTTTTATCAAAGTTCTCATATGCCGAGACACCTTCACCTATTTTAGGAGGTATATGTACTAGGGTCATAGACCTTGGGCATATGGCAAGAGTTGTCCGCTGATCCCATTGGATCAGTCGGCCAATTGCCTCCTGAAATTTGTGGAGACACGGAGAAGGGAATGCTGCGTCCCCACAGCAAACTCGTCTCCCGTCATTCGGAAGGGCGTGAGAATAGTACCCAATGCCCGACCTACCTGATGCAGGTTTTCTAGGGTTTTCCCTGCATCTCTTTAGGTGAAACACCGGGTAGGATCCTTAAACCATAGCCCGGGGCCCTAGTTAACCCTTGGCTACCTTGCTCTACCTTCCGCATCCCCCCTTTTCAATTCCCTTCCTATGCTATTAAAGGGGAGTTGCCTGTTTCAGGATCACCCTCATGTAGCCTGTTACCCAAAAAATAAGTGATTTTAGCATTTTTTATTTACCTCATGAAGTAAATACCTCACCGACAAAACCAACAACAGGACAATTTGCTCTACCTTTCACATCCCCCCTTTTCAATTCCCTTGCTATCTCATTAAAGAAAAGTTGCATTTTTCAGAATCACCCTCGGTTAGGTTGTTATTAAAAAATTGAAAAAACTTATAATCTATCTGTGGTGATAGGCAATTCAAAATGTAGAATAACAACATTATTCTGTTTTTTAATAATTCTCAGTGTTCTTATACTGCTTTTTTGTTTGAAATATCTCATTATTATACTACAATTTCCTTCAGGAATTTTCCGATGTCATTTCCAACAGTAAACCTATATAGACTTACAGCAAATATTTACATTATAAATGTAATAGTTTGGATAAATTTTTCATTTAGCTTGTCTTAATGTGGAATGAAAAATGTGTAAAGACTAAATAAATTAAGAAGAGTAAAAATGAAACATTTTCATATACGAATAATTATTTTTCAAGATGGGAACAAAGTAAATGGCATCGCTTGGTTTAATTTTGGTAAAGGACGTACAGAAAAAGAAATAAAGCAGAGCAATTTCTTTACAGGGGTTGTGTTTTATGAGTAAGATATTTTTGAGGTGTTTTATGTGCACTAACATTTTATTTCGCGACCATTTATAATTTCAGAAACGTTGCAATATACAGAGCGTATCATGAAGCATTAACGACAAATGTTTTTGTTGAAGATTCTTATATCTAGAATAGTATCGAATACTCATTCAAACTAGGATATTAATACTAAAGTAAAGGAATAGCTAAAAACAGAAAAATAAGGTGTTAAATAAATATATGGGATTTTATATATGCTACCAGGTCTGTGTTGCGTATCGTTTGTAAAGCTATTGCAATTTTCAGTGCCTTACTAAAGTAACAAACTTTTTTGAGAAAAATGTACTGCTCAGGGTGACATCTTATATTTTTATTAGTTACTCCTTTATCAATCTGTTAATTATTTAAACTTATATGGAAATAGGATACTTATTTCTCTTGGTTCGCCAAAGTTTTAGTTTTCATGAATTTGCATGTTGATTAGAAAATATCATTACGCCTGGTTGTGCTAAAATGTTTGGACATCGGTCCATAGACTTTATTCAATTTAATTAGAGTAACACGCCTTTGAAGCCGCAGTGATTACACAGTTCCACAGCAGATTCCACGTAGAAGCAAACACACGAAACCTTTCTGAAATAGTGGAATGTAAAATATATTATTGTAGTTGTTTTAAAGTAGAAGTGCTTCATTAATACGTGAAATAATCATTTTGAACTGTGCTTACAGGTGATCGACTCAAAGTAATTATCTTCTTTCTTTGAACAAATTAAATACTTGTAATATTCATAAGGCTAATCAAATGTGAGCCATTCTAGCTGTAAGCAAATTGGAGCAGAGAAGTACGCAAATGTTGCCATATCATCTCACTTCACCTTTATCATTTTTGTGGACAATAATATGTGATAACGTCTCTAAAATTTGATTGGGTTCGCAAGAAAAAAACTCAAAGCAGTTTACCTTAAAAATAGCATTCACTTATAATTGAACACAGATTCTAATCAAATGATTAAAATACAGATGCTCTTACACTTGTAGTGAAATGGTCGATGAAATTATTAAAAATACTATAATAATTTGTGGTCGGATGGAATGTTGTATGGCAGAAGCGAATAGGTGTTATTCTGTGGGAAGTAACAAGAGCTTGGTAGCTACTGTTTGGCTGAGTCATCTTTTAATTTCCGGAAGATGTTTTTTGTGAGAAACTACGGTTTTTAGAAAATTCAAAACTGCATAAATTACAGATGATCATCAGATGTTGGATAGATAAGTTTATTTTGGCACTGTCAGGTATTGATGGGGATATGGCCAAATCTAAGAACTGGAACGACCATACGTACAAACATAACAAACGTTTTATACAGTCCGAACATCTAGTCCTCAAATTGTGGTTTTCATCAGGTTCAAGTAAATTTCCTCACACTTTTAAAATCTCAAAGCATTCAATTAAACATTAAGGTGGATGAGAAATAGATATGAAATATTTTGTCATGTACTTGTTAATGGACAGTTACAAGCTAAATGAGTCGTTTTCATATGATTAATGTTCTATATTTGTCATATGTGTATTTTTCTGTTGTTACCGTCTAAAGAGATAGATAACAGATCCTTTTATATTTGAAATTATATTTTACAACAGTATTTTAGTACTTCAAAATTTTAAAACCCTAAATAAATTTATTTTCACATGCTGAAGTTTAAAAATCGAGAACAAAACATTTTATATGAACTAAACAGTTGTTTTGTATGTATGGCCGTTCAGTTTTCTTTAATTATTTTTTAAAAAACAGATGTAAAGTTAATTAATATTTATCATGGAACTTAAGTCGTTTCAAAAAATGTTAACCACTGGGTAACGGAGTTTTATACAGCATTGTGAATCGGAGATTGACCATCGATCAACTGAATAAAAGTGCTGCAAATATGATCAGATGAATTGTAGTGTTTATAATTTTCAGAAACAACCTCGTAAATTATAGCACAGCCGATAAAGTTGTTTGAGTTGAAGTAAAGCGCAGAATCTAAATCATTTCCCTTTCAGGAGCCCGAGAGCCAGCATAATGAAATGAGTAAGTAAATCGATGCCTTCTCAGAGTCAATCAGACACCACGTAACAATACAGTATTTCTATCCATTTTAATTGGTTTACGAATATCTAGAAGCAATGTATGAATTAGACACTAATTTTTACGTGTCATTTCAAACAATATTATCACAAAAAAATTATCTCATTAAACGTCAAGGAAAACCCTGTGTAGATAAAAACGTATCAATTGAAATATTTAAAAATGCAGAAGATGGGGACCTGTTCGGGAATCACACCCTTGACCTCCACTTCGAAGATTAATGCTCTACCACCTGAGGAGGTATCAGAGTCAATTCCCATCCATGTGTCTGACGTTCAGATTTGCCAACAATTTGCCGAATCTCATTTTTCACTGTTCAGCTGACATTATTCCATCCTGATATTCTCATCAAAGAATTAAAGGCTGAAATTCACTGAATGTATTACAGTAGAACCTCGGTAATCCAAACCAATTGGGGCTGTGGTACGTTCGGATTCACAAATCTTCGGATTATCCGAAAATAAAACATGTACTGTATTTAATACAGCACAACAAATATACAGAGATCTAGCTACAGTCACAACATTAGCCAACATCAATTAATTACAATCTCCTGCAATTGGTTCAAGAAATCCCGGGATGCGAAGATACAGTAGAAAATTGAATTCAAGAATGGATAGCACAGAACTCGACGACAATGCTCATCAAGAATGCAGCGACGAATACATTCTCTCTATGATTCACGATAATCCTGAAGATACAGATATAGGTGAAGACGCATAGATGGACCTCGTGCCATATTCAGATGCTGCAAGTGCCCTTGAATTGACATTACGCATTGAATCATATGAATTTGTAACAAATACTGTATATAAACTGTGTTATGTTTTTATTTTATACTGTACAGTATTTCGCTTCTATGTATTTGGCTAAATAATGGCTTAAAATTATAATTTAATGTATCATGCCCTACTTTGATTAAATTTTTATTTTGTAATTTTAATTTTTGTTCTAGGAATTCTGTTTGTATTATCCGAAATTTCGGATTTGAGGGGTTCGAATTACAGGGATTCTACAGAAATTCTATTCTTTGATCTTATTTAAATGACTTAAGTTCTTAACTAGAGCGTTAAAAATTTCCTACGTGATGGAAGTCGTAGGTTACAGACAACTATGGTGAGATTTGGCGGCATCGGGTGGTGTTCTTCCCCTAAAACGTTGGAAGAGAGGGGCAAACGGATTCCCCCAGAGAGGACAGATAATAAATTTGATTGGTCAATATCCAGCCCCGCCACATACGGAATATGAACTAAGGAAGAATTATTAAAAACCCTTGTAGAAAGGGATTTCGACACAGATTGAGGGTACGAGGGCAGATGATCACAGACTGATTGAGGAGACGAGGAGTAGAGGAAGCAAATGAGCAATTCATGACTAATGACGTGGAAATTATAATCGGAGGCCAAGATGGGAAATTGTCCTTACCACGGACAATAACCATGGCAATAAGGCGTGATCCAGACCGGAGCATCGAGGAAGTGGCACTGAAAGGTCCAAACAAGATGACACGGTAAATACCTCTGTGTGCAAGCATCTGCCTTCTTCCTGGAACTACCAGTTCCGAGTAGAATTTGAGTCAAGTATATCCGTTCTATGAGTAGGCCTATATAATACGACCGTTAGAGTAGAGCTCGTGAATTTAGTTATAAGGAAATTAATTTGTATCATTTCTAGTATATATATATATATATAGTGTTTATGCAAATTAAAACTCGATTCAATCAGTGTACATTGTTATAAATAAATTCTAAAATTAATATTATACACAATTTTAAATAGTTCATTTATAATTATAAAACAATATATACCCCTGTCATCTCAACTTGATGAAGTACTTATATGTTACATATTTAAAATGAAATAATATACGAGAGTTGACCAATAAGTCTCCTAAATTTATATGGGAAGAGCGTGAAATATTTGACTTTCGAGCGATTCTTGATAAACGTGATCCTTTCTAAGTTATTCCTGCACGTTCTAGCATGTATTGTTGGCAGCCTTCTGTAGTGTTAGATTTGTAAATAGGCGGAAACAATGAAAACGAAACGAATCTCCCGTTGTCAATAGGTACTTTCATTCGAAGGGTTACAAAGCTGCACGAATTAATTCCGAATCTGTTGAAGGTCATGTGAATTCTGAACTAGCATTGAAGGCAATTTACTTGTGAATTAATGAGCTTTAACGAGATTACAGAAGCACGGAAGATAAAACTCGCTCCGGGCGCCCCATTCAGATCATCACTCATAAAAAACATCAAGAAAGCACAGAATATCGTAATTGAAGATCGCAGACTAAACGTGCGTGTGGAAACTGATGCTGTAGGATTCTGAAATGAACCAGTGAATTTCACTCCGCATGAAAATAATGGCCATGAAACAGCTTTGTGCGCGGTGGTTGCCGCGAGTTTGACATTGGACCAAAAACGGATTCGGAAAAATATTTCAACGCAAAATCTAGCAATGTTTAGGCGTAAATCACAAGCCGTTTTGCACAGATTATTAACCATCAATCAAACTTGGATCCATAACTACACTCCAGGGACCAGAAGCAATCAAAACAACGAACAAAAGCTACTAAAAGTGCACCATTTTGTCACCTGGAAAGGTGTTGGCGACGGTCATTTGGGATGATCATAGTTCAATATTTATAGATTTGGAAGAGGACCCCACCATAATTGGACTTCAATATGCTACTCTTTTGGACCGTTTGAAACCGGTGCTTCTTGAGAAACGACCGAGATTAGCAAGCAAGCAAGTTCTGTTTGACCAGGACAATGCGTCAGCGAACACAGCAGTAGTCTGTATGGCGAAATTGCATACGATTTGAGATTCGAATTCGTTTCTCACCCATCCCATTCAACAAACCTAGCACAAAGTGACTACTTCTGGCTTGTTCACGAAGTTGAAAATTTAGCTTTATAGGAAGAAAATTCCATCAATAGAGGAAGTTATCGAAGCGTGATTTTTTTTTGCATAATTTGACAATACTTGTTTTTGTGATGGGTTGAAGAAATAAACTCGCTTGAGAAATAAAGTAAGTTTTGTAAAAAATATTTCTTTTTGTTACAGTTATACCAGACGTAGACCCTCGTAAATCATACAGAAATAAGTAAATAATTTATGAAACAGACCCGAATAATTTATTATGTAATTTAATCAGACTAGAACAACGTAAAAGATAAATTACGAATTCAAAAACAATTAATTCACGCTTATAATTATAACAACACAGCAAGGTAAATTACATTATTAACGCGGAAGAAAGACAACTAATTAGTTTGATGACACTATTTACTGTTAAAATACTGGTAGCCTTATTTCGGTGAGCAAAATAATAATAGGTTATGTTTTTTTGTTTATATTGTTATATTGATCGGAAAATTATAATAATTAAGAATAGCAGTATTTTTTCATATAAATTGTCAGTCATTCGAATTGTACGATTGATATTTGAAAGTAAGGACGCAGCAAAGAAAGATTCGCCACCTACAGAGCAAAAGTTGTCTCTTCCTCCAGGCGCTGCAGACGTTGCTCTCGCTATGTTTAGCGAGTTGTCAATGTAAATTAAGTTTGTAACGTTAGGTGTATTTTCGTCTTTCTCCGTTTCCACTTCACTCTCAACGAGTTTTATCTGCATTCCGAAACGGCGCGGAGATGTTTAGAAATCTTTCCGCGAGGCTTGCGGGGGCGTGAGAGGGAGGGTGGAGCGGCCGAAAGTCGTCGCCGTAGTCGCTTTAACTCTCGCCCACCGTGCGGTGTAATCTAATACTCGAAAATAACAGCCCCGGCCGCTCGGACGCAGACAATAACAGATCTTGACACTTGCTTCAGTATAGGAGTGCTGGAAAAAACTTACGTCTTGAGTGTTTGCTCTACAGATGCCACATATATCAATTATGAGCACTTATTGAGACATAAAATATGCCCCATGAGTCGACACTTACGTGAAAGAATAAATGGGGGTGAGTTTTATTAAAACTATTAGCACAGTCATGGAAAAGAAAGTTGTCAGCTACATAAATTGCCGCGAAACAAACACCAATTAATTTGTCCCATTTTAAAGAAAATTCATAGATCAAGAATGACTATTATACATTCCCTATTCAACAATTGAAATTACTTTTGCGATCCTGAAGGAGGCCAGAAAATTTTATTGATTCAAAAATGAATGAGAAATATAAAAAGTAATTAGCGACATACACGTAGTTAATATTATACTTTCGGGTGCTTAATTTTCTATCATCGCTTTAAATCAATATTCTCTACAAAACCTGATTAATGCTATTACTCATGTGTCCTGGTTTTCATTGTTTGAAATAATTATTCCACTTTTTAGTAAACAAAACGTAATGCTTGTTATGAAACATACAACAAAACACAATTAAAATCATTAACGATGTGATATTAAAATTGAGAATTTTTAATATGCAAGTATTAATAGTAGATAAAACACATTTTTCGTCAAAATCTCAGTTGTACTGCTTCATACGTAATGTAGTACACATTCACAAGGTCTATTAAGTTATCTAGAGCATACGAATCGTTCTTTTGCATTTAATTTCATTTATTCTTTGTAAAATATAAAAGATAAATAATAAAAATAAATCAAATTTTGTAACGTTCTACAATTAATACATGTTAAGTTTAATAGTTTTTAAATTTTACAATAATATTGCACTAACAGAATGTTGAGTTTTAGGTTTTAAAATATAAAGACAAAGAAAGTTTAATTAAATAAATATTAAGAAAATTTATTAGGAATTTTAAATTTATTTATTTATGAAATTTTTTATTACGTTCTACACTATCAATATATGATTTAAGGGGAAACTAAGTACTGAATTAACAACGGCTTAGCTCATGATATTCTTATATATGAGGTTTCATGGGTCAACGTCCCATGATGGTAAAACATCTGTAATCACCGGCACCTATTTAGCAAGCACGTTCCTTCGCGACAGTCTGGCGTCTTTATAATTCTGAATTTTCCGCTTCTTCTCTGCCTGTCTACGAATATTCTTATTTAATTTTCAGATTCGTCTTAATATACGAATTAAATCGAACATAGTTCTACTATGCTACAAGGTATAACTTATGCCACATTTTAAACACACAATGTCTTTTTTAACTTTATAGACCCTGTCATCGAATATATTAAAATATTCTGTTAAAAGTATGAAGATCTAACTATGAAATATAGCTTAAAGTTGATATTGAGGACATTTTAAAGATACCATAACCTATATATAATTCTAGTATTTTGATATATAGATATTTCCAAAAAGTCAAAACAAATCAGATAAACAAGTTCTAGAAACACTGAGTTTAGCATACTTAAGCTTAGACATTGATGTTTGATAAACGTACAATTAACTCAAGTGTTAAGTATGCCGTATTTGTGTAGAGAAAAATTCCAAATTTGTTTCATAAATTAAATGAAAATTATTTACGTGCATTCTTTACAATTGGGTTTGACGTATCAAGTGCAACATTAAAAAAATTATAGTAAATATATGTTTGGAAAATTTGGAAGGGTAAAAAATTGTTCTAAGATTACGTGGACAGCAGTCGAGATGAATGAAAATTTTACGGAACGTAAAATAATTTATGTAGCAAGGAAATTTTCGTTTGCATTTTACTCACAAATTATGGTTTGCATTTTAAATAGTAAAATAAAGTAATAAATAGAAATATTATTAGCATAGTGATTCTCTCAGTTTAATAACATTCAAAATTTCATTATTAATATCCATATTATTAATCAGTAATTAGGCGTGTATTTCGTAGAAATTTTATTTTCTGCCTTCAAATTTATTTTTATACTGTATAAAATTGAATACATATTAATTAATATTTACAATTAACGTTAAAGCACTGACGAGTGTCTGGTAAGATTTTTAAGAAAGACCTAACGCGGAAGATGTAGTTTTTAATGGCAGTTTTAAAACAGAAAACTCGATCCCTGCCTCCTCGGAGGGCAATGTTTCCCCTCTCCAACTTCCCCACATCTCGTCAATGTTATTAAATTAACGTCGACTCGACGACGACGAGAGGGGAGCAGAAGTGGCATAGGTAGGCGGAATCATCTTTTCTCATCTCTGCTTACTTCGAAACATCGGAGAGATTGTCAACAGCGCCGGGGACTTACCAAACACGGTGCATGGGAAGGGAGAACTCCCTCTGAACACAGACAACAAATATTTTACTGTTTCTCGGAGATAGCCTCTTTACGGAGGACGGTCTCAAAAGTTTCCTTCTTTCTCTTGTTCCTCAACCAGTTACAGACTTCCTATTTATTACGAAGTAAAACAAAACTTTTATTTTCCCCCCATATGCGATGTAACAGGGCATCAATATTGGCTGCTGGTAGTTTGAAATTAGTCTTGGAAAGTGATCCTCGGAAGTTAAAAATTATAATGAAACTTCAAGAATTTATTATAAATTAATCAGAAACATTACTTATAAGTCTGATAATTAATAATAATTGATATATGTATAAATAAATAACTCAAATGTCTGAAATATATAACATACTGGCATTAGTAAAATTTTATGAAAGATATATATATATATATATATATATATATATATATATTCCTATTCTCTTTTCCATTTTCTTCAGACATCAAATGTATAAAGAATTGAATAATATTCAAATAAGTCACTTCTTGTTGAATGTGTTAGGCAATGTATGCCAGATTCTTAAAAGTGTTACAGTCTTCAAAAAGACCATTTCTTCAGGAAGATGACGTGTATGCATTCTAAGAAATTGAAACAAAAAAAGAACGTACGATTGAATATTGTCCTTTGTGTTCCTCCAAATATAGATGCAAATAGGCCGCATGTTCCACAAAACGATCGTCACCTCGAAGCATATTTGATTCGTATGTGGTTTTAAATATAAATACCATGGCTTTTACTTACTACTTGGTATTACTCCTGTATTATTTTTTGACTAGCTATAAACACGGTGTTGCCCGGGTATTGAGTTATAATAGCTCAGTACTTAAACCCGGAATAGTCAGAAATCTAGAACGATTTTCTCGTTATTGCCGTGAATCTCTTCCTCCTTTGATGCCACCTTCTTTCCACTCTATGACTGAGGTACAGGTCAATATTTAATGCAGTGATTTCCACACCCCCGAAACCTTTATCGTTTGATTTCATATAATTGATTTGATCTACCTCCACCCTACACATCAGAATGGGAAATATTTACGCCTACACCCACCCCGGATAGTCGTGTCTAACCTCAACAGCGTTTACGGATTGCAAAGAACACGAGTATAAAATTTGGTAATATTCCTCATTCAGTTTAAGATTGAACGCAAGAGACTGAATTTCAAGTTAACCTGCTTGTTGAATGTCATATTTAGACTCAGTGAATCACATTACTCCCGACAAAAACTAGATAATTTTCTTATTGTTTTCATGTGACGTCTGTTATTGCGTGTTGACGAAGTGTTCCAACGAACCAATGCATTGTGAAGCCAACTGACCATTGACGTTGTTGAAGTAATCAGCCCTTAGACAGGCCTGATGCAAATCTTCATGCTAACCTATCCTGCGCAAACCTATGCATTTCTACACCATTGACGTATGCATCATAAATTTAAATATTACTTTTTAAAGTCGGAAGTTTCTGAAATATTTTCATATGATTAAACTTAGAGACAGTAATTGGGTTCATATTTAAACGTTTCCGCCCCTTTCATCCCCGTGCCAAGTGATGGGAGCCAAGCATTTTCAAAACAGTTCTGACATCCGGGTCTTAAATAATTGTGCTCAAAATTTGGTCGAAATTGTTCCACGTGTTTTGTATGCGAAACGAAAATAAAAAATAATACCCTCAAACATATGTACAGAATTGATCATTCTTTTCGATAAAAACGTACAGATTATGGAAAATAATCAACTATGTTGGAATATTTTAATTCAGTGCCATGAAAGTGCGTAGTTCTATTAAAGTATACGCAGCAAACTTATTTATGATCTTCATTATTTTTGTAAGTAAGCCCATAAACGAAACCCTGCAGAAAGAGAAACTCTTTAATATAAACTTGGATAATTTTCCTTAGTATTATCATTGTGTATATGTGTTAAATTATTTGGTTTATAAAATATTAAGTCAGATTTGATGAACTTTTTCTACAAAATCATATATATCGACTGTTGTTTAACAATTTTAAATATTTTTGTGTTTGTCTAATTTTGTTTTGAATTCAATAAAGAGTGAATTACATTTTATTTATTATTTACTTATATTAAATCGCTGTAACCAAGACTTCCCCATATTTCATAATTAATTATTGTATTAATATCTTCCAACAGAGGCAAATATTTTCAAATGTTTCCTATTGGACTTAGTGCAGTCTTTTAAAAAACCGTTAGACAAAGACGACTGCTAAAATGTTTTGGATATATTTAGAATAGGTCTGGCAGTGCTGCAATTCTCCTCGGTCATAACCTTCACGGCAAAATTAGAGAAGAGTAATACTAGAGGATGATGGGTGAGTAATGTGTAACCGAAATATCTCGCCTTGTGCTGCAAAGTAACACTATTTCTACCAAACGATCATCGCGATAAATAGTATCCAGTCATTTGATAGAGTCGATAATAGACCGGTTGAAATATGCTACGATCTTAGGTACACGTTATTTAAACATCGTTATCAGCTTTAAAAAAAAGGATAAATGGATTAAGCAATGTTGGAAACTAACACTAATAAAGAGGCATGGTGTGTGTAAGAAGCGATTTGATTATACTGGTATCTATTAATAGAATCTTAATATAATACCACGTGTAGAAAGTATGAAACGCAACGTAAACGTCTGTGCTCTTAAATAAAAGAAAATAGAAAGGTAAATCTAAAGAAAAGTTATTAATAAATATTTAGTAATTATGATATTTTTTTGTGTAATCTAATGAGAGTAAATACCAGAATCGAGAAAGTTGTTGGACGACATCACTATATGACGACTGTTGATTGCTGCTGAAACATCTAGCCTGTCACAAAGTTTCCCGTTATGTAACATCATTCATTCTGTTGGTGTAGGGCAAATAAGTGAAAATGTAATTGTAGGAGAAACACTTGGCAAGGATGGACGATATGTCCGAAATTGTTTGTTTACTCGTGTGATGGGAGTAGGATCTCATGTAATACTGAACCAAAATGTAATACTAGCCGAAAAGAAAAACCATGGCTGTAAGAGAACTGGTGTTGATAGATGCGAACAGCACTAGGCAAGTCGATTAGTATCCAATACGAGAAAAATATTAACAAAATAGTATATAGGAGGATGGAACGTCAAATATAATGCCAGTGAGATCAGTTTGATTCTCAGAAGAATGTCGGGGGAAGAGAAGAAATATTGACTCTGCGTCTAAATTTAGAAGACACAATAAGTAAAACCAAACCTTCGTTCATGGTATTTGCAGATTTAGAAAAAGCCTTTGATAATGTAAATTCGAACACAGTACTAAGGATTTTGAAGATGACAGGAATGAAATATCAAGAAAGAAATATTATCCATAGCCTATATAGAAGGAAGTCAACACTAATTATAATTGAAAGGCAAGAAAAGAAAAGAAATCAAGAAAGGAGTAAGACGAGGATGCAGTCTGTCGTTCATGCTGTTTAACTTATATATAGAACAGACGATAAAGAACGTTAAAAATGAATATGGAAAGGGAATCAAAGTGCAAGAGGATTAAATAAAACTCTAAATTTTGTTGATGATATTGTGGTATAAAGAGTCAGAATAATAATTGTAAAATATAACAAATGGGATGAACATGATCCTGGAGGACTAGTACGACATGAGGATTAATAGAAGAAAAACCAAGGTATAGTATGGGAAAGAGTGGAATTACAAAGGTTCTTAGATTCGGAAGATATACTTTAAAGGAAGTTAAGGAATTCAGTTACTTGTGCAGCATAATAACTGCGGCTGATGAATGAAAGACATAAAGTATAGGATAACACAGGCAAGAAGGACTGTCTCCAAAAAGAAGAATTTACTTACATCTGACAAGTACACAGCGTTACGTCGCTGTATGTTGCTACTGTTAAGGAATTGAACAAGGGATGCTACTAAATGAAATAATAAATGATTTCAAATTGGACGATTAAATATTGGAACAATTATTCTACAAATTTTTTTACATTATCCCAGAATAACACAACTTCGATGTTCTTACTAGCCTAAGTAGTTTAAGATGGTAATTATTTTAAAGGGATCAGCCTAAAATATCATTAGTTTAAATATTAATTTAGTATTTTTGTTGTTGTGGTAGCCATTCCACAAATTGGTTTGATGCTACGCTAATCACCACATTACTTTACAGTTTACACCTAGTGTAATCGAATTAAAATATCCTAACCGTTTTCTTTACTTTCCAATATTACTACATATACGTCCTCCTGATACTAATTTAACTAGCCTTTGTACCTCAAAATCCTCATTTTAGTCAGTGCCTCCATAATGGTATTCCCTCACAAATTATGTTCAACGTTTGTTATCCGATCTACCCACCTTTTTTTTCATATTAGTTATCAACTCAGAAAATACAGCAAAATGTCTTCTTCGCCCAGGCAGCCAGCGACAATCTTAATAGAAATAGTAGCAACATACCGCCCCAAGGTCTTGCACCACCAAACGAATCTAATGATTAACGGAACTTAATAAAATGGAACGAATGGAAACAATGCTAAATCTTTTAACTATCCTCGTCACGAAAACCAACCATGGCTCTACAGCGTAAAATAGAAGTATGGAATGCTAACGACCTGACAAATAATGGTGACGAATTAACCTTACAAATCATTCCATAGATATTATATTAATATCTGAACCCCACTATATAGACAGGAGCTATTTAAAAATTCCACACTATACTATTTATGCTACACAGCATCCAGATAGTACGGCGTATGCTGGCTCAGCAATTGTAGTCAAATCTAGGATAAAGCATCACGAGATCAGTAAATACAACCCACAAAATCTTCAGTCTACCACGATTGTAATAGAAGATTGGGAAGGATCTCTTAACATGTCGGCAGATTACTGCCCTCAAAAGCACAGGATTCAACAAAACGATTTTGAAAATTATTTTTAGACCCTTGGTTTATATCTAGTAGTGATTACAACAGTAAACATGAGTACAGGGGATCAAGATTATCTACCACAAGGGGCGGAGAACTATTGAACACAATCATCAGCAATGGATATAACTGGGTATCTACAGGCGAACCGACGTATTGGCCATCAGATATGACTAAAACGCCAAACCTATTGGACTTCTGTATTATAAAATGCATAAATCCAAATTATCTCATGACAGAATCCTGCCTAGACCTCTTCTCTGATCATTCTCCAATTATAATCTTAATAATAACTCAAGTATTACTCAAAGAGAACCCTCCTCGCCTCAGTAACACACGAATTGGAATCACTACAGGGAAATAATAGAAGAAGCATTACCACTTAAGATAGCTGTGAAATAAAATGAAGAACTTACTTCGGCACTGGTAGCATTTAATCCAAAAATTCAATAAGCGGCTTGAAATTCAACACCACAAATAGTTCATTAGAAAGTATCACAACTACTCCAGTAGAGGTCAAAAAGAAGATAGCAGAAAAACGAAGACAACGCAGAAGGTGGCAATCAACTAAACACCCTGAAGACGAAATGAAATTAAATAATCTAACATACTTCTCCAAAGCATCAAAAATAAGTATATACAAAACTATCTCAGGCATTTAACACCTACGGAAAATACTGGATATTCACTCTGGAGAGCAACGAAAAGATTAAAACAACACTTACCACCTATTCGACTTCAAGACAACTCCTGGTCTAGAAACAACCATGATAAAGCTTATGATTTTGCAAGACATCTAGTGAAAGTATTCACTCCATTTCATTCTCAAACTACAGCAGAAATCGTGAAAGAAATCTATCAACAACTCGAAGAACCACTCCAACCTCAACTTCCGATCAAAATCTTTAAAACAAGTGAAGTGGAGACTGCAATTCTGACAAACCTAACCTTCGTAAATCACTTCACTATTTCCTTTCAAAGCTGGTGTTCCCCAAGGAAGTGTGCTGGGACCATTGTTGTTTCTCATATTTACTGCTGATCTCCCAGTCTCACCACATGGTACACTTGCTACATTTGTGGATAATACGACGATACAGGAAGAAAACATAAAGTACCTGGGAATGCATCTAGATAGACGACTTACATGGAAACATTTAGGTCTAAAATTCCAGAAATTTATTGGCTCATGAGACGAAATACACCATTTTCTCTGGAAACTAAACTATTGCTATATAAAGCTACTATCCGACCAATATGGCTATATGGGATACAACTTTGGGGAACAGCTTGTAGATCAAACATAGACATTATCAAGCGATTCCAATCAAAAGTACTGCGATCCTTGGTAAACGCCCAATGGTTCGTTCCGTAATAGGTCATCCGAAAAGATTTGGGTATTCAACCCTTACCGAATAAATACAAAACAACAGTGAGGGCTACCACAACAGATTACAAATACACCCAAACAAACAAGTGAAGCAACTCTTGAACTCCAGTTACGAGAAGTCTCCGCTCAAGAAATTCAAACCCTTGAATAAGATTCAAGTAAAGTGAAAAATAAATTACGCAGTGACAAACTTTTATATTTTAACTTAACCTTGAAAGACTTTCTATGTTATTTTTTTCACCATGTCTTATGTTTTGCAAATCATATAAATTACTAAATGTCGCTTTATGATAGATTGTAAGCTATAAATAAAGGAAATGTTTGGCATTGCCGATTATCCTGGTGTCGCTTACAACTCAACAATCCACGCTAAACACTTTTACCTATACACACCTATACACTGTACCTATATATTTTTCTTTTCTGCGAAAGCTTTCCTTGCTTCGTCTATCCGAATTTTTATATCCGACTTTCTTTTACCAAAAATGACTTTTCTACCGACCAAGCAGGAAAATTTATGTACGTCTGTCGAAATACCACTTTCTTATCCGATACCTTTTTCTTCACCACTGTAATTTTGACTATACTCCATTACTTTAGTTTTGTTTCCGTTAAAGGCCATATTGTTCTTTCTTGTTTCTCAATATGGCGATCATGCTACTTAATAAGTATTACAAATCATCTGAGATATTAACAAAGTATCATCAGCAAATCTTAGTGTCTTAATTTCTTCTCCTTGTATAATGACATTTTCGAAATTTCACATTAATCTCATTCGTTGCTTCTTTTATGTACGGATTAAATAGCATAGGTGGCAGACTGCAACCCTGCATCACTCCTTTCTTAATTGCTGCCTTCCTTTCGTGTCCATCAATTATGAGCACTGCTGTCTGACTTCTGTAGTGGATTACAAATAACCTTCACTCATTCAATCATTTTCAAAATCCTCAAAACTTTGTTCCAGTCAACATTATCGAAAACATTTCCCATATCTAATTTGTATATTAATTTCATATACCAATGTAGAGTACAATAGAGAATGCAATTATTCCTATTTCTGCAAGTCTTCATTAGTAAAACTTGTACTCAACTCCCATGATGTTACTTATACAATAAATTAGTAACAAAACTTTATTTACGTAGCATGAGTTTCAATGAATTTTTTATATTCGGAGGAGAAAATGGATAACTTTTATCAGTATTTAATAATAAAATTTAGACTTAATATAAATGTATGATTTTGGTTGTCTACTATCAAAAATAGACTTAACTCGGTAGTAATAAATTTATAATTGAATAATGAAAACCGACGTTGCTTAATATGAATTTTAGAACAGAATAATCGTCGACCTGTGTAATGAGGAAATATGATCGGTTGTCTGATCAACAGGTTGCGTCATTCATTGTTGGCATCTGTTAATACCAGAAATAACTCACTCCGCTCGTCATAAATTATAATGATGAAATTAACACTTTCCAATAATTCATTCGATTGATATACGAGGTCCAAATAGTAAAAAACCTTGTATTCCACGAAAAATGTCACGAAAACGACATTATAAAAAATCTCAGTGTTACACTTAAAATATTAAACGAAGAAGTAGCCATATTACTGATACATTAGGTGATAAAAATATAGAAATGATATTTATTTTATCACTCAATTATGCCAGTAATTTAGCTACTTCTTTGTATATTTAGTACACTTCTTTAAATTATCAATTTAATCCATAAGTTAAATAAAAAATTAAATTTATAAGATTAAAAATTCAAATATATTTATTTAAATTTTAAAATATTTGCAAAATAATACACTTTTACTTGTTTATTAAATTATATGTTTAATAACTATACCAAGTATTATTTCAAATAACCATGCACTTTAAGAATAAGAATTAAATTAATTTATGTAACACAGCATCCCATTTAAGGGTACATTTATTCACACTCTATATATTCCACCAAAGTCGAAATTAAACTGTCTAGTTTTCAATGTATTATAATATCACAACAGGAAGTATGATAATTGTTTCTTATATTTATTGGTTATACAAAAAACGCTTGTGTTTTGTTTTCAGCTACGATGTTTCTCTATAACTCGTAATTGTATGTGAATCATTTTTCGATTCACTCACCTTTTTGGCTCAAATTAATTTAATTAAAAATATCTATAACCAAAAAACGCGATAAGTTAAATACATACCAGGTATCCTTCTATACTTGTAAGTGATGCCTTTACTTTGACCACAAATATATCGAGACGTATTTAATTGCATACCGAAGTTGTAAACGTTTTTTGGTTTCCTCGCCAACTTTTATTTGGTGACAAGCGTGCCGGTTGATATTCATGCACTAAGCCTTCATCGAATCGCAACAAACACATTTCGTAAATGTTTGCAGGAATGCCGCCATCAATCCCCAAGTTACAATGATTTTTAAATTTGATTCTATTCTTGTTATCATATATATATATATATATATATATATATATATATATATATATTCATATCCATATAATGATGAAATGTAATAAAACAAGCTGTGTGTGACTTTTTTGGAATTAGTATTTATTTGACAGGCCCATGTATCGAATGTAACATCGTTCAAATGTTTCTCGCTGGAAGGGAACCAAGTTGTCCAATTTTCAATTAATCTGGTGCATACATCTGGCTAAATTTGATCGATGGTCAGGGTTATGTTGACTTTATGTTTATCACTCGAGTGTGGCCTATTGGCATAGACCCTGCGAGTGCAGAAAACCCTGCTAGAAAAAGTCTAGCGGTGTAAAATCTCACGAACTTGGAGGACAATTCGCGTTACCTCTGCGAGAGATAACTATATCCTCATATCGTTAATGTATAATGACTATCATGGCGCCCGCTGTGTGGTACGTAGCGCTGTCATGCTCGAACCACGTGTCGTCTACGCCCATATCCTTCAATTTCAGCCTATAGAAATCGGTTATCAATGTTCTATAGCGCTCGCCATAGACGGGGAAGACCTCACCAACGTCGCCGCCAGCCCAAAGTCCGCACTTAACAGCGACTTTTTGTGGATGAATTACCACGTACAGAACCTCGTTTTTGTTAGTGTCGTCCCAAATTCTAAAATTGCGCTGGTTAACACAGCCATTCCTTTAAAAATTGGCCTCGTCTCTAAAAATGATTTTTCGGCCTAATTGGTGTACTATTCCAAACGCTCCGAAGCTGAGTCAGCGAGCAAACAGCGTAGCCCATGTTCATTAGCTTTGATCCCCTGGCTCAGTTGGATCTTGTACGGGTGTAGGCCAAAGTCCCCAAAAGAAAAATTCACCAAGTTGAAGTTTGCGAAAGGCCGAGTTTCTATGATCGTTGATGAATGATCTGCATCGATGTTCTCAGTTCCTTTGACGCACGGATGTTGGCTGTTTATCGAACCGGTGGTCTCGAATTTGGGTCCACCAATCGTTGGAGAGTCGACTTTAAAGGGCCACCACGGTTTGTCGTAAAATGGACGCAATACGCGCAACGTTTGCATTGATGGATACTCATTTCGATAATAAAGTTTAATCATTTGGACGTGCTGCTCAATGTGTAACTTGCAATGGTTATTTGGCATCAGTGACCGAACAGTTTAAACAGACGCCACCCAAAAAACATAGCCACAAAACAGTCTGTAAACATCTACTCGCCTCAATTGATAAACCCTATATATATATATATATATATATATATATATATATATAGTGGTGTAAAACCAGGGTATCATTTTTTCGTGTATTGTTTTAATTCTAAATATTCAAATAAGACTGCTAGGATTACTTAAATTGTTTGTAAATATTTTTAGTTGGTAAGACATTGTATAATAAGTGGAATTGGGCCTACAATGAGACGTTTGCGTGGATTGTAATTTCAGTAGTCCGTGTCATTATTGCATGATAAAATCACGAGTTGAGAACGTGATTTCTGTGTTGTGTGAGAAGACTCTGGAATATCCGAGATGGAATTTAGACTTTTCAACGCGTAATTAGCCGTAATTGGTCGAGCAGATCACCTGACCCAGTTCTGGCAAGATGGCCGGAACCATGTTTGAGGGTGAATGAGGCTGATGGTGACGAGAAGTGGAAGGGAGTAGATGTGCTCCTACATGTTATGATATGTGTGTTCGGCGATCAGAGAGAACTGATGTATTTCAGTATGCAGGATTGAGGATTGACAGCCGAGGGAACCAGAAAATTGAGTGGTGTAGTGGAGAGTGTCCGGATATTTATTTATGAAGAGTGCCGGAAACACGTAATAATTTTCCAGAAGTGAGAGGACGGCAAGCCGTTCAGTTATTTTTGCAGGAACGATGATCGAGGAAAGTGCACTTCGCGGCAGTGGAAGACTGAGACGGAACTAAACTTCGTGTCCAGTCACTTTGAAGGAGTAGCGGGGAAACGCGTAAGCTGACATCCAGACGCTACCAGGAATTTCCTATAAATTCCCCATAATTGACGCAGATGTGATTGTAGGGAGTAGCCAAGAGTACTATATTAACAGCCATATACAAATATTGGGTTAGTGAAGAATTAAATGTGAACTTCCTTTTTTTTATTCAACTTAAAATCTAAATGGTATTTTATTTTTATATTTACCGTATCTGCTTGCTTCTCATTCAAGAGGCCCAATATCCCCTGAGATCTTAAAAAAATGCTTTTTATTTAAATGTTGTGGTTTTTTTTGTGTTAATGAATATAGTGGTATGAGATTTTAAAAAGGACGTTAATTGCTCTTCCCGTTATATACCACTATATATACATACTGTAAAAGGATTCTTCTATATACTATAGTGGAACATATATTCGCGATTGAGTGGAAGATAGGTGAACATCTATTTCAGTCTAAGAAACAGAAAAAACAGTTATTCATTCAGGAATTCCAGCTTCGTAAATTTTATGAGAAAAAAGATGTTTATATAAAGCAACAAATTTCAATGATGAGCATATTAATCGAATAAGTTTTGAAATGATAAGATGTTCTATCATTTTCTGATTTACATACAACAGCAAAGCAAATGACACCTGTTAATAAAGAGTAAAACCTGGGGTTAACCGAAATGATGAGATATATCAATTTTTGGAAAATAGATGTGGAAGGAGAAAGTAGAAGAGAAGTTCTATCTTAAGCCTATTGAGTATTGTGGTTTAATACTATATTTACTCTTTATTTGTAAACTTGCGGAGTAAAAATATATCGAATTATTTAGATTTAATGAATTTACTGAATGGTTCATCTGTTTCTTAATCAGTTAAGATTTAACGGTATCAATTCTTTCTTCAGTTGCAAGGAGTTGTTGAATGGCATTCCAATTGTCCCATCATTATGGACGTGAGCTTAATAGGAATAGCTTTAATTGTTATGGACAGTAGGAGAATGCAAAGGGCGACCGGACATTCAATGGATCTCCGCGTCGCGCGAATCGCTATGGCTCTGATTGTGCGTGTCTGTGGCAAAAATGTGCGGATAAACTTTAATGTGGGTCAGCAGTATTTCTGCTTAGGATTCACAGCGTGCAAACAGGCTCAATGGCGCAACGGTGTGCCCGATTGTTTGAATTGGCGATTGTTTGCGCTGCAGGTTGCCGCTATTGACACTAATTTGTGCCTGACGGAAAATTATTGCCCTCGCTACTGTGCACTTTCTGTGTTTGTGATGCCAAATGCGGCTCTGATGCGCAGTTCCGCAATCGCAGACTTGCCGTTTGCCGCTGTAAAAAAAATGGAGGGGAAATCCGTTCTAGGCGCTTAGGAATTAAACTTACAATTACCGAAATTCAAGGTCGTATAAGGATACAAATCAAATAACTGTATCATCACGATATTGGTACATAAGATTAATAAGTTATTGAAAATATAGCACATACCTCAGGAAAGTGCTAATTAAAAGTGAATTCGGATAAATAATAATAATAATTTTAAAAAACTTATAAAAACAGTTATTAAATTGAAACTTTCGGAGATACACCACAAGTAAGATACTAGATTTTAAAACCAAGAAAAATAAGCGAAAATGTAACTGGTTTGAATTGACTATTTTTGTATAATTTATTAAAACATTATTTATAAAGTGAAATATAAGTAATCTAATATAAACGCTCACCACAATCTGACAAATCAACTTGGGTTTTTCAGTATGAAGAAATATACTACGAAAAAAAATTCCCTGTCCCCTACTATTCGAAATAAACAATTTTTTATGGAATTCGAAAGCTGAAAATTGTAGTTACTATGATGTTTATGTTACAAATGGCGTTCGGACGTTTTTCTGTGTTGGGTGCCAGTGCATGATTTCTCCGAAAATGTAGGTAAATTTATTGCTTTTCTTGTGTATGTGCGCTTTTTAATATAGATATATGCAGATTCTAACGGACTATGGCTGTTTATCTGCAACAAATGCAGAGGAAAGCCAAATTTAACGTGTAAGGAAGTTTAGAACACCTTCAGTTTTTTATATTTAAAGTTAATCCCTAACCTGAAGGGATTCTAAACGAGGACGAAACGTATTATTTTTGTAATACATATAGGGTGTTTCAATAAGGAATGGGTGAAATTGAATAAAACTAGCTGTGTGTGAAGTGGTAAAACACATTACATTAATACCTTATACACAGCAGCATGTTTTATCCCATTTCAGCATCGACCTGTCCTTATTGAAAACCCTACCTTCTATAATACTAAAAAAACATTGTCAGTACGTCGGTCAGTATCTGTCACAGTTATGGGCGCCCAAACTACTGGTATGAATTTGACCAGAGCCCGAAGCTGCCCATTATTTTTAATGTTTTAAATATACTGAAGTTATAAATGTGAAAAAATTAAAATGTCAACAAACCTCCGTTTTATCCCATTATTTTTGTGTTTTTCCGCCACAAGCAAAGTTTGTTTTCAACTAGAAGAAACGAGTAAGGACTTATTCATTTTTTATCACAGATGTATCTTTATTTCCAAGGTGGGCCAACCTTCACCCCATCCCCCCATGTTTGAACCCTTCCAATTTTAGGCCCCTGAAGTTCGAAACCGAAGGATTTTAGAAAACGTCTGAGGACACATAGGCGAATGGAAAGTCTATTCTCTACGATTTTGGTCATATGACCACCCGAAATTTGTAAAAGTAACACATCTCTATAAAAACACTACATTTTGACTATTTTTCGCCATTTATACAATATACGATTGAAATAGATTTAGGATGCTGGGAAACTTATAAAACGAATGTTTACACGCCCCTCTAGCTAAAAGTGATCCCTCTGGAGTAGAACTATGAATGTAGCGTAGGCTCTTAACTATGAAAGTACCCATAAGTACTGTAATAAACTTATCTTTAATTAGATTCCTGCTTTATTATTTACGCGAACTCCAAAGAGTGTAAAATTATTTAGGGACAGAATTAGGGACATAGTTTAACTTAATTTATTCAGGTTTATAACTAGTGTTAAAGTATTTGTATATTCAATGTTTATATTAGTATAATTTTTTAACGTATTGGAATATTAAATGTATGTTGCCACCGGACTCAGCCCATTGTAACGAAATAAATCTATCTAACTCTGGGTATTTCAGCTAGTATTTCTCTAAAATATTTTGTTTGAAGGCCATCTATTTATTTATATTATATTAATTGTCAGATTCGTTTGGATTATTAAAGTTACTACATTAAAAAAGTTAAAAATAATTGGCTTATTATTTTTAAATCTTCCATTTACATACATTCTACGACTTAGACTGATACAGAGTGTTACATGTGCTGCAAATTTTTTATTATCAAACTTTGGCAAAGGTTCCTTTCTATCCGATCGATTATTTTAGTATCTTAACCAATTACAACAAAAGATTTCGGTCTTACCTCATAGTGAATCTTCAAGTTAGAGAAGCGCCAACGGGTGTGGTTTGAAATATTCGACATAGGGGAATAGTTTACTATACAATGCTTAAAAGTTGTCCCATCTGGCTAATGTGTCGTAAAAGAGCTCATAAACGTTACGCTTAAAATGTACTTCACTTTATCCCAAAACTGGGCGGAGGGAACTGGATATTTGTGGAGGGTTCCTCCGAACGGGAAAAATTGTATGACTGCCCGGAGGCCGTAATTCCGCAGTACTGAAACTGTGGCAAGCGAAAATGTGTAACACTTGAGCATCACTCTGCTGCCTTCGAATTTACTGAAGTCAAAAAAAGGATAGAATTCAAATCTGTATATAATAAAGGAAAGTCCAACCTTCAAATCAGTTCTGAATGGAGTGACTGCACGACAACTGCGCACAGGGTAAAATAAACATCTCTTAAAGAACGCAACTTTGAGCTACATCTTTAAGTTTAACTTTAATTTCACTTATTTAACTTTGTTTCCCGCATAGCTATGTCGATATCAATTAGCAGACACGAATAAGATTAATTTGTATCTCATTATAATCAAAATAATAATTATTCCCAAGGTTCTGGTAGAATATTGTCGTGACGGATGAAATAAAATTACCGTTATATATATATATATATATATATATATTATTTAAACCGTGAAGTATTTGTATTTCAGTGAGCGGAACGTAATATCTTGAAAACTGAATTCGTTACTTAATTGAATAAAAAATAAGAGATTATCTCAGTATGCTGCTTCAATGTTAACCCGCTTACCCGCAGCAGAAAACACCTGACAAAGTACATTCGTATATTCTACCCAAGCGAAAGAAATTTTTAATTTATTTCTTTTCAGGGAGCAAGGTGTAGAAGAAAAATCCAATCATGAAAGATGAAATGCGATTGCTCCTCCTCTCCAGCCCATTACGTCTTCCGCTTCCCTTTAGGTAATCACTGCTTCTGGAGGAGGAACGTCGGGTGGAATATGCCGTAAAAGGACGGCAGGGTAAAAGGAATACTTTCTGGATCGTTTGTCCGGACGTCCCGCCTGTAAGCTTCGTACGGGCAAGGAACTGTGTGCATAGCACGGAGGCTGTGAAGGATAGCTGATTAAGGCTAATTGGTGAGTCGCTTGAAGGATCCCTGGTCCTGTGTAAGCCCTTTCTTAATGAACAGCTGATGCGGGATTCAATTAACATTATATCAAAATCAGTTTCCCACATTTTTTAGCGGGAAATCAGATGACAACTGAAATTTGATTCGTGTATCATATTCACTAACAAATAATTATTACGAAACATTATGTTACGAAATTCAATAAAATGTCAACTTTAAACGTTCAGAGTTCTGTTAACCGTTAAAAGTCTTACCAACACATATCAGAAATTTGAATAATTCTAGTAATAGCAAACTGTGACACACGATGTTTTAATTTTTAAAGTCAATAAATTCTGAAAATCTTTTCTAAGCGATAACGTATATATTTTATAAATGTTTCAAGATTGATCAACGTGGTCAGCTATTTATTATAACAGGACATTTCAACGCAATTCATCTCCGTCGTCGTCTTCACGTCGCCATTCTTCATTTATTAAAGTAATACATTAGGAAAATCTACGTCATTTAAACACAGGGTTAGTCATACACAAATACTATTCCTTTCAGATTAAAAATATTATTTTAAATTTCAGTTCTAAGTAGTTACAAGAGACACAAACTACAGTATTATTAAATGATTTTACTCTTTTTGTAAGTTCGTTGATCATATTCAAATACAACTTTCATTATTTCAAAAATAATTCTGGATCAATATTTAAACTGAAATGTACAAAAAAGGGACTTGAATCTGTATTACAGGATTTAAAAAATATATATATCATGGAGACTAAGAGATGGGGCAGATTAATAGGCCACGTTTTGAGACATTAGGGTCATGTAAAATAAGAATTAGAGATAAGTTTTTGGGGTAATAAGAGAAGATTAGGAATATGTGGTGGTTATGTAGAAATGGAAAAGCTTGCGCAGTATAGTTTAGCCTGGAGGGTTGCATCAGACAAGTTGAAGGACTGAATACCACATCAACATTGAGAAATCTTAATTGGACGAAAAATTAAGTGTTCTACACTTCAATTTCATAGTAGCATTTAAGTAAACTGCAAAAACTCATGCATTTTTAAAATAAGCCATTGATTTGTTATTGAAAATAACAAAATGTTTCAATACTTATGTTGCTAATAATTTATTTTAGTACTTAATTATTCAGTTATAAAATTAAGTAAGCACGAAAATCACACTTGAGTTTCTGGAAAAGGTAAGAGGCAACCTTGGTCTCTTTTCAATTCAATTATTTTATGTACTGATTTTGAAGATGACTATGGTATAATGAGTGGATACTTCTGTTCATGGTGCACTTTTAAACCTTAGTAAGAACGGTGAAATAAATCTGTTTTTTGAATACGAACATGGTGGTAATTATATATCTATAAATACATACATAATTTTATATTCTATATAATAATAACTGGCTTCCCGACGATATCTGCGCATATTCCTACGGGGAATGGGGTTGAAATTATATACATATATTGTTTATTTGGCGCGAATATAAGTAGTTTTTCCGATGTTCATTTTTCCCACATCAACATCTACTGTGTTTGTTTCCGGTTTGTGCACCAAATTTGGTTGAAATGACTACACGCGTTTAAATTTTAAGTACGAACTTACACACATACAAAATCTTAATATTATTTATTAGATTATTATTTTCACGAGCAATACTCAAATGATAATAAATTTTGATTACCGGGTAGTTTAAATACAGTACTTAAACTAAGATTATATTCACGTGTTAATTATCATTAATTTCTGTTTAGTGAAAAATTTAAATATCTAACTGAAATAAGAATGATTAATTTAGAAAATGATTATTAAAATAATAAATATAATACACCAATGAATATCTGAATGGAAAAACGATGAACTTAGTTTCAATTTCAATATAAAAAATTGTACTACTGTCTGTAAGTTGTATAGAATCAAGGGAATTGCTTTGTGTATGATATATTAAGACTTTTTACTCTAATTTTATGATGATTATTTTTTATACTTAAAATTTAAAAAAAATTACGCAATAGAAACCAGAATGAGGTTAGGAGGCTGACAAGTGGTGTAATGTATTTACTTTTAATTTAAATAATTGTTACTGTAGGAAACAAATATTCAATATTTTTGTTTGAATTTGATGCAATGATGAATGTTAATAGGTAAAACAAATGCTCATTTAAATAAACTTAAACCATTATTATAGGGAGATAACATGAAACAAAACAAATATACACATCTGGCTGTTGGCGCACAATTAAAAATTTTATTTCACTATTGACCTCTATTGACCATTATGAGCAGCAGAAAGAGTCATATCAATCTTCTCTCCATTTCAGCAATTTTTATGTTACAGTACTTATTTGAGCTTGCTCTGGTATTGGTGGCTCTCTATTTCAAGCGTTCTTTATACTGCAGCCGCATTTAGGATACGATCCACTACCTTAAAAAACTAAGAAAATAACTACCTTAATAGCCCCCTCATTTGAGAATTTTTTGTAGTCTCAGTTATGAAGCTATTGCCTTAGGGAAGAAAAATTCCTCTCAAACAATCACATACATTCGTTATCTTACGTCAAGAAACAAGAACATTTTATGGAATCATATTAATTTAATGAATTTCTATATAGTCATTGCTAAGGCTTTTACATGCTCTATAGATATATTAGTACAGTTACGAATTGGAGGAAAATTCTAAATTGTTGTGGTATTCTGTACGAAGATTGGTCTAATACAACCCTCAATGCTAACCTATTCTGCGGAAGCCTTTTCATGTATACGTAACTACCATAATACCCTATTATGATTAGCGTATTCTATCCTAGGTCTGCCTCTTCTGCTTTCGTCGCACACACTTCCCTCTAATCCTTATTTTAGGAGACCCTCATGTCTCAAAAAGGTGGCATATTAATCTCTTGATCAAAGTTCATCCATATTGTTCTCTCTGATCTTATTCTATTTCGAACAACTGGTTAGATAATCTATCCACCCATCTGATTTTCAGAATACTTTTCTGGCTGTACAGTCCATTGAGAGCCTGACAACAAATATTCGGTTTACGAGTATAATTAGCTAGACTCATTTTCCTTCGAAATAAATATTAATTAACTCCAAAATCATGAAATATTAAATTGTTTCTTTATGGTTACGCGTCTTGGGATCAGGGCCGCAACAAATAACTTCATAATTGGCAATGGTTTAGTTGTTCCTATGAGCGTAGCTAATGTAGTAATGAGAGTTGAATTATAACGTCCAGTTTTAATAACGAAATGAAACTTCGTGAAATAAACTTATGTTAATCTAGAAAGTAAGCTATTATATCGTTCGTGTGTACACCAAACTAATCTGACGCAACTAAGAATTTATTGTCATCGCTTAATATCGACGTGCCGTGTAAACGTGGATTCGATGACCCTCGGGATGCGATATGTTTGTTTGTATTTGCCACACGTGTTTGCGTGGCACCAGTAAATTACAACAACCTCAAATTCTCACGCCAGCTGACATTAGCATGAGGTAATTGTGGCGAGTTGCGGAAATTGTGCATATATTTGCGTTGAACGTATAACTGATCAATGCGTTATTGCTTATATATACATATTATGGGAAACGTATATACGTTATTGTCAATTTATGAATAGTTTAATGTGTACACGTAATTAATTTATTTGGTTGTAATTGGAATTTAGGAACTTAGCATTTAAGTCCCATTCTTGCGAAAACTATTATTTGTTTACTTGATTCATCAGGTATATTTTAAAAGTATAGTATGTGTGTAGTGGACTCAGTCTACGACAGTAACTTATCCTTTTTTATATTGCAGATATGTAATAGACTTAAAATTTACCTGATGAAGTTCACAAATATGGACGAAAGATCGTAAATATAATAAATAAATAATAATTTGTTCACAAATTGGCCGTTTTTCATTAACTCTTAATTGTTTACCCTCAAGTAGGCCAATTAAAGTTACGTGCTTTTCTCTGCCACTATAATGGTCTTACTGCATAAAACAATTGAAGGACGAACTATTAAGAAAATCTATATAAAATTTATTTTACATATCTTTGGAAACAAATTGGAAAAAGCTGTCAATATTTTCAGTATGTATTCATTTGTTAAAGTAACTCGAGCTTCATATTTTATTGGAATGAAATTTAGGTACTCAGATATATTAAAATAAGCTCAGAATAATAATAAACTGTTCGCAGTGAAAAGTATTTATTGAAAGCTTTTGAAATTGATTTTTAGTTCCGACGCCTGTAGAATGTACAGTTTCTTCGGATGAGAGAAATATTGTGGTTGTGGTTTTAACTAGATATTTGTATAATTTTGAAGAATGAATAATTACGCATACTTCTATTCGAGTTGCTTTTGTGGTTCAGAAGAGGGAAAGAAAGAATTTCCGATGTGGGAAACATTGGTAAGCTTTTTATTTAAATACTTAGTAAAATGCTACTTTAATTAATTAAGAGTACAGCTTCTGGAAGTTATATGCAAAAACTGATTAATGTATCAAATATTGAATGTTTTCATTGTCTACAGTTATTACTTTGTAATCGAGCTCCGTTATTCATAAATAATTTCGTATCATTCCTATAGTTACTGCTGAAATGCAGTACTAAAATTAAAGCCTGAGTGATATAAATTAATTGCCTTGCTTTTTGGGGGGTAACAGACTACATGAGGTTGATACTGAAACATTCAACTCCCCTTTAATAGCATAGGAAGAGAATTGAAAAGGGGAATGTGGAAGGTAGAGAAAGGTAGCCAAGGAAAAATACCAAATAAAAAGTCTCATTCAAAAGAACAAACAATTGCTATTTTGTGAACAATTCGCAAGAAAATATATAGTTTAATAGTACAAGATTATTTAAAAAGCCACTTAAAATTAAGTATATGAAAAGGAAGAAGTGCATTAAGGTTTTAGTCTAACTGTTTCGATAATCTCTCCGGCTAGAATTTCGCATAATTCGTATGAATTTTTGCGGGTTGATCTGCGGTTAATATTTCCACAACACAAAATTGCTAACGTTGTTATTTATGCGTCACTGATTTGTTAGCTTGATGCTATTACAGGGAAACGGAGGCCGACTAAAACTAGAAAATTTGGTCGGCGCAAACATAATTACTGTGGAATGGAAGGCTCACTAACCCCTTAAGCGGGAAGCTAGTGATTTCGAACAAACACACAGCCACATGTTTCTAAGTCCATCTAGTTAACAGAAAAGTAATTGGGATGGAAACAAGATGTTTGATAAGTAATACCAACAGATTGTGAAAAATAAATTTCAGTTGTTTCTACCAACGCTATTTTAGAATTACGTCTACTTTAAAAGACATTGGAATTGAAGATTAGTTTGATGTTCGTCTCAATATAATACTAAGGAAATACGTTAAAGTAAAACTTTCATCAGACATGAATAAGTTAATTTACGTCGAGTAGTATTTGGTGTTCCACAGTTGAGCGGGAACCCCACGATTCATTTCAAACAGTGTAATTTAATAGACACTTTTATGTCATCATATCGTGATTGTTGATTTTTAACTTATTAACTCAAATAATTTGTTTGTACTTTCACAAATCTACTGGTGTTTCTTGTTTTTGCAACAATATCCTTCTATTGTTTGGCGTAATAAAATAGTGTACAAAATATTTCGCTTTACCATTTCATTTGTAAAACACTTCAGACGAATAAGAAAAATAACCATTTCCGCGATAATGATTAAACCTGCACAATGCTCCTAAAATTAAGCGGATATGTGCTTATGTTGTCAAGTTTGCGAATCGTAACTAGTTGTTGTATATTGGCTGAATGAGTTAAGAAGTTAATTTCATTTTATCCCATTAATTGAGATGTGTATATTAAAATAAGAACAAGGAGGAAAATTAAATATTCTCATTTTTAGATGTATTGTAAATGGAGGATATATTTTCTTTCACGTGTCACTCCAAAAAAACCGGAATTTGAGGTAAAATATGACGGGCGGAAAAGACCCTCAAGAAGATTGAGGCACTTATAAAGCAAAAGATTTTCTTTCATTGCAAATACAAATCGACTAATCCTATCAGGTCTAATGGTGTACTTCTTGTTGTATTCTGTAAGGGCCGCTCGACTTTTGTGATGATGATGATTAGCAAAGTCAATCAATAAAGTAGGAACCAACTTCATAGGATTTCCTGATGTATTTATTGTAGAAAACGTTCTTGGGTTGACATAAGGGTAACAACATTGATTAAAACGCAACGTTTCGGCGACCATCAGTTCTATTTTTATCGTGGAATATGACAGATTGTGACCGTCGCCGAGTTTATAGAATAAAATATAATTGTGTAAAGCGTTTATAAGATAGAGAGTGGAGTATTTCGTTGGGATTAGAGAAGGATCCCAGGTTATTTTGTTACAGCGAAATATATATCTGATGAGTGTGAAAACGTACTGTGCGTATTAAATGGTATGTTAAATAAACTGTATTTATTCAAAGTAGATTAATTGAAAGTTGAAATATTGAATCTCTTTAGATTGATGAGATGAGAGCCAGAAAGGAATCAACCGTGAGTATAGCATGGCTATAATTCGGATGATTATAAATTATGTTCATATCCTGTTCTAAGTTCAAATATTTGAGTAGGGTGATTTTGTAAGCGAGGGAATATCTTACAAGAGAAAATATTGTAAAGAAGTTGTTCAAGAATCTAAAAACTTCCTACATTAGAACTATCAGGTTAGCCACGTCAGCCTGACTGAAAAAGGAAAGATTGTAGCGCTCAACTTATTATTATTGGTCCCATTGTAGAATAAATATTAATATCAAGTAACCCCAAAATATATGCGGTTAAAATATCTGTCAAAAAGTCTAATTTATTTCATATAGGTTTTTGAAAGGCAACTAGATTAAACGTTCAGTTGATACGGCTTGGTATTAGTAATAATCTTATTCTGACGTCACCAATGACGTGTAAAGGAGTAACCGAACTCATCCTTGAAACGCTACATTTGTACACGGGTTAGCGTTAGAATGAATGTAATAACCCCGATATTATATTCTTAGTTATATAATGTAGCGTGAGGATTAGTAGATGTAATTCAAATTTTATCGCAGCACACGTTGATTAATTAAAGGGATACGGTTACCAGATGGTCGTCGAAACGTTGCGTATTAGTCAAAATAGTACTTGTGTTCGTTAAAATCTGAGTATGTAAGTATATAATTGAATATTGGTCAAACTGTCCGTAATGTGTTCCAGAAATATTCTTCCTATCGGCGTTATTGTAAACAATATATAGTACAAACATAAAAACTATGGTTCTGGGCAATCATCTTTCGTATAAGGGTCGTAACTTCTACATATAGGCCATGACACAAAGGAAACTAAAGGAATAAATTTGAAGGAATTAGTGAAATTATCAATACAGTATTTGAAAGAAACTATTTAGGAAACGTGCTTATTCTCAGTTATTGATTTTAAAACAAACATTTGATAACGTGAGCTGGAACACATTATGAAGGATTACGAAGAGAAAAGAAATAAAATTTCGAGAAAGAAGAAAGCAGGCGACTGTAATTAGGATTGTATATCAAGAAAATAATGCAGAAATCAAGAAAGGAGTAAGAGGATGCAGTCTGTCACCTGCTGTTTAACTTATATATAGAACAGGCAATGAAAAAAGTTAAAACGGGATATGGAAATTGAATCAAACTGCAAGGAGAATAATTAAAAACCTTACGGTTTTCCGAAGGTATTGTAGTGTTAGAGGAGTCAGAAGAAGACTTAGAAACCATAATAAATTGCATGAACGTGCTTCTGGAGGAAGAGTGTAGTATGGGAAGCAGTGTAATAACAAAGGGTGTTTGATTGGGAACGAATATTTTAAAGGAGGTAAAGGAATTCTGCTACATGGGAGCGTCATAACTAGGGATGGTGGAAGTATAGTAGACATAAAGAGTAGGATATCACAGGCAAGGAAGGCTTTCGCGAAAAGAGGAATTTACTTACGAGTAATATTAGTGTCAATATTAGGAAATAATTGCTAAAATGTTAGTGTGGAGCGTGGCATTGGTTGGCTGCGATACGTGGGCGGTAGGAGGTGCAGAAAAGAGAAGAATAGAACTTTTGAAATGTGGTGCTAAAGTAGAATACTGAGATGGGTGGATAGAAACTCTAACGAGGAAGTTCTAAACAGAATAGGGAAGAGCGATCAATAATAAGTACGTTGACCGCGTATTAATACATTAAAGTTTTATATAATTGAATTAGAGGGAAGTATATGGGTTAATAACAGAAGAGAGATGCAAAGGATAGATTACGGCTAGGCAGATTAGGGAGGATGTAAGATATGGTCAATATTGGGAAATGAAAAGGCTTTTGCAATGTAAGTTATAATGGAGGGTTGCATCAGACCAGTTTAAATTCCACAACAACACCTTATTTGAACGGATAATAAAATATTGCATTATTTTCAAAAAGTTTGAGCTGGTTTTCTAAAAAATTAGTGAAATAAAAAAGCCTTTCTTGGTTTGTACGGGAAAATAATTACTTTTGTTTATAAATATTATTATGTAGTTGTCTCACAGTGGTGTTGTTGAACTAAGGAACCTAGGAGAACAACATCTTAGCAATTCGAGGAGCTATGGCTCAGTAGACGTCCTACGAACATGCAATGGCCGAAATGTATTAAGCAAAGTTGTTACCAAAATGCATGATGCATTAAAAATCATTGGCAAATAAATGTCTTTGAAATGTATTGATGTAGAAGAATGCTGAAAATCAGATAGTGTATAAAATAAGTAATTAGGAAGTTCTTAGAGGGATAGGGGAAGAGCCAACAATATGTATGACGTATATCATGAGAAGGTATAGATTAATAGGCCACGTCTTGAGACATGAGGGTTTTGTTAAATTAGCATTTGAGGGAAGTGTGTGCGGTAATAACAGAAAAGGAAGGCCAATAAATTACGGAGGATGTGGGATGTTGTAGTTATTCGGAAAGGAAAGGGCTTGCGCAGGATTAGTTTGCATGGAGGGTTGCATCAGAGCAGTCTCAGGGTAGAATACCACAACAACAACAGTCATAGTGGCTTGATATTACTTACAGTATTGTCACACACAGTTACAATTAATTGCCGGTACCTTGCTGGTTAGTCAATTTATATTTCGAGCCAAAGCTTAATAACCTGCACGGTAGATGTGTCTTGTAAATAAAAATTTAAAACAAAGATGTTGGAGTCCGTAAATAAAAACACGGAAAATATACTGGGCGTTTCCTCAACATAGTGATTACACGACTGGGCACGGCACGAGGGTGGAGCAACGTGCCGAGCAATACGAGAACGGTTGACCCCAATGAATAAGTTACAGGCGCTTGTCGGACGCGGCGAGCAATCGCCGTAATGTGTCTACTTGGTATGCGACTTTGATTCAGCCGCAGTCCACTCGTAGGCCGTAACTCTGTTCACCTGCTCTCGGTATCATACTACTTTCATTTGTGAACAATTAATGTGTTTTAACAGTGACAATACTGTTCAGGCGGGCCCTTGAATATTTCATCGAATCGGTAGCTGAGGTGGAAATTATTTGACCCACGAGTATCGACTCGATTGGATTTCTGTTCTTTCAACTTATGCCTCATTCGTGTGCAGTTAAAAACCTATCAACATTCATGTTTTATATCAGAAATCTTTCAAATGTACTGAATTATTTATTAATTTCTTTCTATATTTATTAACGCTTTGCCGACGATATTGTAGTATTAGGAGAATCAGAAGAAGACTTGGGATCCATAATAAATGACAGGAACGTAGTCCTGGGGAAATAGTTCAATATGAGTATTAATAGCGGGAAAACCAAGGTAATGGAGTGTAGTATGGTAAACAGTGGAATAACAACGGGTGTTAGATTGGGAAGGGATATTTTGACGAAGTTAAGGAATTCTACTACTTCAGAAGCATAATAACTAGTGATGATAGAATTATAGTAGACATAAAGAGTAGGATAGAACAGGCAAGGAAGGCTTTCGCGAAAAAGAGGGATTTACTTAGGGGTAATATAAGTGTGAATATTAGTAATATGGTTGCAAAAAAATGTTTGTATGGAGCGTGGCGTTATATGGCTGCGAAAGGTGGACGATAGGAGTTGGGGAAAAGAAAAGAATAGAAGCCTTTAAAATGTGGTGCTATATGCGAATACTGAAAATCAGATGGGTGGATAGAATCACAAACGAGGAAGATCTAAACAGAATAGGGGAAAAGCGAATAATATGGAGCACGTTGAGTGAGAGAAGGGATAGATTAATAGGCCACGTTTAAGACACGAGGGTCTTGTAAAATTAGCATTAGAGAGAAGCATTAGTTAGAACAGAAGAGGGAGTCAAAGGATGGAATGCGCTAAGTAGATTAGGGAGGATGTTGAGTGGGCTAGTTATAAGTGAATGAAAAGGCTTGCGCAAGATAGGTTAGCATGGAGGGTTGCACCAAAACAGTCTTAGGACTCAATACCACAACAAAATTTATTTTTGTAAACAATTTTAGTATCTTGTTGTCGACTATATAAAATCTATTTCTACATCTTTCTACTTTTGTATGTTTCAATGCGTCATGAATGTGAAATTACTTTATGAATATTCGTTAATGTTCGGAATATTTCCTTTCCAATTACTCTATTCTACCCTAGTGTTCGTTATAAATTATTCGACATAAATTATTTTTCTATTCCAATTCTGCCCTTTCTTCTGTAAAAATTCAATAGCATCCTGTAGTGCTTGTATTCGTAGCCTATAGAAAGTAGCTAATAATAAATAATTTACTTGTGACCATGACTGCAATACAACTTCAATTTATTTCAATTTTCTTGTTCTATTTTGGTCGACAAATAACGGTATATTGATGACTAACATTATAATCCAGATAGAAATTTAACTTAAGCAATGTGTTATTATCTTTCTTAATCATTTGTTTTAAATTTGTCCCCACAATATATTTTAATTATCACTAACTTGGAGCCCGGTGTATTTCATTGACCAATACGTTAATAAGATCAATTAAAGACTGGATTGTTCGGAAACTTGGGGGTGAATTATTATCTCACTCAACTCTTGACCGGTCACAGCTGCTTCAGGGCATACTTCTACAGGTTTTCCATAGATAATTCACCTGTATGCCCTGAATGAGGACTTAATGAGACACCAGAACGTGTTTTTCAGTTGCTCGAGATTTTTATAACAGAGACGAGCATTAGAAAGCGCTATTGGAACTTCAATAACACCAGATAATTTGGTACCCAATTTGCTGCTTTCACCTAATACCTGGAATAAAGTAAGAGCAAATGCCTCTACAGTAATTCAAAGATTACGAAATTTGGAAAAGAGAGAAATAATAATGTTTTAACGTGACAGAGCTTGAAGCTACGACTGAAGTAATGCCTAACGACGGTCCCACAGGAAGATACACACAGTCACCGTTAGAAATTGAAAAACCTCAAACTGAAACTTGCGTGGGGTGTGGAACGGGATACTACTGTATAAAGCAAAAAATATTTGTCCTCAAAAGAAAAAGGATAAACTGACAGACTTGCTTTATAAGAATGAGTTACAGAATGTTCTACCCAAAAAGAATGGATTAATAAAGAAAAAGAAATTTAAAAAAGTAAAAATGTTAGAAAAGACAAATATTTTTGGAAACGGAAGAATTGATGACGGATCAACCTTATGCAAGATAAATATAAGAAAGAAAACAAAAGTTGTTAACATTTTTATAGATTGAAATTAATTTTATTGTATTATTTGTAATTGTAAAAATTACTGTCCCGTTCATCGAAAATCTAAATTCGTTGTTTAAGTTATAATAGTAGTAGATTAAGTAAATAAGAGAATAAACTAATGTTATGAAATAATTTTTCTATATATGTACAAAAATTATGATTGGGTATGTGCGTCCCTGGTCTTTATATAACGACCCTCAATTATCTGCTGTCCGAAGTATAAACCATTTTGCATATTTATTTACTATTTAAAAAGAATCATTACTTAAAGAAAATATTCTCTTCTGTTTCATTAATTTCAAATAACGTGTAAGCCATCAGGTTGCCTGTCAATAGTGAAATGATACTGAACTGTAACTAACACTTAATTTTGATAATGATATTTATTGTTTTCACAAACGTAGTCGCCACCGTTGCTACCGCACGCATGCATCGTATAAGCAACTGCGTGCGTGCGACAGCAGAGTTGTAGACGTTCTCGGAGGACAAGGGAATAAATAAATGAAATAATAGTTATATTTAAGATATCTTATCATCTCGCTTGACAAGATACACGAGGGTATAATATATACTATTGTGAGTTATATATCTTTAGAATAGGAAACTTTTTTGGCCTGAAAGGAGACCTGTAGTCTACAAAGAGCTACAGAAATCTCCTGTGGGGGTTAGAACCACTAATCTTCATAATTTTACGCTAATTGGATGAATTGTATAAGAAGCCATAAGCTACCAATATTAAACGGCGCAGTGTAGTTGATTGTAGTCAGTATAAGCTTACTTTCTCTTATAGATTTTGCCTCCCCCTTTGCTCATGCTAAAGATTTTAAATCAAGTCTCCGTCAAGTTGAGACTGTCTTGGTCAATTTTAAGGGTGTATGCTTCGGCGTATACGTTGGGTATATGGTAAGATTTGTTCACCGATCCCATTCGGTCAGTCGTCCAGCTGCCCCCCAAATCTGGTCGAAGCATGGATTTATTTGTTGGGTCCCCACAGAAAACGTAGTCTCCCGTTATCGGAATTGCGTGGGAGTAGTAAAAAATGCCTGACCTACAGGATGCAGGTTTCTCTAGAGTTTTCCTTGCATTACTTTAATTTAGTGCCCGGAGGCCCTAGTCTACCCTTCGATACCTTGCTCTTCCTTCCACGTGTCCCCGTTCCCATTCCTATAGGAAAGAACCACGAAATCGGATTAACCATACAAAGCCAGGTTTCTAAAGAAAACATAAGCTGCCTTATATTTATTTTATTAATTTGACGTCAGCTTTGATCAGTGATAGTGATCATAACAAAATAATGGTTGATTGAAAATACTAACTTATTTAGAGCAAAGGTTTGTAACAGAAGATTACCGCAGGTTTCGAATGAAGAAAATTGAGTATAATTGAAAGAAAAATAACTTTAATTTCATTGTATCCTGAAAATTTCAATACATTATATGGGCAATGTAATAATATATCAATATCTTTTCATATCTGGGATAAATTTAAAAGCGCAGATATCTTTAGTAGTAATAATGTGGAAATAGACAAACACTTAAAATTTGTAAATCATTGAGAAATTCAGTAATGTTCATAACGAAACAGCAAGTAAATTATTTTCATTTAATATTTTGTACAACGATGGTCTGAATAGAATCTCTTCACGGCTGTAAGCTTTCCTATTCTACACTCATCTTACGCACAAGACCGACTTCTTTTTACTTTAAATAGAATACATCAGCTGAAGTTTTCTTCCTATAACACTAAAAACTGAATTATAAGTCCTGCAAGCTAATTCAAACTTGCCTGTATATATGACTAAAATTGATATGTAAATTCTTTAGTGGAGGATACACCAGCTTCGAGAAATCGAGTTTCAGATAATCAATACTTGAAGGGGGAGAAGTACTGTTCACAGGGGAAAACTGATTGAACACCAGTGAAACGCGCATCTGACTCTACGAAGTTTTTATTAAATACTTCGCCATATGCAGTTTGCAAACTTTTTCCTTTTTTCAGGTAATTCAATAATGCATGCTGTAAGGTGTAATTTAGAATTTCATTGCTTTCAACGGGAACTTAATTACGGAACAATTTCAAGCTAAAATTCGGAACTGTGTACATATAAAATAGACTCAACAAATACTTAAAACGTCGTGTAATTACTCAGTTAATGTTGAAGTTCTCTGTTACTATTTTTGTATGCTTAAAATAATACATTAAATTTTTGAAAATATACTTAAAACAAATAAATTTGTATAATCTAAAGAATGAAGTTAGTTTGTTTTCTTCATTTCAATTACTGAACTATTAAAATAAAGAAATATCGATCAATATTTTAAACAGACTATAAAAAATTATATTTGTTAATCAAACGACAGCATGAATTCGTCCATGATACAAACTTCCAAAAGGAGTACAGTAACTATTTATAAAACTTTTTTTTTCATTTTATGCACTTTATTTACATAATTTCTTAAAATATTCAAAAATTTTAGATGAAAATATAGGTGACGTCGGGGTTGAACGGGACTATTATTTTTTAACCATTTTTGTAAATTTACAGTAAAACAAAAATCACTTCATAAAAGTATAATACATTAGTTTATTCGATTTACTTAATCTAAAATCAATATAACTCATTTTATATTTCTGATAAATTTTTAAAAATAAACCAATTTTTTGTTTAGCATCATTCCCTGGATTAATTAAAATTACTGCAATAAAAGTAAATTTATTATAATAAAAATCTTAACGCGTTTTGTGTCTTAAATTTATTTTGCGTATGGTTGATCGCTTTATCAATTTTTCCTTTTGCAAAGAGATTTTCTTTTAAGTGCAAAAGTCCATATTTTGCAATTATTTTCTTTTTTAATGTATTATTTCTGGATACAACATCTTGTAACTTATTCGAATAAGGTAAATTTGCCAGTTTTTCCTCTTTTCTGGAGGAACACACAACATTTTTCCTTACACAGCACAATTCCGTTCCACCCCGCTCGCAAGTTTCAGTTTGGGGTTTTCACCGAGCCTAAATACAAGAAGATTTAAACATTATACCTAATTTATATACAGCTAAATACACATAGTTTACGAATATAGACCATTAAACAGCTAAAAGCGAGGAGTTTTGTAGCAGCCGAAATGCTGCTTAAATTATTAATATGCTAGTATAAGACGCCGAAACAAGAGTTCATTCATAAGGTGCAGTCAGAAGTTGGTCAAGTCGGCTGCCGGAACTTCCTCCTTGACCAGTTGCAATGTTCCACCCTTACTTAATTAACTACAGCACTATCCAGTAAAAAATAGGGTAGCCCGTTCTATCCCGCTATCTCTTTCCACACTCACTTCTCCTATTCCAATATCCGGAATATTTTTGTAAATTAATTACTTTAATTGTAGGAAATACACAGACGTTAGTCCAATTACGCAGATACCACGCATGTGTTACAATAGAAGAATTTAGAAGTATGGACATTCGTATACAATAACTACAGTGAACACTATATTAGATTACAACTTTTTAATACATAAACGAGGAATTTCAGATTGAGGTTAGTGTACTAATAAAATTACAAATATATATATTGTAGAAGATCCAGCGTACCTCCGTATTCGAGGATTTAAATGCTTTTTGGGCGCCAGGTATTTTTTAATAAAAATACCAAAAAACGTGGATTTTAATAACTTTAATCCATTTCAGAACATGAGAAAAATTATCACTACAGGGAGTGGTCTTTCTCCGTCCGCAACTGCCGATCCTTCTACTTTCACTACCCCATGACGACTGCTCGAGTCTCGCCAGACTCCATTGTTGGCCCGAGTTGCGACAATTGCAACTCGCAAGCTGGCCCGAATTGTTGCGTGTAACTTTTCATGTTACAATATATATATATATATATATATATATATATATATATATATAAGAGACGATTAAGATTACTAAAATAAAGAATTGGAAGTAATAATTTTGAAAATAAATTAAATGTGATTATTGAGGAAAGATTTTTTTAAATATTAACAATACTTTGTGTGTTAATAAAACAGAATTTTCTACGGTTTTAGAGAAAAATCACTGTAAACGTTATTATTTGTAGATCAGTATAAGCTTCACTTCACAAAGAGCACAAAATTTCGGGAGTTCACTGCACTGTGAGCAATACAAGATGATATTCAAAATAAAAATGTTGTCTCCCGAAGGAGTTCCCTGGCAGCTCTTCTCAGCGACTGGAAATCTCGTGCGTTTCACATGAAATAAACAATTGTGAAGTATGAGTTGGTCATATAAACATAAGGGATATTTAAGTATTATTAGTTGATTTTATTGGATAATAAGTAATATGCATGGAATTGGTATGAAATAAATCTAACTTAGGTTGTAACTGATTGCATAGGGCAGTCATTCGGTGCATTGGAGATTTTTGAGGCTGTTACTGGATTAAGGTTTGTGTTATAAAGTAAGGGCTGGTGTTTGTTAGTAAACGATGGTTCACGAAAATTTACGTAGGGTATCCAAGTGTTGTCATCGATTTTGCCATTACATAGTTTGAACAGGAAAAGTATTGACGCTCGTTTTCCCTATTTAGCAATAATTATGCTTCCATCAAGTATGACCCGGTTTGAGTTTATTCCACCATGATAAATTATTTATCTTTCACTAAGTTCAGAAATTCACTTAATAATTTTAATAACAACGTCTGGTTACTATTCATTAAAATTCAATGTTACAATTATTTTGTTATCTGTTTCATGGTTAATTTTACATACCGGTTTTTACAACTCACTTTTTCGTTGCGTTTTTATGATAGCACGTATTAATCTGAGGACTGAATCCATAGTTTCATTTTATAAGATCGGTGGAAGTTGAGTTTCAGTAATGCGCTAAAATTAACTACAAATACGACAACTGTTAGTGATGTTCTAATTTTATATTAGAAGTTAGGAAAGTTCCGATGTTAGCGTTGTCATAATTGACAAATTAAGATCCTTACAGCATTTTACATGAAACCTTAATTTGTGTGGTGAGTTAATGAGGAGAATAAGATATTAACAAATTTCTAAACTGAATATTTCTATAATATTATCATGTGTGAAAATAAATTAATCGGATATGGATACCTAATTATTATTTGCATATTCCCCATTGCACAAGTGTCACGTTAATTTCCATTTTTATGTTATTTACTTTAAATATTTTAAACTTGTATAGACTCTTAATGTTAGTAAGAGTTCATTTGGGTATAAAATACAAAGATTCGTGTTGAACTCTGGGTAGTTAGTAGAAATACTGATAGAGGGTCAGTTTCAGAACAGAAGTTTCAAAGTTGTAACAAAGGATTGAGATTTTGGTTTCATGGTAGACCGTAACATGTATAAGCTAGCGCGCTTGTACCTCGATCAGGAGTGCATGTTATATATTTAGGAACCGGTATACTGTTCTGAGGTCCCACATAAAGATCGTCTGGTCACTTACTTTCACAGAATTATTACTTTACAAATAACCACCATAATCCTCTCTATTATTGTAAACCAAGATGTTTTGTTTGCTTCTATGGGAATGTCTCATTATCTAATGAAGTATGTCATGCAAAACGTAGAAATCATTAGTAGGTTTTGTTGAGTTATGGACGAAGTGAAGGTAAAAAAGAAGAAATTAAATCTGTTTTGAGCCCTACATTACACAACGTTTTGAATATATGGCTACAGAATTCACAGAAAATTTTCTACGAATGTTCCTTCTGGACTTTAAGTGTTGTCAAAGCTGTTACTTTATTATATTTCACAGAACAGGACTCCTGTATGAGATTTAATTCCTTCATGACTCAAGGTCCCCACGTGGAATATTTCTCGCTAGTAAAACCATATTTACAATTTAGGAAAGGGTTGATGCTATCATTTGACTGGTTCCATTTCCTCATCAAAGGACTAACGGAATGAATAAATCTAATCTAATCGTCAAATATCGGAAAGGATACGTTCTCGTATTTGCAACGACGGTGGCTAAGTACTTGATAAATCAGGTAAAAATAACATTATTGATGATGAAGTGAAAATAATTTACAGTGTTTTTTTGTTAAATTCGGCTAGTATCATTGAAAAAATTATAAAGGGAGCAGTGTCAAATTAAAGGAAATTTCATTAAAGTTTTGAACTATATCTCGATGGTGATAATAATTTATTAATAAAATATAAAAGCTATTCATAATAATTATACTATACTAATAAATTATTTAGTCTTTATGAGGTGGATTTAATCACAATAAAACATAAGGTTACAATAAAAATTAGATTGCTGGTTCAGTGTACAAAAGAAGTAAAAATTTGGCTCAATTTAAATTCTATCAATTTATCACTTATTGTACCAAAGAATAAATTTTAAAAATGGTTTTCATTGTCCAGTGCGTAGTAGTGCGTCTCAGGATAAAATCTATTCACAGAGTCCGATGCCCTGTTAGCCACGAATTTGTACATATTTTACTACGCCGACTGCTTTATTTAAAAAAAGTTAGGATTTTTTTAAAAACAGAAACAGTTCAATTAAAAAATAGTTTTTTATTTTAGAGAAAGGGGCTCAAAATGGCCATTAATAAATCATCTAGAAAGAAAAGTTATATATAACATCTATAGATCGCAATTAGCAGTAATTAGAATCGAAGGGCAAGAACAGAAAGGAGAAGTCAAGAAAGGCGTAAGACAAAGATGAAGTCTGTTACCCATGCTCTTTAACTTATTTACAGAACAGGCGATGAAGAAAGTTAAAAATGAATATGGAAAAGGAATCATAATACAAAGAGAAAAAAAACCGTAAGGTTTGCTGATGAAATTATGGCATAGGGGAGTCAGAGGAAGACTTGCAAACCGTAGTAATTGTCATGAACGTGGTACAACATGAGCATTAATAGAGGGAAAAACGAAGAGATGAAGTTTAGTATGGGAAACAGAGGAATAACAAAGGGTGTTAGATTCGGAAGGGATATTTTGTCGGAAGTTAAGGAATTCTGCTACATGGAAAGCGTAATAACTAGGTATGGTAAAAGTGTAGCATAGCACAGGCAAGGAAGGTTTTCGCGAAAAAGAGGAATTTACTTACGGGTAATATAAATGTTAATATTAGGAAATCGTTGATAAAAATGTATGGAGTGTGTCGTTCAATGAGTGCGAAACAAGGTCCATAGGAGTTTCAGACTGGGAAAGAATAGAAGGTTTCGAAACGTGATGATATAGGAAAATGCTAAAAAGCAAATGGGTGGACAGTGAAATTAACCAGGAATTTCTAAGCAGAATAGGGGAAGAGAGAACAATTTAGAGGACTTTATGAAGAGACGTTATAGATTATTGGGTCACGTTTTGAGTCGTTAGGTTCTTGTAAAATTATCATTATAGGGAATTGTGTGGGGGTAAGAATGACAGATGAATGCCAAGGTTGGAATATGCTAAGCATTTATGGAGGGTGTGGTAGCTATGTATAATTGTAAAAGCTTGCGCAGGATAGGTTAGCAAGGAGGGTTGCATTATACCAGTCTTTGGACTGGTTACCACAACAACAAGAATGGCTCGAAATGACGACCACCTTGTACCACGCTCAGGAAAATCATTTTTTCTTTTATCCTTTACAACTTGTTTGGGAAATCTCGTATCTCATCAAACGCTTGTATAATGCTTTCGGTGCCGTTTGTAAACCACGGCTGTTAGGAATCCCCAAAAGACGAAATCGTTGCAGGTGAGATCCAGCAGTTTCCACATGTATCTATGAAATGCTGGCTAACTGCAAACTAGAAGTGTTGGCGAGTTCTGTCACGTTGACAAAACATTCGTTGGCAAATACTTGGGGAAACCGCTTGAAATTCAGGTAAGAGTCGTGAAAGTAGGAAGAACGGATCACCTAATACATCATCCACAGTGCCAGCTCACACGTTGACATAAAACGTTCGTGGTATACTGCTTATGGATTTTCGTCAGACCAGGCGTTACAATTGCGTCTGGAGTAAACTTTGAACATCACTAAAATGTTCCAAATGTAACAGTTCGAAATATTTTTACGCAAAGGGTAGTTGGCCTACACCTTTTGAAGATGGTTCGGATGCTATAACTGTTCAAGAACAACTTTCCAAACCGTAACTTGATCGACGTCAAGATCAGCAGCTTCAGATGTTGTCTTGTGCTAGGACCAGTAAAGTACGTCTTTCTTAAATGTCTACGAGACCGGCATTTCGTCTGTTTACCTTGTACACCCCTGTCTCTCTCGTATAGGCAACAAGTCGTGAAAACGTAGTGTGGACAGGAAATCCTCTCTTGATACAACTGACGGGAAAAGAATCTCACATTCTGACACGTTTCATCGCAAACGAGAAGCATATCTGTGTATTCACTTAATGAATACTGCATTATATTTTTGATCAATTCCACAAAACAACAACAAATGCTCTCGCTGAATTGGGTATCATAAAGTAAAAGAAACCGGCACTGTTGAACTGTATCTTATAATCAGTGCAAATAAGGATCCTTCCTCGCCCCTATCTCTATTTTTCCATCTTTCTACTTTTCGCAGCCGTACCACCCACTCATAAGATGTTCTTTGGCGCTAAAAGCGCACACAACGGGTTGCCTACCCTGAAATCGTCGCGCGTTCCAGGAGATTAAAGGTTTATTTCCGCTCCTGTGTGTATTGGTAAAATATTTTAGTTATTATTTGTATTTTCATTCCTTAAATGTTGTAACATGAATTTATTTTCAATCTGTACCTCCTCGCCAAATCGTTATAACAAATATTTTTTACTAATAATAAAATGCATTGTACAATGAAAATAGCTAATTTAATTTGAACTTTTCAAAATTGTAAAGAACCTCAAAGTTTATTATGGGTCCCGAGATAAAGCATCCAGTATTGTTTCTGTAAGGTGAAAGAGTATTGGGCTGCTTAAAATAAAGTGTTTCAAACGATCGTCATTTAGTTTCAAGGTGGCTAAATTATTAATATAGAAACCATCTTTCAACTGTACATAATAAGATTTCTCGTAATTCCGTTATTTTGTTTTTTAAGTCCTATATGGAGTTATGTAAAATCAGTTCTGTCGTTTTCTTGTAAAAAGGCGAACAAAACCAATGTTATTTTATAACGTCAACTAGATTGGATGCAGATTCCTCATATCAATTTTACATCAGTAAAGTGTATTCACGTTGGTTTGGTTTTCAGAACCAAAGCCCGTCAACGTCGTGTGGACAAACTAAGGTCGCAGACGAATTTAGGTGACGACAGTATTCTTGATTATTTATGCACGAAGCATACTTAATTCTACGCAATGTGCAGAAAGACGTGGCTTTATTTTTATAAATAAATTCTGAAGTAATGTCAGCAATATTATATAGTTTTTTGTAAGTGATAATGATAAACAAACCTAAAAATCACAATATCAGTTGTATTGTATCTTTTTGTAAGTTTTACCAAACTACTAGAAAAAAATATAAACCTCAGCAATGAACTCATGACCGTCAGTTTCGGTTCAACAATTCAATAAATTATTCTATCATTAAACATGGCCTAAGAAAATGAGAATTCTGCTCAACAGTATTCCTCGTCATAAGTCAAGCATTTGACAATGTTTGACAACAGGACTGCTTTGCAATATCAAGAACAGTTTTCACCAGAACAACTATGAAGTTTTTAAATTAAGTTTTGAGGCAAAATTAAATGATGAAAACTTTAAATTTTCTCCAATATTATCTAGGCGTCCGCAAGACAGTGTCTTCGACCCTCTACTTTATGTTATTTAAACTGCTTGTATACTAATAATGCAAGAAAACAGTAAAATGAATCTTTTTCGATTATCCTGTCATCCTTCTTAACCACCACGATGAATGTACAAGATTGGCTGCAAGAGTGGACGAATAATATGATCGAGAAGAAAGAAACCGATGTAACCCACGTTACGTTTGCGGTAATTTATGCGTCTCAAAGTAAAATAAAACAACGTGTTATAGACAGTGCTAAGTACCTGAAATTCAAATAGCCAAGAAATGAAACTGAAAGAAACACGTTCCAAAAAAAGCAACCTAAATTAATAACAATATTTCATTAGAAAACAAATTCTCTATCTATAAAACAGTATTAAAACAAGAAGTGGGCAAATGAAACGAGAATCGATTCAGAGAGTCGATTCTTATAAAATAACTGTTCCCTAAAACGACTCAGTAAAAAGAGTTACGGATTATTGTTTTATCTTAGAGTCGTGACGGATATGCGTAAGTCTAAGAGTCTGCTGTTGGGTGAGTCGTCCGCCTGAGTCAGCTCCGGAATGAGTTACTTGAGTCATCCGGGTGAAGTAAGATCGGACTCAGGTCCTGAATCGAGAAAGCTATGAGCGAAACTTTCCAAGAACTAATAATGAATAACACTCGTAATAAAATTTGATGTGATAAGTTCAACCCCTTTCATAACCGACAGTATGATAAAATAGTCATGATTTAGATTTCAGATTTGTTGTTGTTTCCATTAATCCTCGATTGAGAAAATAGGATACGTCATACATTAAAAATTAAAAATGAACAAAATAAAGTACATAATTAAAGACAAATAATCTTAAAATAAATTAATAAAAGAAAATGTATATGGACAAAATTCAATATAAACACAACACGGACACACGATGTCACACACACACTGGGAAACACAAACAAGCACACACTGAGAAACACGCAATGGAGTTTTAACTACTTGGAGTTCTGTGACCAGGAAACTGTCCTTCCCTCTGCCGTAGCTTCAGGCAATACATGAAACAAACAAACAAAAGAGCAGAAAAAACTGAATAGAAATTTTAAAGATATGTGATGTGCTATTTTACAAGGCAGCTCATTCAATACTTTTTGCAGGAACCTTGATTTAAATACTAGAAGGACGATTAAGAAAATCCTGTACCGAGTAAAACGCGCCATTTAAAAGAATAGTTTTACTCTGCTTCACGAAGCTTTTGTAGGTACTATTCTTAACCTCTGGCGGAAGGCTGTTGTATAAAACTATCCCGGTATTGTGAATACTTTTCTGGTGTAGAGCAAGGCGATGCTTGTCCGACCTTAGAGCTGAACGATTTCTGGTCGCGTATTCATGAAACTCGCCATTTGTTTGAAACAAGTTAGTGTTTTGCTTTACAAACTTTAATATTTCATAAATATATACGCTTGGTAAAGTAAGTATTTGAAAACTTTTGAAGAAAGGTTTGCAACTCGATCTAGAATTCGTGCTAGAAAGTATTCTAATTTCACGCTTTTGCAACTTAAATATTTCATTACTTCTGGAGCAGTTTCCCCAATTAGAGATGCCATAGCTCATAATTGAATGAAAATACGCGAAATAAACCATTTTGACGTACTTTTTGTCAACGTGTTGCATTAGTGTTCTCAGAGACAGAAACTTAATTTTGTTTTGTTATTCTTACGACTTCCCTACATCCGTTATTAACATATTATTGCCAGCGTCTTTTCTCCTTTCGATATGTAGATAGTTTTGTCCTACCCCTTCAATATCATTTGTATGTTCTCAAATCACTATGTGTGGTGGGGTGAGCGAAAAAATCCTAATATTTATCTTTTAATTTTTGAAAGACTTTGAAATGCCGCAACATCGTTTCCTTGTAAACGTATATTTTCCACGGCCGGACCGAATCATGACGGTAATACGTAGCCGGCTCACTTATAAATTTTTTTTCGAAATGCTTTATGTAAATAGCAATAATAATTTGGTAAAATCGTTACATGGAAATATATTTATACATTTTATAAATAAATGACGTTATAAATATTACATATATTGTTTTATAACTTTTGTGTTTATTCGTAACCCCCTCCTCACCCGGTCCTTTCTTGCGCAAGTTGTTAATTCTCAATATTGATAAAAGTATCGGATGGGATCCGGAGAGACATAGACTCTAAACGAATTAAAAATAATCGATCTGCCCATCCCTAATTAGAACCTATATGGACGTACCATGTATAACTATGGGGGTGATTTAAAATAAAATGATTTAACCACCCAGAGATTCGAGTAAAAAATTCTTTTTCAATTGAATGGCCCATTGTATGTAACAAACCATTCTAATCCTGAAGACCTGCGCGTACCTCCAGTTCAAGTTTTTCACGAAAGAAACCAGCACGACACGAAAAAATAGAACACCACCCAAACCAACTGCACGAAGAAACTTAGAGCCAATATTAAATAGGAGATTGATGAGTACATGGCCAGTAGACTTATTTTGAAGTAATGAGGATGAAAATCTTATCAGGACATATGAAACTACTAGCCACCAAATTGCCTTAAAGAATATATTAAAAATTTGAATTACTAATTAATTTTCATAATAAATAATCCTGTTAGATGTCACTGCTTTGTGTAATATAACATAGAATAATTAATAAGGCGTGCGTTTACCTCCCATTTTCAGAATCGCTCCTCCAGTAAACGTATTTGTATTCACCATCTTCCCGATCGGAATCAGGTTTTTTTCGTTTCCACGTGTTACTTTTTCCGCAAGGCACATGTAAATATTTTATAGGAGTCGGATCGTTTCGCCGGCGAACGCTCGGAACTGGCGTTCAGTTACGATCCCAGTCCCGGCGTGCCAGTCACGCGTGTGTACTCACGGCCTTCCCGATCGCATTCTAATGCGCAGCCTTGTTAATTGCGAGCAGTGCTAGGGCGCCGTAATATAAACACTCTCTCTCCCTCTCTCCTCTCTCCCTGACAACTTAATCTGCCTCGCAGGAATGGCCGAGCGGCCCGTTGCACGCGATTCCAAAACCACTTCAGTCAGAAACAGCGTCGCTGTCCAGACACCGCTATGGCATTAATTAACAAAATCATTCAAATCCCCTTCTCTCTGTCGCACGATAATATTTTATTCACGATGAGGGGTTTTACATCTCGTTTTGCTTCACAGGGAAAGTTTGCGCAGTGCCGTCACATTGTTGCCTCGTTAGGTACGTCAAGGATGATCCATTTTAATAAGAACGTTAATTTTCCCGTAAATTTAGTGTTTCCCTCATGACATGACATCTGCAGATATTTTTATTCCATAGTAACCCCCACGAATATAAGCAATATTTTTATAAGAAATCATTAATCTTTTATCATTTGTGGGCAAATTCATATAAATCGTGATTTTACTGAAACCGGTCATGCACAACTGCAGCGCACTTAGGTGATTTTCCGTGGTCACGGCTCATTCAATCATTAAAAATTAATTGTGTGGACATTTATTCGATGAAGTGGAATCAACTCAAAAACATTTAATCAGGTGATAAAAAAATTTATTGAATTAAACTGGCTTTGACTTACAATTTGTATGCAATGCTAATATCTTGCATGAATATTTTTCAAAAATAAATTTTATGTAAATAAAGTTTTGGTATCAAAAACTCCATTTTACTTCCCTGTGTGTTTTAATCGAAACTAAGTCTAAGATTAAAGAAGGGTTTTAAGATATATATATATATATATATATATATATATATATATAAATTGTTAAAGTTCATATTAACAAATAAAATATTTCAGTTCTTATTGAAATTTTAACCCATAACAATTATTTCATTGCATTCACAATGTAACATTTAATTATAGATGTTATTTTTTATGTTTCTAATTATTCCTGTATTTTTTTGATCAAATATAACATATCATTCAATCTTGAACATATCCTACTTTATACATCTACGATTTTATATTCTCCGAATAAAAATAATGGTTTTGTTGCTAAATGTGATTCGACACAGCAGAATAGTTTAAATATTAAATTTACCATTTTTTGTGTTGACTGTGTCATTATTAGTTTACAAGCATTATAATAAATTAGGAATGAAATATTTTATTTCTTTAATTGCTTTGTAAATGACTATTTTTTCTTACTTATGGCCAGTCTTTTTGTTTGATAGTTATTTATATGATATAATAAAACATACATAATCAAATCTTAATTAGTGTTTCTTTTCTTTATGGCGTTTCACTCACACAAAGACGGGTTCCCTTAACTGTAGTAGAAATAACAATTGTTTTACGTAATTGGACTCATGCACTTCGCCAAATAATATTAAAAATGTATTTCCTTTCAAGGTATCTTCAGTTTAAAAGAATATAAATCACTAGTAGGTTGCAAACCGATAAAATATCCTCAGTAATATTTTAACAATTTTATTTAATGTAGTGGCAAGATATCCATAAGTGCTTTGGGTATAATTGGCCATATTCAATCGGTTAAATTATGTACATAGCCAAGTTACAATACATATCTCAATTTTATTACGTGAATCCAAATAAATTGTGGAAGAATATTACCACACTTAGTAAATACTGTCGCACACGTCTGACGTCAATCTATTCTCCTCAATGCGACATACGTAATTGTCATTATTCTCTACAAAACCAATTAGTCCGATAGCTCTTATGTATATAATGACGTTGCAATAAATAAAATTGTTAAAATATCACTCAGGAAATTTTATCGGCTTGACAACCTTCTAGTTATTAAAGCCCCATTGTAGCATATATGCTATATTACTTATTCAATATCGTATTTGCAGTGGAACATTGAAAGCAGGCTGACGAAATATGTAAGATACAAATAAATATATCTTATTTTTACTACTTAACCTTGATAATTCACTATCTTGTATTTATTGTTATTATTCTGTATTTTACTCTTAGTGTAGTTTTTATGCAATGAATCTTCGAAGGAAAGGGTTTGGAAAACTATAAAATTTTTTGCATATTTTTAATTATCAAGCTCATACACGTAATTACTGTAACTAGCAAGCATGTATTGAATTTACGTCGGGGCTCTGTTGTACGTTATTACGATAATGCACAAAGTCGCAAGTAAGAGTGGGTCCCGGGCTATGCTATTGTAACGTGGTCCGAGGAACAAATTGTGTTGTTTTAATCTTGATCTCTTTGTGCGTTCTCTTATCTGCTGTAGGGAGGAGAGGGGTTTAGCTCATAATTCCAGCTCGGGACCCCACGCAGTGCAAAATACATGTTCCTTGGTGGAGAATTCCAGCCGCACACGCCGCTGGGAACACAAAATTCTTAAAACGCAGTCGTAATGGCTCATTAATAACGCGACTCATATAGATTCAACTCTTTCTTCGTTACAAACTTTAATTGCTCATTTATAAAATTATGGCGTTACATTTTATTAACAAATGTTTTATACGTCACGCAATTTCGCAGAAAGTTATATTTAATTTAATGAAACTCCTTGGATCTTGCTTTTTGTTTTGCAGATTAGTGTATCTTTGGGACACACAGATAAAAACTCTGTCCACCATTGGGGTTGTGTACTTTAAGTTTTGTTTAAATAACCGCTCACAGCGGCAGTAATCCATTATAAATTATTAAAATTGTATTCAGAATATAGAACGTACTTAACTGAAACGTACATACAATTAAGTAAGGAGATGGTAATGTACGGTTTGTGCATGTGAACATTTTTGCTCCATAAGCCTTGACGTAATCATAATTATGCTCGCAGATGGATGTTGACTTCAGTGTATAATTATTTATTTCAATTTATCTTTAAACTAGGGCTATATCAGGAGTCTTCGGGAGTTTTCTCGCACGCGCTTCACCCCAGAGTGACTGCGGGGCTCACCTGATTATGTCGGAAATGCCTCGGACTCGCTCTGGGTTTTTCATAAAAGTTCTCACTTGCCGAGACACCTTCACTTATTTTAGGAGGTATATGTACTGGGGTCAAAGACCTTGGGCATATGGCAAGAGTTGTCCGCTGATCCCATTGGATCAGTCGGACAACTGCCTCCTGAAATTGGTGGAGACACGGAGAAGGGAATGCTGCGACCCCACAGCAGACTCGTCTCCCGTCATTCGGAAGGGCGTGAGAATAGTTCCCAGTGCCCGACCTACCTGATGCAGGTTTTCTAGGGTTTTCCCTGCATCTCTTTAGGTGAAACACTGGGTAGGATCCTTAAACCATAGTCCGGGGGCCCTAGTTAACCCTTGACTACCTTGCTCTACCTTCCGCATCCCCCCTTTTCAATTCCCTTCCTATGCTATTAAAGGGGAGTTGCCTGTTTCAGTATCACCCTAATGTAGCCTATTAACCGAAAGAATAACAATCTGTTACAGGAAGTGCTATTTCAAATAAAGACGTGTTTATGTATGTTAGAGCTTTTAGCCTTAATGCATCATTTGCACTGTTAACCAAAAAAAAAAAGAAAAAAAAGTGAAGACACGGAGAAGGGAATGCTGCGACTCCACAGCAAACTCGTCTCCCGTCATTCGGAAGGGCGTGAGAATAGAACCTAATGCCCGACCTACCTGGTGCAGATTTTTTAGGTTTTCCCATGCATCACTTTAGGTGTGTAGCGCGATATTTATTTGATTAAGTTTTAATGTAAATATTAGCAAAGGATTGGAAGTTTAGGTGGCTCCTTGAAGTCGGCAGTGGAAAGTTGAGCGGCGCCTCGAGGTCGGCAGGGAAAGGAGGCTGTAATCCTCAGGTCACGTATAGAAACGACCTTCGCTACTCTCATACATACCAAACATCAACGAAACAAACAATATTTTATAATTTCCATGTAGTGGCCTCGTGGATAGCTAAATCGAGTGAAAAAGATCGATTTATCCAGGTGAAGGACTCTGGTGAGGCTGTACAGATTCATTCAGTTCTTGACATTAAGAGAAGACGGTCGGAACTGATGAATTCGGCTGGAATTTGCTGACGCTGAAGAAGACAGAAACTGTAAAGAGTAACGCTGCCAGGCTTTTCAATCCAGATCGTTTAGGGGGGATCGCCCACGGTATTAACCAGTTTTAAAGAGATCAGATTGCTTCACCAAACCCTTAATTTCCTTGTATATATTTCCCACAATAATGTATTCCCTGTTTAATTCCCCTATGTAAATAAAATTTCCAAAGATTTTAATCAGCTTGTAATTAAGCAATCCCCCCTCCTACAGCTGAAACGCCGGGAAGGATTCTTAAACTATAGCCAGAAGACGCCATCAAGGAATATTGTATGTTCATCATATCTATTTAAAAGTATCTTTGGTAAAGAGTGCTCTGAAATAATAGCCCACATAATCTGTGAACGAAGCTCATGTTTTCCTAAGTTTTTCAATAATTAGCTAGCCAGAAGTGAACATTGAAACATTATTTTGTTTGTTACATAAATTTATTAATTGTTTACGAATATGTATTCTGTGTGTTCCCTTCCTTAAAGGCTATTCGAGCTAATGATTAAATATCAAGACGGTAATTAACTATTAAGCCGAGGTGGTTTGTGACGAAATAAAAACGTCGCAAGACGAATTTAAAATTTATTTGAGTTGGTAATTTTCTTTAGTAATATTAAATTATCAGCTAATTGTGAACCAACTTGAAATATAATTCCTCGATCTGAAAAGCATCAACAATATTCTTCACATAAATTTACTTTATTTTATAAATTAGCTTCCAGTCTTCTTTGTGAAAGTTATCTCAAATCTCCATTCAAAATATTCCTTAAATTTCAGACATGAACCATTCATTTAATTTTGTGTCTGTGTTTACAGATCTAACAATCTCTTCGCATAATATATTTATAAATTATTATTTTCTTATTTTCGGATGTAATTTTTCGTTCAAAACAGTCAATTAGAATTTATAAGGAAAGAACCCGGGTATAGTCTTACATAAATTTGTGAAAATAGTTGGCTTTTCGTAATAGAGTTTCATGGTTTAAGTAATAATCTCAAACAATAGACAACTAGTAATTAGTATATTCCTTCATATTATATTTGATAGGATTGTGTAAAAATATGTTAAGGGAAAATATTTTATGATCTGTTAGTTATCAAGTCACAATATGATTATTAATCTTCAACCCTTGATCACTTGTCAATTAATTCGTCTTATGTGTTGTTGTGGTATTCAGTCCTAAATTGGTCTGATGCAACCCTCCGTCCTGCGCAAGCCATATCATTTATACATATCTACCACGTCCCAGATCCTGCCAAATCTGATTAGCATCATTGGCCTCACTCTTCTGTTCTTACCCCACACACTTCCCTCTAATGCCAATTTTAGAAGACCTTCATGTCTTGAAACGTGGTATTTAATCTTTCCCTTCTCTTGGCTTAAGTCCTCCAAATTGTTTTATCTTCCTCTAATCTGCTAATAACGTCCTGGTTAGTAACTCTTTAAACATATCTGATTTTCAGCATTCTTCTATAGAAAGCTTTTATTATTTTCCTTTCTGCAACCCCTATCGTCCACGTTTCACACCCATATAATGCCACACTCCATACGATCTATAAGTAGTACTACAGTGTGGTAATTAAGCAAAATATACACTAATAGAAAATTTACTTTTTGTGATAGCCAATATTCATTTTCCCTTGACCAAAATTCCTTAAATACTCAAAATTTTTCCATTGCGCGTTTGAGTTTTGTCTCATTATAGATTCAAATGTAAATATTATAAGAATTTCTTTTGAACTTTCATCTTAATTTGTTGCAATACATATTTAATGCTTGTATTTTTTCGACAGTCTATTATCCCTTACAAACCAAGCCTTTATCTCCTATTTGTTAAAGGTTTTGTGATGACTTAATGTATTTTTAATAGTACACGTAATTAAATGCCACATTAATCTAATTCATTGTGAAGAAGTATCGTCTACTTGAGAAACGAACTATAGTACATTTCTTAACGGCAATAGTAATAGCGTGTCGTTATATTGTAGTTGGGATTCTATATTAGCATATAATTAATAAAAATAAAATAAATTTTGTTTTTGTAAATGTTAGTTGTGCAAAATTTGTATTTTTTCGGTTGCTCTAAATATGGCCGTAATTAATTAAACTTTTAAGTTTTGACGTTATGGTGAAACCTGCATTGTAAATCCATCAAAACACAATAAAAAATGTTAAAAATTGTAAATATATTCATTTGCATTTAAATTTATTTCTAGAAATAATTTAACTTTGTATACTATTTACAGTATTTAAATCAACACTTGGTCCAATATAATGCATACGCGAATGAATTTCCCTTCTTCTTTATCTCTTACTCCGACCCGTCAGTGTTCAATTTCGAGGCAAAATGGAAGTAAGTGCAAATACCTGAATGGACTCTTTTTTTTCAAACCACCAATAATAAGTAGGCGAAAGTAATTCATATTTCTTCAATTGTAACTTAATGGAACCCAAGGAATTTCAGCATATTGATTATGAGCGTCATGAGATGATTGTATCCTAGCAGATTAATAATCACTATAAATCTACGATGGATTAATACGTGTAAATACTTCTGCATCTTGCTGCCAAATTCCTACATCAGCCTCGGACTCAAGAGTCCTCCCCTCGGCTTCCAACTCCAGGATTTCTTTTCCAGCATGATTTAACATCCTTTCTCGAAATATCCACGTCCTGTTGCTCTTTCCTTCTCCAAAAACGGGAAATTCTACCCAGGCAATCCCAATCGGACAAATTAGCCTGCTAAGATCCTCTTTGCTGGACAAAATTTCTTTCCGACTTTTCAGGTACTTAGAACTTAGCCAAATCCAGGTATTAAAATATATTAAACATCTATATGCTTACTAAAATATTTTATATTAAATTTATATCGTCACAAGATTTTCATTTGTCGGTAACCTTACAACGTATTGTATAATTTATTTCTTTAATTTTTCAATACTCTTAAAATATCACGAACATTTGAATGATTGCAGTCCACACGTTTCAGACACTTACTTTCGACTGATTCAGAAATTCATGACGTAGTCCGTCCGTTTTGAGCCATTACTGTGTGCACGTTAAATTAGTGAAACACATATATTATGCGCTGTATTGTTGCTTGTTGTGAAAGTGTTGCCCGCATTGAGTGCAAAATTTTGTAGTTAATGTGTTTCTTTGTTTCGGTGATGAACTTGCTGGCACAGTTAGCTTGGAGAGTTTCCCCTAAAGTTATTCCAGCCGCGGCACGAGAGCCCTCTGTGGCGTCCAGTGGGGCAATTAGAAGTCCGTTGTCTAACACAGAATCGAATTGGCGGTAGCTTACTTTTCCCAAGTTCTGTTTTTCTCCTGCTGTCTTTCCGTTCGGCTAGTCTGTCTGCCTGCAGTGGTCATCCATTTCCATTTGCCATTCGTATCCATCCCCTGAGCGTCAAACCAGTCGGTCCGTACTATCCATTACAGTCCTTGGTCTACTTTACTAGTACTGCGAAACCACAAGGCAAAGTATGAGGACAGTCCTCACTAAATAAATACTTTAGAGAAGACTCTTTTCATTGAGTGTCAACCTCAGAAAAAATATTATGCAACAGAGAAATCATCTTATAGCTCTTTTATATAAGAAAAACCGGCCTACGTTTATCGCTTTTGTATATTTAGAAAAAGCGTTTCGTAATGTGAACTGGAACACACTATTAAGAATTTCGAAGAGCACGGGAATAAAATATCGAGAAAGGAGGATTATACATAACCTCTACAGAAGACAGGCAGCAGTAATTAGAATTAGAAAAAGCATTTGATAATGTGAACTGGAACACAATATTAAAAATTTCGAAGAGCACTGGAATAAAATATAGAGAAATGAGGCTTATACATAACCTCTACAGAAAAGAGGCAGCAGTAATTAGAATAGAAGATCAAGAAAAGAAAGCCGTAATCAATAAAGGAGTAAGACAAGAATGCAGTCTGTCGCCTATGCTGTTTAACTTATATATAGAACAAGCGATGAAGAAGGTTGAAACAGAATATGGAAAAGGAATCATAATGCAAGGAGAAGAAATAAAAACCTTACGCTTTGCCGAGGATATTGTAGTATTAGATGAGTCAGAAGAAGACTTGGAAAGCATAATAAATGGCATGAACGGAGTCCTGGAGAAAGAGTTCAATATGACGATTAATAGAGGGAAAACCAAGGTAATGGAGTGTAGTTTTGAAAACAGTGTTATAATAAAGGGTGTTTGATTGGGAAGGGATATTTTGACGGAAGTTAAGGAATTCTGCTACTTGGGAAGCGTAATAACTAGGGATTGTAGAAGAGAAGTAGACATAAAGAGTAGGATAGCGCAGGAAAGGAAGGCTTTCGCGAAAAAGAGGAATCTACTTACGGGTAATACAAGTGAAATATTAAGAAATCATTGCCAAAATGTTATATGGAGAAAAGCGTTATATGGGTGTGAAACGTGGACGATAGGAGTTGGAGAAAGGAAAAGAATAGAAGCCTTTGAAATGTGGTGCCATAGGCGAATGCTGAAAATCAGATGGGAGGATAGAATCACAAATGATGGATGAAGATCTAAACAGAATAGGGGAAAAGCGAACAATATGGAGGACGTTTACCGAGAGAAGGGATAGATTATTCCGGACGAAGATGCTGGATGAAGTGTTCTCATCCAATATGGGGGACGTTTACCGAGAGAAGGGATAGATTAATAGGCCACGTTTTAAAATGAATGCGCTCAGCATATTAGTGTGGATGTGGGTCGTGCTAGGTATAAGTAAATGAAAAGGCTTGCACAGACTAGGTTAGCAAGGAGGCTTACATCAGGTCAGTCTTAGGACTGAAAACCACAACAACAATATAAGAAATGTAAAAATTTATGTACAACTGTAACTAATAATTAAATTAACTCTTGAAATTTATTCAGTTCAATAATAGATTTTTTATTGGTCATATCATAGTATAATTAGCATTTAATTCTGATTAACGTATTTGTTTCATTCAAACCCAACCAAGTAGAATTAAAGCGAAGCAATAAACAGATTATTGTTATGCAACGTGCGTCTACAAAGTTTTGAGACTTCATTAATGATAATAGAGGAAATTTAAGATCACTGTTTAATGGTTCATGTAATTTATGTAGATTCCACCAACAGTGGCTTGAATGCCATATGAGTCGTCAAGCGATGACCCTTAATATAAAATTATTTTGGGGGTTAAAATTTGATGAATACGGAGGTCGGTTGAGAACTGCCGCAGGATTTTCGCTATGAACTTAATTACGGCTTTAGCCGCGTGAGTGGGCACAATATCGAGCAGGGAGAAGAAATCCCTCTTATTCCACTGTTCCGGACAATCCCTCGGAATCCGCTGACACCACATGACACATGACACCCAGCCAATACTGGCCATTAATAGTAGTTCCGGTATTAACAAATTTCCTGTGGATAATACCGCGATTAGTATTGTCTTCAGTTTTAAATTTGACTTTGGTCTTTTGTGGTAGGTTCGTGTTGATGACACTATGTCTCATAATGAATTTTACCGTACATCATTTCAATCACGTTGTGGTGGCGTTCATGTATTGTTGTTTATGGTCGCGAGTCAGGGTGTGCCGGAATAAACTTGAACACACTCTTCTCTCCGTAAAAACATTCCTGAGGAAGTCAGCTCTTCGACGATAGTTGATTTGTAAAAGATCACGAATTCCTTAAATGTTTACGTCGGATGAACTTGATTTAGGACGCTCTGACCTCTCACTGTGGGTCTTTTTACTGACGACTGCGTAATATATCGGAAAATAAAAACTGTGATCGATGAAGAACTTCTACAAAAAGATTTAGACACAATAATAGATTGTTAATAAAATGAAAATAAATTGTAACAAGAGCAAGGCAATAAGCTTTTGTAGGCGTCGCGTTGAAATAGTATTTAATTATAAGCTCAGCGGTAATGAAATAGTACAAAAAAGTAACTGTAAGTATTTGGGTATATACTTGAGCAGTAATACGGGTTGGGAATGTCAAATAGACCATGTTACTAGGAAAGCATGGAAGGCACTTCATTTCGTCAGGCGGATTTTGAAAAAAGCAAACTGTGAAACACGGGAACTTGCATACAAATCTCTCGTGCGTCCCGTACTAGAATACGGCTGTATTTGTTGGGATCCGTTCCGAAAATATCAGGTCGAGGCACTGGAAAGGGTACAGAGGCGGTGTCCTGGTCACGGAAACGAGAAGGTTCGTCAATTAGAGTGGGATATGTAAGAAAAACGACGACAAAATTTACGTCTCGGGGCTCTTTTTAAAGCGTACTCAGGCCAACAATCCTGGGAAGATATTGCATCAAGTTTTTAGAAGTAAATTATTTAAGTAGAGGGGATCATCATTGTAAAATTGGGCAGTGTAGATTTAAAACTGACGTTGGGAAATTTTCATTTTTAAACCGGACTGTAGGGGATTGGAACAATTTACCTGCAGAAGTCTTCGAAACATTCCCTGCCAATAGCAACGTGTTTCAGGGAAGAATTAGGAAATGTAGTGTAGTGCGACGAAACAATATATGAATAATGGGTACTTTTTTATCTTCTTTGTTAGGTTTTAATTTAATTTATATTATATTAGTGTAATTATTATTTGTAACATATTTTATTTTTAAGTTTATTTTTTTGTAACTGCCACCGAGTGCCACTCAATTGCAGTATTTACAAATTCAAAACTTGTCAACGAGCGACGTCTGTCCTTATTTAAAACATTTAAATCTCTCAAAAACTCGTTCAGCACTTAAACAACTATCACGGTAAGCCATTTTATAGATTCTAATGTCTGTATAGTAGTTATACTGAGCGACATCAAATCATTGTCCGTTGCTCCATTGCGATTTTGTGACAACAATGTAGACAAACTAGGGTCGCACATACACTACTTAACACTGCCTGCTCACAATAGACAGGCCAAATGCACATAATCGTATATTGTTAGTTAAAGCTCCCACGGCTGCGCTTTCTTGAAAATTTTTGGTAACAATCTGCTTGCTGGTGCTATTGGATAAAATAGTAACTGTAATTTTTAATAAATAATAGATTGTCATGCAGATTAATAAACATTAGTCCACCATTATGTTATTTTCAATTCCTAATAAAAATATGAATATTAAAATTGTTATACAAATTTACTGAAACGTTAAGGCAACTCTCAACTTCTTGTCCCTTACAAGTTCCAATAGCACTTCCTTTATATATGAATTGAAGAAGAACAAATTTCTGAGAATTAATTTATTATTATAAATAAATATAAATTAACGTGAAAATTTGCCTTCAATCAGGGATTTCTTCAGGTGTATAATGCTTTTTTCTTCGATTTCTCATAAAACCAGATAAACATAATTTGTAGTTCCTTTTCAATGAATTGCATTTATAAGATAAGTCTAAAAATTCATAATCGAACAGTCCGTAAAACACGCCAAATTCAAAGGTAGTGTGTATTTTTAAAACAATGTAAATTGTATTGATTTTTAATTTGTATGATAAAATTATTTTTCCCAAATTTTCGATCTTAGAATGAAATAATCTTTTGCAAAATAAAGTAGCAAAATTAAATGATTTAAAGAAACAATAATTTTAATTTAAAAAGAATTCATGTTTGTATGGTATAATCTGGTTTCTATTTAAACGCTAGGTCCTCTACTAAAAATATATAGGAAACTGAGAGCGATTTAAATATGTTGATGGCTAAAGTCAGGGTATTTATTTGTGTGAGTATACAAAGTAGCTACCATGATAATAGTTGGGGAAAACAAAACAAATGTGCAGAAGAGATCTCGTTTATTACGTTGAGTTGGAAAACCAACCTGTTTTATTCTGAGCTCGGCAACCTTGTGTCTTGTTCAAGTTCGAAATTTCTGAGAAGTCGATGCGGATTGATCATAAAGACAGGTACGGGTCGTGGCCCCTCTTTTCCCCTTTACCTGCGGATTTGCACTTTCCTATGCACGAAAATGTTTATATCTCAGCCGAGAATTTTGGCTAACGTGATAAAATAGATGGTGCGCTTGTGCTTTTCTTTTGATAAGTTATTCAGAGAGTATTCTTCTGTTCTATGCGGATCTCCTTGTTTTAATTTGTATTAATTTAACTTAAATTTTGAGCCAAAATCTAGTCATCTTCCTTTCCATCCTCTTTCTCTCCCCGCCGACATCCTCCTCCTTCCGAGTAGTAATACGAACTGTCTTTTTGGTCTCCTTGTGACTTTCCAACTTATCTCTCTGTCAATACACCACGAGATGTGTCTACGCCAAACATATTGAATTTTTTAAGACCGCGTAATCCGCAATTTTTAAAGAAGGGATATTTCCACCAGTCATCGTCTCCGGGTGGTTGACAGGCTTTGTCTGTAGGAACGAACTGGAATTTGAAACGCCGCACTATGGTGCATGACTGAGGTGGGAAATCCCACAGAGTCACCACCTATCTCTAACTGTATCTGAATATATTTTCATCGAATTGCAGAAATATTTAATTGCAAATGCTGCAAAATAAATTCAGTTAATTAAAGTGAATAACAACCCAGGTGGCTGAATTTAATATTGAAAATTATTCACTAATGACTCTACACTTTATCGACTTATAATGCTGAAACCTTCTTAAAGATACCCGAGGTTCAATTAAAATAAACAAAGCCGTACATAAATAAGGAAATGGAACTAATTCTCCAACGGTATGTGAATGTTGCGGTTGATTAACCGTAATTATTGTTAGTTCTATGGTACTGTTTGAGGTATATCAACTGATCATTTTGTTACAGGTTGTTCATAGTGAACTTCGTTTATCCGAGAATCACAATCCATGTCACCGCGAGACTTGGCCTAGGAGTTTCATAAAAGAAACTAACGTAAAAATATTACTATGGCAGAGTAAAGCAGGTGAAAAAGTGAAAATTTATTTTTCCACCCGTATACGTGAGCCCTGGTCTAATAGTATGTGATGATGCCAGCCAACGTTACTGACTCGCGTTCGTATTGCATAATTTGAGCCTTCCCCATAATCTCAACGCTCAACACTAAATGGAGACTAGCCCTATTATTTAATTATTTTATATCGGTACAGTATTTGATTTCACAGTAATCTTCTGCTCAATGCGTGATTAAACCGACATCGAAAACGTCACAGTTTCAAGTCCCCTGCCCTATATATGACTCAAATAAGTCCATTAACTTTAATAAAAGTTAATACAAACAATTTTAAGTTAAGCAGAAAAAAATACTGTGTTTAATTCCCCTTTGCGCCCACCTGGGGACTAAAGTACAGCGTAAGTTGGATGTTTAATGTCAGAAGTGGACTCAGCGATTCACGTAACACCAAATTTGACATCAGTTTCTTATGTTTTTGTTACTTTCATGTAGATTCCCTCCACCACCACCATTCCTTAGAAAGTTCTCCGTCTATGCTGAATGGCGTTGAATTTATGCACCAACATCTTCTAGAAAAACACTATCGATTTCATTAACCACAACAATATTTACATATTACCATATTTACATCCCCTTTATCCTCACCCCGAAAGGTAGTAGTCTTGTCGTACCACAACAGTGTTTGTTTCCGGCTCGCAAGGAACACGAGTAGAAATTTTTTTCCAAATTTCTTTGGGGAACCAACACATTTAAATAAGGAATTTTAAACTTATAATATACAAAATTTGAAATTTTTAACTCTCAGAACGTGAATTTTGTAATTAAGACTTTGATACTTGAACCATGACCGAGGCCGCTTAAAGTCACTTTTATGTTTTAGATTACTTGGGTTCTTGGCAGCACTTTTCTCGGGAAACTTCCACAGGTGGATTCAGTTTAAATAAAAACGGAACATGTAAGTAAACCGAGTAAATGAAATCATGGCTGTAGAAATACGGAACATATCCCAGTGCAAAACGAAAAGGAACCTGAACTGTGACGCGAGCTATAGATAAAACATTATTTTATATTGATACTATCGTTAATAATTAGATATCCTCATAATTCGCATGTAGTTGTTTTTAAGTACTCCTAATTTACTGATACTCTGTCAATAAGTTAATTTTAGTTGACATAAACTCGTTGATATTATTCGGTCTTCTATTCAAGGAAATCGTTCGTCAACGAATGGTCACACCTCCATATTTTACACTGCGGCAGCGACAGATCAACTTAATAAATGCGTGAGGAAAGCTGGCTGATGTTTCACGTATCCCGCGAGCGCAGTCAGCTGGCTGTCCGGATTATCTAAGGAGTCCGCCTCCAACACTCCATCAAAACGTCACCCCAATCTCTCTCTCATCTCCACCATTCCATCTGCATGTAGCCAGCCCCTTCACATGCAAAGCCCCCGAACCTATTTCCTCGCTGCCACCTCATCTTTCGGACATTAATCCCCTTTCAGCGAGACGGCTTGCTATTCGTTCAGATCTACTTGCAGTTGTAATGTCTATCCCAGAAGAATCAATGGTCGGAATACACTCCCACAAATTAAGTAATGCTTCTGCCGCAAGTCTTTAAATCATTTCATTTATAACATTATTATGACCACACACATGCTCCGCTAAATAAAGAATTCATACTTTACCTCTAACAAACACATACACCGTTAAACACAGTATGTCGTATTCATGATCTTTTTGACTAAATAAGTTTGCTACAAGGATAAATCATTCCGAACACAAAATATTGTCAGACACTGTTAAAACGAGAAAATTTTATATCTAATTTTGAAATAATCGATTTTTCAAATAAATTGATCCGGATATAACGAGTTGCGGTGTTTTCCCTGAACTATCTCCATTATTATTGAGGATTTTTGATTAAATCAAAAACTATAACATACATCTAAATTCACAAAATCAGACTTGAAAATTCTCGACTGGAGCGGGACTCGAAAAGTGAATTCAGTTTAATTCCTTACGTAATAATTTTTTCTGTCTTTGAAAAAACCTTTAAATTAGTGAATACGTTTGTGTACAGATTTGTTTTAGATAAAGGTAAAAAATTGAAATTATTATAAAGTAATAATTTTATTGAAAGAAAATAATCTGCACCGTTTAGTAACACATTTCACGAAATCAATTTCAACATTTACAATCTTACAAAGAAGTAACTACGCTGTTAGACGAAAATGATTCGTCAATAGTTGAAAAGACATTACCATTTTCCTGCTGGAAAACCTGGCGGCTCACTAAATGATGTCAGGAACTCGTATGGGAAAATGTACTGTCTTATTTGGGAAATACAGGTCCCGTGTATAACAATGAAAACTATTCTCGAATGCGAGCGCTCCAACAATATATAAATTGAAATTCTTTGTGCTTTCTTGAAGTAATATAATTTTTTTTCATTTAATTTTAAAACAAACTGCTGTTTGGAGGGAGAAAGTACGGAGTGAAAAACTGGTTATAACCATAAAATCTGTGGAGGTTCCTAAATTTCCTTGGCTAGGTTACTGCCAGACGTAAGTAGCACAAACACTACACCTCTGCTCGGTGTACCTTGACTAATTTACTATGAACCATTTCAGAGCATACCTTTTGAGTTCTTAAACAAAAGGATATGGAAACAATGAAAGTTTAACATTCATTGTACACCCGGAAAACATTGTATGCTACAGCATTTTAACCGAGCAACATTTGGCACAGCCCTTTATGAGACAAACTAAAAAATTTCCTTCAGTTAAAATGATGTGTACATGAAGTGAAGAAAGCGCAAAAGTCTTTCGATCAGCGAAAAAGTTAAAATCATATCGTTAAAAATTGCAAAACTTTTGTCAACTTTAAATGTTTCAAGGTTACTGAAGGAGAAACCTTATCTTCTCTCATCCCTTTAATAACAATAGAAACAGTTAAAATAAAATAAAATTTTGTCAATTGAGTAATTTCCTGCATTAATTGAGTAGTTAAAAATTAAACGAACTTACGAAATAAAATGAAGATCCTATATTGAACGTGCAAGAATATCAATTTCTCTGAAAAAAAGGTATATCATTTTTTTTAGTTTATTAATACAATGTAATTTAGATAATTTATTGTAAAACTGCGTTTTTCTGTATCTCTGATAACAATAAATAAATATATAGAAAACCCTGCTATTACGAGAAAAATCGTATGGTCCCGTCGCTCTTTATAAACCAAATTCGACGCATTAATATTTTAAGAACTACCCAAACATTTTAAATAAGAAACGTACGAATTAAATTCTGCACCAAAATACACTATTACAAATAGGACATTTACTCAATATATATGTAACTTGGTGTATTATTAGCAGAATAATAAATAATTTGATGTCACCGTCACATGTGAAATATGAAACAGCTGTTCCGTCCTGATTAACTGAGAAGAAGAATGGTTTCAAAACGTCAGAGAAATACAAGTGTCCAAGATTTGTATGATCCTTTGTCATTTTTCTAAACAACGTCCATTGAAAAATACAAATATTTAAGGTAAGCGATATAAATTTATGTTGGAAAGTTCGAGTCACCTCGATTAGATCCGCCCTGCTTATGAAAATTTAAAAAATGAGAGAGATTTGTAATTAAACTTTTCCCATTGGACTGTGGATTTCTGGTGTGAATTGGAGTCGCATGGACGTACGTCGCGGGACGTAGTGGGACGACATCCTGACAACGCTGAACCGGACAAATGGCAATGCACCAAGTGATACGGTTTTGTCAAAATCAAATTTGTTTAAATTATTTGTGAGTATAAAAAATTAAACAATGAAATAATGGGAAAATGAGTAATAAATGTGGCAATAAATTTTAAAAATGGTACTGTAACGTAATATTTTAAATCATTGTTTGGTCTGTGATGCAAATATTATTTGCGTGTATACTACAGATTTTTGTAACTACATAAATGTTTAATCTTCTCAGACATTTATTAATAACTATCTATGCCCGCGACTTTTTTCGGATGTAAATAGGTCTTTTATTTGGCCTTAAACGCGAAAAACCGGTACGGAATTTGGATACATTTGAATACATAAAATGTACGGTATCATTTATTTATGATAGCTTCAGGGCAATCATAATAACTCACAGTTGGTTTTGAATGGGTCAAGCTAACATACGTTCCGTGGCCAATAAATATGAGCAATTATTAAATATTAAAATAAAATTTACCTTACGCCACAAATAAAAACCAATTTATGTATGCATTCTATCGACGAACCAACGAAGTTTCATGTTTCTTAGGGGGTTAGCTCTCCGCTAACAATAGGTTAATTACGGCGCGAATACTACTGCAACAAAAGATTGGTTGAGAATATTCGCCTTCCCTCTCCCCCCCTCTCACTCTCTCTTATTCTGCCAAAATTAGGCTCATAATAACACGTTAGTGGGGTTAATGGTACAGGAACGTTATAATAATAACTCGCAGTTGGTTTTCACGCCACCTTTCGCGCGACAATTCAATTGGATTATAAATATTTAAATTAATATTTTATGAACTCTGTATGACATAGAAATGGAACATACACAAAACTTTAAGTTAAAATTTCTGTTTTAATCTTTGAAATTTCCATTGAAATGAGTTTCTTTCGGAGTATAAACAGATCAAGAGTATAGACTACCCGCATTCCATTTGGAGATTCAAACGCGTAGAATTTTTTCATATTTTTTAAAAATTTTCTTTTATGAAAAACCTGTTCTAACAATAACGAACAGAACAAAAAAAGTAAGTATACAATTTGGTGCAGTCGTTCGGTAGTTACGCGCGTACATACATTACGGCAATTCATATATATAGATTATCTAACACATACTTCTCTTATAATGTACTGTAAAATTTATACCATTTAAAGTATTCTTCAATAAAGTACCTGATTATTGATGTTTCATCTGAACACCATTAGCCATTTTTCTGAAATAGCTCGATTTTTTTATATCTTTATTTAAAGTCGCATCAACTACTATGGTTATTAGCGACTACAATAGGGGTAACTTCTGATCTGTAGTTTCCACAGAGTGAAAACGCACACACAACATCCATGCCCACGCCAGAATTCGACCCCGGGACCTCTGTGACTAACATTTTACGAATTTAATTTAATAAACTTATTCAACCGCATACAATTTAGAGACTTCAATGCACGGACGAATATATATTGTGTGGATATATTGAACTATATGCACGAATATTTAAGTTAAATCTCCTGAATTTTATTTATTGGTATAGATAAATATGAATTTCTAATTACGTTAATGATGTCTACAAATGCTCACGGTACTACTGAACTATTTATTTCATATTATAAATATTTGTCGTTTTATTTGGGTTTTATTGCTCACCACTACGTGACCCGAGAAAAGCTATTTCCCTGGCCTGGTTTACTGACAACGCAATTACTTTTGGGATAAATAACTTTAAATAAGTGATTGCGCCTGTCGACTACGGGCGGAAACAACGATAAAGCGATTGTCTGAAGTGCCTGCCGCGGTGGGCGCGTGAAAGAGAATCGGCGACCAATGAGGGGTCGCCGGGGCGCACAAGCTGCAAACCGTGAAATGAGAAAACTACTCCATTTGCTGCTGCGCCACTCGGGAATTTATGCGGACTACTTGCTGCTTCCAGAGCTTACACGCATGTCTGCCTCCACTGAAACAGCGTCAGCTTGTCTCGCGTTCAGTGTCTTAACAAGTCTGGCCTTCCTTCCGGTGTCTTCCCGCAATCTGCTAACGTCTTTATATGTTCTGGAAGTCGTGCATGGTAATTGCCGATTCTTCGTAAAAGAATAGTATACGTAATTTATTTTTAGATGGAATTGCTTTCCACCGCCGCGTGAGTTATTTATGTCGAAATTCAAAGTGAGAATCATGACGTAAAACCAAATACATGAAGGAGGAGAAAGACTTTGACGAATCTGTTCCTACCCGAATTTCGTGCTTACACAGCTTTGACAAGATTAAAGACAAATTTACAAACTTCCGTTAGTTACGTTGGACTTCTGAGTCCTTGATCTGTATCAACCAAGACCACACTTCAGAAAGTTCGATGCAGTTTCTGAAACTAAGTCTATATTTATACGACATGCGAAAAATTAAGAAAGCAAATAGACAGTTCCTGAAAAAAATATTCAAACCTCATTGCACACTACTTTAAGCGGGTAATTTTAATAAAGGCGCAACTAATATTTTAAATGATTTCAGATATGTTATGCTCCTACGTAAGTATTTAACTTGGAATAAATAATAGTTATGGGTATACATGCTACAAATTTAAACATTCTAAAGAAGTCGTATGGAAAATAATCATGAGGAATTCATTTCCGTATTTTCAGACATATATATTAATGTTTAATAGTTTTGTTAATCTAATTTCCTTAAAAATAAATAAGCAAAAAGCATAGCTGTTAATAAATATGAACTAAATTTCATAGTAAAAAGTTAATGTATCACGACTATGAGATCCTTTTAAATTGTGTTTCAAATGTTAATTTTTTAAATGTAAAAAGAGATAAGCAATATATGGCTCATTATTATTTTTATTTACTTTTTCATTCGTAAGTCATTTATATCTAATCGGATACAATAATGTAAGTTCTATTTCAATTTCATTGTTTTCCTTCATTTTCGTCCCAGACATTGCAGCAGCAACAGGAAGTTTAATATTTTAATTGGAAAATAACCACAACAATCCAAGGTTATTTATTTGCTAATTTTCAAGCATATAACTGTAATTATATTAATTTTTTAGATATATTGAGCAGATCCCAAAAGTTGGTGACCTAACGTTTCAAATTAAATTATTTTATTTCTGACTTTTGAGCATTCTTTGTATTTTATTTATAACATTAAGTCAGATCAAATTAATGCTTATTTATATTAGGGATTGCTCTCGATATTTTCGATCTCTCAGGGTCCGCTGTTCAGAGGAGTAAAGCAGAGGGCTACAATATTCAGAGATTGTTTGTCGTTGTCGAACATTTTCGATTTTTAACCACCGTACGAAAGAAACAACAATTACAGCAGCGTTGCGGGGCAGTATTTATTATATCACTTAATTTTAGAATTTTATTGGCAGCTTGTACATAATAAACATATTTACTGAAATTTCAACTGTTGTATTAACATTTTTCACACTTTACAACAACGGATGTAATGTCTTTCTTATCATTTTAGTGAGTTTCGATCGCCGCCATTCTTCTTCTCCTTCCGTGTTAAATATGTCAAATTACGTCATATTATTTGGCAACTAAATTTATAAAACAAGGTCTGTAGTTGTCTCTTATAAATTTCACCGATGTACTTTTTGTTCGAAACTTCAAGAATTGAGGCCGACAGAAAAGGCATATTTTTTATAATAGTTTCTCATCTTTTCTTATCTGAAATAGAATCTCAAGATTCTTGATATAAGATTAAAGTTAAGCTGGGACCAAACGATTACGCAGATAAAGAGTGACATCGTTCCAACATACCATAAACAAATTTTGAGTTCAGCCTCCGGTTAATACGACATAAAGCCTTAATAAAAAATATTCAGTCTGCTTAAGCTATTTCTAGTAGAGTTATGAATTAAGACTGCAAAAAATATTTTTAACCTTCCTATAATAATTCTGTTAGTGTAAATATTGGTAAAAAATTTCCTTTACTTAACATATACTGTGTCATTAGAGAATGCAACCAGCTCCTCAGTAATGGAAATTTAATCTATTTTCATAAAATAACAGTTTAAATATAAGTATACGCTATTAATTCATTTTTATTATTGTTTATAGTTTGTCGACATTGAAAATCAATTGATTTTCAAAGTGGTTATCATGACTACTTAATCGACTTAGTTCCCACGGAACACATCAATTGTGGAGCAAAAGCTTGAAGAGCTGGCTGGCCCTTGCACAGCGCATTGCGGTAAATAAAGTTGTTTTTGGCGAAAGCAGACAGAGGGGAAGTAGGGCGAAGAGATAGTTGGCGCCACGTCTGGAACTTCGCCCGGATGATACAAACCTACGCACTAATATTTTACTGTATTTGTCTAGACTTTGTGGATCCTCAAATGGTTCTCAACATGAAGTATATGGCGCCAGGCTTATTCACGAGAAGCTAAAATAAATGGCGTGTAATAAAAATGCTGACTCACATAAATATATGAGAAATTAATTCATACTTGAATGAAATATTTATCTGTGAGTCATTTATTGAAGAAATTTATCTGTGGCTACGGAAATCCGACAAATTAAATACCAATATGAGGGGTTGTAATAAATCCACGATTTTTGTAAGATGGATATCGTTATCTATTGAACATTAAGTATCGTTAATGATGAATTTTCCACCCACGTTAAAATTAAAATTATTTTAAAGATAATTTGAGTTTTAGTATCCCGCATTAGTGTTTGTTTCGACTAAACAAAATATTTTTGTTCCAAAGTACTTGTACTAAACTGCCAATTTACTTATAAGAAAGTTTAGAATTATAAAGATTTTTAACCATCAAATTCCAAATCACTTAATAATTAGCTATGTCCGCGACTTCAATCGCGTGGAACTTGAAAGGTTAGCTCTTTTTATTTTGTCCGAAAAACGAAACAACAAGGACATAATTTTGATACAGTTTAATTCTTTGAAAATATGACATTTATTTATAACATCTTCAGGGGAAACCTTGTAACTCGCAGTTGGTTTTGAACAGGTCCCCAATTCACACGTTTCGGAGCTTATTCGAGACAAACTTCCAGACAGACAGAATCTTCAATAATAATTCTTGGGATTATTTTATTTTAAAACTGACTAATTACTAAATATTAAAATTTATCTGACGCGACAAATAAAACCAATTTACGTATGCATCGTATCGATGATATAAAGAAGTTTATTATATCTTAGTCAGTAAGCTCTCTGGAAACAATAGGTTCACGGAGTGAATCTTGCTACATAGATGGAGTGATAATGCTCACCCTACTTTTCTCTCTTTCTCTCTCTCTCTCATACTGCCAAAAATAAGCTTATAAAATCACAGTAAGTCAAATGAATGGTAAAGGAATACCTAATCAGACTTATAACTCATAGTTGATTTTCAGGCAGGTTTTCGCTTGGCAATTCAATGGAATTATTAATATTTATATTAGTATCTGCTTAACTCTGCAAGATATTGAAATGAAAACTTACATGCTGCTACATACACCTCTTTTACGAATACATATGATTAAAGAGTTAAAAGTATGGCGTTTAGTGAATTACCTTCTGTTGAAATGCTGCAAAAATTATAAAGTCACAGATTAATTCTAATTAAATAATGAAGGCATTTAAATTGCATTTCGTCTCACAATTTACACGGACATTAGAAGGTGTACTTAAATGTACTTTATTTATTTTTATATTTTGCAATGAAGAACAAAATAACAATATCAAGTTTTTTTCTATCCAAGCAATTTTCTTTCTAATATGCAGTTACCTCCCAAAAAATAAATAAGACAGAGATCATTAGTACTACTAGTCTCGCGTTCGCATGAGAAATAATTATTTTTTTTAAAAAAAAGGTAAGTATTCGTAATTAGTGTTTTCAAATAAACAGTTCATCGTAAACTAAACTGCTAAGAAACGATCGAGTTGTTTTCATCCCAGTAGAATAGTATAGTAAACATCCAGAACTTACAAACGTTTTGAATCAGTATTTAGTAATTAGTTGGAATTGTTAATTATAATTCTACAAAAGAAAGGAAAATTGCGTAGAATCTTACGAAATATGTGATAATAAAGTAAAGGTTCACGCTATGAAGGCTTTATTGAGGATAGGAATAGGAATTTACAAAAGTAAGGACAAATTGGAGACTAAATTAAACAACACGTTGTACTTTAAAAAATTCCAACTATTAACCGTGCTCAGATCAAATAATCTATACCGACTGGACCATTCCAAGTAGACGCCAGTTACTCTCTACACTTTTATACTTGAAGCTCAGGCTGACCTACAATTTGCTAATCGTACTATTCAAACATAGCTCCCTATTATTGTACTCATTATGTTTCAAAAATTGGTTGATTAGAAATTTAATGTTAAATGCATATCATCGGTTTCTTAAAATAACTGGTAATGAATGGGTACACAATATTTGAACAACTGTGTAAGGAAAATAGGGGAAGAGAGAACAATTTGGAGGGTTTTGACCAAGATAAGTAGTAGAATAATAGGCCATGTTTTGAGACATGAGGGCCGTGTAAAATTAGTATTATAGGGGGAATGTGTGTGGTAAGAAGGAAAGAGGAAGGCGAAGGATGGAATACGCTAAATAGAAGGGATATTTTAACGGAAGTTAAGGAATTCAGCTACTTGAAAAGCGTAATAACTAGGGATGGTACAATTATAGTAGACATATATAGTAGGATAGAACAGTCAAGGAAAGCTTTCGTGAAAAAGAGGAATTTACTTACGAGTAAGATAAGTGGAATATTAGGAAATCATTGCCAAAATGTTATATGGAGAAAAGCGTTATATGGGTGTGAAACGTGGACGATAGGAGCTCCGGAAATGAAAAGAATAGAAGCCTTTGAAATGTGGTGCTGTAGGCGAATGCTGAAAATCAAATGGGTAGATAGAGCAAGTAACGAGAAAGTTATAAACAGAATAGGAGAAAAATATGGAGGACGTTGACCAAGAGAAGGAATAAATTAATAGGCCACGTTTTAAGGCACGAGGGTCTTGTAAAATTAGCAGTAGAGGGAAATGTGTGGGGTAAGAACAGAAGAATGAAGCCAAGGATAGAATCCGCTAAGCATATTAGGGAGGATGTGAGTCATGCTAATTATGAGGAAAAGAAAAGGCTTTCACTGGATAGATTAGCATGGAGGGTTGCATCAGGTCAGTCTTAGGACTGAATATCCCAAAAATAACAGTAATAATCCCTCTTCTCAATTGGTTTAGTGTTTTGAAAATATGAACGGTCCATCAAAAAGGCCACCTCTTAATGAGAAATCTCGAATTGGAGCAAACGGAATTTTACTTTTTTTCCTTACATAGTAAACGAATTACGAGTATTTGGTGTTCCGAAAGAATTGTTATTAAGATTTTAGAAAGCGCCCAAAAACTGACGCTTACGAAGGGAAAATAATTAAAATTAATGAAAGAAGAGAAAAAATAATTAACTCTGAACAAAATAATGATCACTTACACGTATAACGAGTCACTAGAGCGGACGTTATTTTTAACCGTGTATTATTTAGTAGAAGTATTAATTAATCTGTTTCTGTTTTCACTAAACTCGGTTGTTAAAACTCATTTCGTTTTATTTTTACCCTTCAAACAACAAATGACTGTGAAATTAAACCTTGAAGTAATTAAATTTTAATTAATATGAAACAAAATCAAATTTTATTAGTTTGTTAACTATTATTTCCAGCTTTACAAAGTAAAATGTGGTCAAGTACTGTGATGGCTACGTACCTAAGCTGGATACCGTACTATTTAGGACCTGTTTCCGTAGAAAAAGCTACCTTTCATTACCCTGATTGTGAGAACTATAGCACCTGCTGGAGGGAGCTTGTGCAGAATTTACTGAAACAGTTACGCAGGGAAGGAAGAGAAGGGAAGGGAAGGAAGGGGTCTTCTTGCGTGAAGACGACGGTGCAATAAATTACTGTTTTATATGTTGAAGGCTAAAAGGATCCTGATAGCTCTATCTCACTCTGCCCATCTCCTTACTTTACACCTGCAGTCATTACACAGTGGGGATAGCTATCCTCTCCCTTAAACTGTGACGTATTTACGACCTGGCCTGGGCCTCCTTGTGTTTCATTATTTACTAGTTTTTAGAGTTTGGTAAACAACCCTTCACAGCAGTAAACTATATAGGTCAGGCAACTAGATCCGGTAATTTGGCCCAAGAGGAGAACGATCGTACTGGATTCTGTAGACACATTAAAGACATTCATGTCTTGGTTGAGATTTGACGAAAGGATGATGTCCCATTATTTATGTAACTTAAGAAATAAAACCTTTTTACATCTTACAGCGGTCTATTTAAAAGTAAAAACAATGTTGTATGAGACAAACTGGTAAACAAAGATGATATCTAATGATGGAATTAACTAAAATACTGAACCGTCGAAATGCAGATAAACTGAATTAATCCGGGTTTCCAAAACTGTGTTCCGCGGTGCTTGAATAGGTGTTCTACAGACATTTGGAGTGATTCTTTTTATAATATGGGTTATAATATCATGTTACAACTTTATCAATTCGTATGTCAAAAACTCCGAACGGGAGAAAATCGAATCACAACGTCTCGAAGCAAAGAAAACCCATTCCTAATTCCCGCTACAATAGGAAACATGAGTAGCAATTAACAATTGTGGACGTATTCAGTCATCCAGAATCCTGTACGAGTGAGATAGAGAATTTTTTATTTGGGTTAACAGGCTACATGAGGGTGATCCTGAAACAGGCAACTCCCCTTTAATAGCATACGATGGGAATTGAAAAGGGGGGATGCGGAAGGTAGAGTAAGGTAGCCAAGGGTTAACTAGGGCCCCCGGGTTATGGTTTAAGGATCCTACCCGGTGTTTCACCTAAAGAGTTGCAGAAAACCTGCATCAGGTAGGTCGGGCACTGGGTACTATTCTCACGCCCTTCCAAATGACGGGAGACGAGTTTGCTGTGGGGTCGCAGCATTCCCTTCTCCATGTCTCCACCAGTTTCTGGAGGCAGTTAGCCGACTGATCCAATAGGATCAGCGGACAACTCTTCCCATATGCCCAAGGTCTTTGACCCCAGTATATTTACCTCATAAAATAGGTGAAGGTGTCTCGGCATGTGAGAACTTTGATAAAAAAAAACAGAGAGAGTGTGAGGCATTCCCGACATAATCAGGTGAGCCCCGCAGTCACTCTAGGGTGAAGCGCCTGCGAGAAACCTCCCGCAGTGCGTATGCTACACGAAGAGAGAGAGATTGCCGAAGCTCACAATTATACAGAGAATGTTTCATTTAACTTGAGCAGCTTTGACCAAAATTAAGCCAATCTTACACAGCTTAGTTTATGGTTTTTAATTCAACCTCACACAACTGCAGTCTGTCAGGATCATCTGGTACAGCGGTTGTCAACCGCAGGTCCGCAGGAAAATTTTAGTGGCCACTGCAATCCAAATTATTTCAAATTTTGTGCGATAACGTGGCTAGTGAATACAAAACATTTTATTACATAGTGAAGTAATATGAGTAGAAGCACTATTTTGACGTTTTTAACTTTGAAAGAGTTTTTAGTCTTCTTGGAGGCAAAAAATAATTCAGGTCCACATTCTGTTGAAGTTTTACAAAATCCTTCATGGTTGAATAAGCCCGCATATCTGGCAGATATATTTTTACAAAGTGAAATAAACTTACAATTTTAAAGAGAAAGTACTACAAATTATAATACAAAAGATAAATTCCATCTTTTAATAAAAAAAATCCAATATTGTATTCATGAATTGAATCTAAAGATTTTAATTGGTTTTCTGCCATTCAGGAATGTTTGAATGAATTACATTTTAAAGTAGGTGAATAAATTTCCAAAATGTTATTAGGGCATCTATATAACGAAATAAAATCTTTTGCAATATTTCCGGAAAACTAGTAAGGACGATTCCTGAGTTCAGAATCTATTTTCTGCTGTGACAGCTAAACCTGTAGTTTTAGGTGCAAGTGACTATGGAAATCTAATTGATTTAATCAAAGAAGAGAACTACAATGATCAGTCTTATGCGAAGCAAAAACAGGCTCGACGCCTAATATCAATAAAATAAGCAACTCAAGGACCCAAAATCTTCAAAGTTACTAAGTACTCTATTTATTTATACATTTATATTATATTACAGGTCTATATTTAAAAATAATTACCAAATTAAATGTTGTTTTACTTTTTACGACTAGGAATCACACATCCTAAAAAATAAGCCGAGTGTTCTGTTAGAATGTACGATTTTACCAAGGTTTCCATTGACGAAAAAGTTTTGGAAACTCTGGTCTATATGATATACTAAGGTATACTTGGACTAGATAGTTTTAAACAAATTTTACGCATAAACGTACGGTAATATATATACCAAATTTAAGTAATTTTGAAAAATCTATACATATTTTTTTGTTGAAGTAATATGAAATAAGAAAGTTGTCTTCATAAATACATTTATTCAAAAACGGATTTTTACCTAGAAAAAAAAGTGTTTCTACGGATTTAGTTTTCCAGGATACAATTTTTTTGGGATTATAATAACACAATTATAAATAATTATCAGGATTCCCACTAAGTTATAACAAACCCAGTTCTTGCTTCCATGGTTAAGTGAAATATGAAATATCAGTCGTTAGGATCAATCTAAGATTTAAGTTTGAGATTGTAGCGGTTAATATTTTGAGTCCATCTTAATTAACTCCCTGTAGTATTTATATTCCAAATAATGTGAGTTTCTCATTAAAAGATCTGAAAGAAATAATAGAACACCTGGGTTCGAACATAATTTTTCTGGGAGACATTAATAGTCACAACCTTTTACCACATTCCACATCCTTCCTTGAGCGTATTCCACGAGCTTCCTCTTCGGTTCAACCCCACACTCTTTTCTCTAACACTAATTTTACAAGACTCTCTCTAAACGAGGCCTATTAATCTATCCCTTCTTTCTGTCAAAGTCTTCCATATGAATCTCTCTCTTCTCCTATTCTGCTTAGAACTTCCTGGTCAATTACTCTATCCATATATCTGATTTTTAGCATGCTTCTATTGCACCATATTTCGAAATCTTCCATTATTTTCATTTCTGAAACTCCTATCGTCCACGTTTCGCATAAAGTAAATTCCTCTATTTCGGGAAAGCCTTCTTTTCCCTTGCTATCCTACTCTTTATATATACTATACATTTTCAAATCCTTCCCACGTAGCACAATTCTTTAACTTCCTTCAAAATGTCCCTTCCCAAGCTACCACCCTTTGTTATTTTACTATTTCCCATATTACAATCTCCTTGGTCTTCCTCGATTAATCCTCATGTTGTACTCCTCATCCAGGTTCATGTTAATGCCGTTTAATATGGTTCCCAGGTCTTCTTCTGACTCTCCTAATACCACAAAATACTCAGAAAACCTTAGGGGTTTTATATCTTCTCCTTGCATTTTGATTCCCTTACCAAATTCATTTCTAACTTCCTGCTTTGCCTGTTCTATATATGACTGATTTCTGCTCTATTTTCTTGCCCTTCAATTTTAATTTTTGCTGACTGTCATCTGTAGAGGTTATGGATAACACTTTTATTCTTATTTTTTTATATTCCTGTCAACTTCAAAATTCTTAATAGTTCGTTCCAGTTTTAATAAATGTATATGTATAATTTAATTTTGACTGCTCTGTTCAGTCCATAACAACCGTACACTTCATTCCCAAAAGAGTACAAGATTGAAGTTGACGTGGAATAATAATTGGTAAGACTCACACGGAGACTTTAGAAAAGCTATAATGAGGTTACAAAAATCTTCACAATAGATAATAAGTTGATATTCAAAAGATTTGAGACCTAATTTAGAAGAATAATGCGAACGATTAGTTTAATTACTTTCTTAGATGAAGATCGATTCTGGAGAGTCAATTGGTGACCTGGCTACGTCTTCAGTTATTCATCTCTGAGCATATACAATTTCTAATTTGTCAATTTATTTAAAACTTTATTATATATATTTTTGTATTATACTTTTTATTGTGCCAACAAGGTCGTCAGAAAAAACGTAATAATCCACAGAAATGTAATAAATTCGGCGTAAATGTAAAACTTTAAATTCCCTTTTTATGAGTTACCATGACTCAAGAAGACTACTTTTATGGATTACTTTTCTCGCATGATAATGAAACCTGTAATTTTTTCGAATGCTAATTTGTTGTCTTTAAGTATGAGATCCATTGCAATTTCTGAGATATTATTCACGGTATTGGATGGGCATGTATAAATATATCAGTAATCTTTCTATATCGGTCTTATGCTGACGATTAACAATACAATACCAAGAAATATCAGACTTTATTTTGGTGGGTAATTTTTTTAAATTAAGTTCTTCACGAATATCTAAGATATTAGAAGTAATATATCACGGAATATTGAATTTATGTCTAAAAATATGAATTTATCAATTAATGATTCGTCGACACAAAATTTGAGCACACTTTTCACAATGAAACACGCAACGGATTTTAACTTATTGTGCATTCATATATTGACAGATATCATGTTTCACGATATTCCACTTAAACTTGAAATAATTTAAGTTTTAATTTACATAAATAGATTTAATGAATCCTACAGTTACTATAGAAGATTTTCATTAACAGATGGTACTAAGAATATTCAATGTCAATATTCCATCCCACTTGCCATTTAAAGAAAATAATAATTTATTCTACTCTAACGTAGTTTCACTTGGAAATAATTTCGCGGTTAGACTGGAACTTATAACATTATGACTGACCCAAGTTGTCTTCAAACATGCAGCTATGGTGACAAACAGCAACATGAGATTTTATTTGTAAGCACATTATAAATTGACCAGTTTTTAACTTCAAACTCCTTATTTTCTTATAGTGTATTTTATATTGAGAGTTAATTTTATCCTTTTGTGGGTATATATTGTGCATAACTTTAGAATAAACGCAAGGAAATATTGTAATTGTGCAAAAAACATAATTGTTGAACATTTTGTGTATTTTACATCACAGAGCATCATGGCCAATCTAAACGAGGGTAAAATATGTATTAAATTTTTCTTCAATGCAAGGAATCTGAACTTTTGCGAATGTTATAGTATTTACTTGATATAATTATGAAACATAAATTGTAAAGTGTACATACCTGCTATCAAACATGTGAGCATAATTATCTACCAAATTATAATTAAATTTATTATAAATACTATTATTTATTGTGATATGATTCTGATGAAGAACTGTTTAAATTGTTTATTCAATTACGAGGCAATTGACGAGCTGAGTTATGCAAGTTGTGGCTTAGATGCACGGCTGCATTGTTTTATCGTATCTTAATCTGCTACGGGGATCCACGTTTCTGTACACGAAAATATATCATAATTGGTTTATTTAATTCACTTCTTAAAGATATAGTGTTTTATTAGTTAATTACCCAGTGTTCTCCGGATATTATTGCGAACTGATGAGAAGACTTCATTTTTGGAGTTTATCACGGACGGACGTATCTCAACTCAGCCTACAAGGATAAAAATTTCTTTTCTGGATTTATAATTTTTTCAGTATTTATAAAATCCATCTCCCCGAGTCCATAATTGCAAGGGAGGAGAACGGCGGATACTAATGAACATCGAGAGATCTCGGCTCACCAATTATCCAGAACATAACTAATCCTACGCTAGCCTTTTCGAAAACCGTGAAGGGAGTTACATGCAGACATACGACAATTGTATATTCCTGGCAACACTTCAAGGATAGATCTTCCAGGACCACCAAACTCTGAGCCACGTAAATTTTAGAACCACAAAGTTTCATTGGTTTCAAAGTAATAATTAAAGTCATATCGCATATCCTAAGCTATTTCCTTTCTATAGCGTTGTATTTATGATAAACATTTAGTGTTGAAATCTCCTACACACACCTTACCAATTTAGAGAGCTCTCATTAAATTGTTATTTAGATATGTGAGTAACTTATTTCCATATCTCAATTAACATTTTATTTTGTATTTCTTTGGTGGAAATGTGAAAAAACCTACTATTATGTACAATCAATTTAAATGTGTAAAAGTTTCTCTATGCTCCAAACTGCACAGTTTATTTTCACATATACTTTCACAAAATTAAACCCGTTCATTTCTATGGAAATTAGAGCTATTATTATTCTAATGTATTTTAATCATTTCTAATACCATTACATTGCACTCCCGAAATAAGCTGTTCTTTGTAACCGCAAAGAAGAAGAGACCGTATCAGAAAAAAATTAACACCTCTAAATATAAATTTATTTATTACAAATAGCAGCTATGTGGCATTATAAAATGATTATTATTATACCTTACTAAACATTTGTTTCAAATCTATACCAATAAACAAAATTGAAATGTCTGTATGCTTGTCTCGAATAGGCTCCGAAACGGCTCAATGGATTTCAATGAAAAATTGAGGGTTTAAAAACAGGAGATTTAACTTAAATATTCGTGCATATTTCATTTCAATATATTTCAGAAGATAATAACATAGTATATATATATATATATTTCATTGCGTTCTTTGACCGTTTGAATGTTGATGTAATAGGTAATGAAAAGTCCTTTACGGTCACTGTTTTGCAAGTTATTATATTTTAAAAGACGTAGCTTTCGGCAGTTATACTGCCATATTCATCCTAATAATATACAAATCAATCAATATATTGTTTATAATTCAATTATTAAAAAGCATTATACAATATCAGATCTAAAAACTCTTATTTTCCGTACAAAAATAAGGCTATACGTCGTGCACTAGCGATCGGTTGATCGATAGTATATGATTAACATCGATTATTTTTTTATCAAAATAAAAATAACTGTTTCGGCGTGAACGAAGTCGTGGGGGTTAGCTAGTTATATATAAACCAATAAATGACGTCTGACCATTTGATTAATTGTGAATGTTGTAATATTTTATTACTACTGAGATGAATATACGATAAACGTTCTGTGATTATTATAAAAAAGAATGTAAAACTTTAAATTCTCTTTTTATGAGTTACCATGACTCAAGAAGACTACTTTTATTGATTACTTTTCTCGTATGATAATGAAACCTATAATTTTTTCGAATACTAATTTGTTGTCTTAAAGTATGAGAACCATTGCAATTTCTGAGATATTATTCACGGTATTGGATAGGCATATTGTATAAATATATCAGTAATCTTTCTACATCGATCTTATGCTGACGATTAACAATACAATACCAAGAAATTTTTTTACGTTTCTCGTCACAACTAAACTACTGACATAAATCATAGAACACTGCAGAAAACTATTCTATACAATAAAGTATATATATATACTTTATTGTATAGAATATATATATATATATATAAGAAACAAATATATTAGCTTCCAACAATTTACTATATATGCAGTTGACAGTGACTTGATAATATCAAACCTTTATTTGGTTGTACCCACCATGATAGTCGATGACACTTTGGTACTCTTGAATGTGCAGTACAAATGAAATAAACGAACCCTTAATCATCAACCGACGACGTTGGTCCAATTTGCTACATCAAGAAAAAATAATTACATTGTTCACAAGGCATCGATTCCAATCATTAAAATGGGTAATGGATTGAAATTGAATAACCAGATTACTTGCAGTTTCATTATTTCTCAGCAATTGGACAGAAGCACTGCCTTAATGGTGTTTCATTCTTTTTATCACTCCATCGCGAGTTAAGACAACAATAGTGGGTTCATCATTCTCCTCGTAGCAAAGAAAGCTTCAAGTTATTGTATACTATCAGGTAATGATTGTCATTTAATTGAAATTAACTTTAGACTGAAAATATATTTTATGACTATGAAAATTATGAAACTTAATCAAATTATTTATTGTGTAATGGAAGTAAAATATAATTTTAAAGTTAATTTAATTTAGAGAAAAATATTTAAGAGTTTCATTGACAATAAAAATTATAAAAAATACTTAAAGATTCCCAACTCAAGTTATCAGCACCTCACTTCTTTCTAAAATCTCTAATAAAGTTCAAGTAAGTAAAATTTATCCAAGGAATTTCTAAACTCATCGAGCTGCAGTAAAATATTTCGGGGCGCTACGAATAAGATACTAAAAATCGTTTGTCTTACAATAAATAATCATTGCCTTAAACTCATTCAATCAATTTGAGAGTCAAAGAACCCCTAATAATATTACAAATGTTTTTTGAAAAATTGTAAAAGTACCCAGTACTACTCAGTTTCTCGGTCCGCAGCTTATTTAGTCCACCATTACATACAAAAGTAGTTTAACTGTTAAAATATTAATAATTTTAATGCTGTTGTAGTATTCAGTCCTAAAACTCTTTTTCTCAGGCCTATTATTTCCATATAACTACCACATCCCACATTCTCCCTAAACTGCTAAGCGTATTCCATCTTTCGTCTTCCTCTTCCGTTCTAACCCCACACACTTCCCTCTAATGCCCATTTTACAAGAGCCTCATGTCTCGAAACGTGGCCTATCAATCCAATATCTTGGTCAAAGTCTTCCATATTGTTCGCTCTTCCTCTATTCTGCTTAGAACTTTCTCGTTAATGATTCTATCCACCCATATGATTTTCAGCATTCGAATATAATTTTAATACTTCCCAAGTATTTCAACTTTTACATATGCCGCAAATACATGAAAATCCAGTATCGAAACGTCAGCATCTCAAAATTTGTAAATTTGTTCGATCAATTTTGTAAGGTTTTTTATTTAGGCTTAACTGCGTATCAATCTGTGGGTTATTAGCGACCTTCAATTAGATTTTCTTCATAGTACGTAACAATAATTTATTAAAACCCAGCTATTAACAACAGTACATTAGCTCTTTCATTGTACACTATTTATTTTTGAAATTTGAATTATAAATATACAATTGATAACATTTTCATAACACAATATAGAGAAATTATATTTTATAATTTTATAAATTAAACTTTTAAAATTTGATTGACAGAAAATTTTACTTACATTGCATTACAACATCCTATTGATGAATTTTATAACATTTATAATGGCGACTTCCTTTGCTGCTACTTCCTTTTGGTTTATATGTCTCAGAAAATTATACTTATATGTTTGAAATATTTTTTGTGAGGTTAGTATATTAAAATAATATCGAATTTTTACTGTCCACAGACGTTAATGTTTACATTATTTTTCCTACTGTTATTAAATGAACAGTAAATGTACTGAAACGCAATTATTTGAATACAAAATCCATATAAATGAAATAATGAGTCAGTGTCCAAAAAACAGGTGTGTTATAATAAAACAGGCAATAATATTCATAAGTACCTATTAGTAACAAAAAACCTGAAAAACAGATAGTTATTCTTTTAGACAGAAAAGCTAGGAAACACAGTATATAATACGGGTAGCTAACTTTATTGGATCCCTTTTATTACCGCTCTTTATTGGCACCACATTACACATCCCACGAAACTGGCACATTACGAAGCACTTAATTGATTAACCTTTTTTATGAACGCTTTGAAAGCGAGTGTGGGTCGGTGTTCCAATATTACCGTATATTTTAAGCTGTGCATTAAATGAAACCATCGTGAGATGAGCTGTTAAACGCTCTATATTACGGTGTCCTAGAGTTATAATCCCCAGGACGTACGTAAAAGACCCTTCATTCGGAAAGATGGCCACTTGCTTCGTACAAAATATCTTCATATTTCCGGCAATGTGGGTGAGAAGTTATGAACTGTACGTTTAAGCTATGGCGACGCCAGCCAAATTGGTTTTATGGCACTATACGGTAGGACGTGAGACTGGTTTTATGAACCATGGAATCCGAGGAACTTCTCACTCTAATGGAAATTTTAAATAATTACTGGAGATGTTTTATTTTTGGCGTGTTATGTCAGATTAATTTACGTATCTCAAAGGCCTATTTTGCCTATTCACAGCGGTGTATATTAATAGTGTCAAAGTCTTAAGACAGACAAAATTAAAAACACAAATCTTCTATAGTAGAAGTCAGGGGGGAACGGGACACTTATTATTAACAACTTCTTTTTAAAATTATAGAAAAAGTAGAACTACTTCAAAAAATTATAAAACATTTGGTTATTCTAATGTTTACTTAATCTTTTATCATTATAATTTAAACAACTAATTTTAATTTTTATGAATTTTTAAAAAGAAACAAACATATTTCACGTTTGATCCCATCCCTCAGTCAGAACGGATAGGATATTTCTTAATTGCAATTAATACAGTAAACTTTGATTTAAGAAAACTCTCAACACCCTTTTTGTTTATTTTACGTGTGGTCTATCGCTTAATCAATTTTTCCTTTCGCAAAGACATTCTTTTTGTAACTGCACAGTCTTTACCCTTTTTTCCGTTCCATTTCTTTCTTGGTACAGCATCCTATAGCTCATTCTTATAAGGTGTATCCAGTTTATCCTTGATTCCTTGAGGAACAGATTACAATTTTCCGGCCCAGAAGTTTCAGTTTAATTTTTAACCCAGTCTTAATTCAAGCAGATTTAAACCTATATGCAGATAGACTCCTTGTTTACGAATATATGCTGTTAAAGATGTTACACATGTAAGACGACAAAACAAAAGTTCATTCACACGTCTGAGTGATCATTTCGCATGCCTGGATTTTTTCTTAGACCAGTTACAATGTTCCACCTCTATTTAATAAACCCCAACACTATCCAGTAAAAAATAGAGTATTTCGTTCTATTCCATTCCGTCCCGAGATTCCCTAATTATTTTGCACATACTAAAACGCTACATGTAGCATTGGGGTTATAATAAAACATATTCATCAAAATGTCTCGTTTGCTCTGCTTTGTTGAACGTTTTTTTGAGTCCTAATGTTCGGCTAGTATTTCGCGTGCTCAATTAACAATGGAGTTTGTTCTCCTGTTCTACGACGCAGACCCTGGATAATTGTAGTAAACCTGCAAACTTCATATAACTCTACAGGAAAATTATCAAGCTCGGCGGCTTGTACCAATCTTCATTTCGTGAAATAACCCTGCCCCGTACAGTCTCGTGCAGTATTTCGAAATTGATACATGCTGTTTCATTCTAAGAAAGCATTTTTTTTATCTTATTTTAGGTCGGAAGACCCAATTTTGCAATTGTTTAAGTACTCATTTTAAATACAATTTTCTCGGAAGCTGATACAGTATTGAAATTTTCACAGCTTATTTCTAACCTTTTTGTATGTCTGTGAAAAACGAATAAATGATTTATTATTCCCAGAATTTTAATTTGATCAAAAATATGATTTATAATGGACGATATTAGAATTTTATGCATAACTAATAAATCAAATAATTTATTCTGCCTCCAGGAACGTATAAACAGGTTGAAAGAAGGTGGGTTAGTTTCAGTGCTCTATCTATAACGAATTCCGAGTAAAATGTACCTAAAAATCACTACTTTAACACTGGAAAAACTGAGCCTTCCGACTTACCGTAAGGAAAAATAAAAATGTATGGTGTCGAGAACTGACACCTGGTCGTTAAAAACAGATCTTGGTTGATGTGACGAAATGAATTTAAATTAGGATGTTAGATTTATTTAAAGTCGCATCTACATCAGAAGTAATTAGTGACCTCTTTCATAAATGAAACATAAATGTATACAATATTTTAGTTAGAATGGAAACAAAGGTAAAAATATTAAGGGATCATAATTTTTCGAATAAAATTGATAACTTTGAAAAATGCAGCACTTTCTCTTAAATCTTGCACGAGTTTTTTCTTTTTCCTTATAAAGTTCGCATCAATTCCCTGTAACGACTACTGTGACAATTATTAACATATTTATCGCCTGAGTTGTTTATTTCTTGTAGGTCGGTGTTCTTGAAGATGGAGAGTCGTTATGCGTCGTGTCTGTTGCAATCGGTTAAGATATGATGGATTGGAAGATGTGTTTCCGTACATTCACATTGGGGGTGAGCGGAGTTGGAAAATAAATGTGAATGGGTTACGTCCTTACGGTTTGATCTAATTATAGACAATAGATAATTCTGTTTGTTCTTTCTCGGCTATGTTGGGCGGGAAATTAGATGCTGGCTGCGTTGCGGAGTAGTCTGTGGGTATTGACTGTCTTAAGTGACGTCCAAGTATCATCCCATAGGTGGTTGACTTCTTTTTTAACAAGAATATCCAGATATTCTCTCTGGTGTAGGTCATTCGAGGGGGAGGTGCTGTCGATCTCTTCATTTCCGACAATGTTTTTGTGGTCTGTAATCCATACTCATATAAGATTTTCTCTCTACTTTGTGCGTTTTTTCCCTGATCCATGCAATTAGTTTAGAATCTTGCTTAAAATTGCTGATTGCCCAAAGTGAGTTGGTGATTACTAGGATTTGTTGCTAGCTACTTCATAAGCGTCGAGGGCTAATTTTATGGCTGCCAGCTCTGCCGTAATAATTGATGCATGCTGATGGAGGAATATTTTGAAGGTTCTAGTGATTAGGGTGCTGGCTCTTCCGACACCACGTGCACTTTTTGATCCGTCTGTGAATATTGGTTGATGGTTTGGGTGCTTTTTGCAAACCTGGTTGAAGGCTTTTGTCCATCGAGATCCTCATGTATCGATATTTCGGTGTCTATGCCAGAAATTTGCCAGGGACGGATAGTTGTAAAAGATGGAGAGCTTAGGTCGGAAGGGTGGTGTTTCAGTTTGTTACATGTGGTGATGAATCTGTTTTGGACTAATGGAATTCTTTGTGTATTTCCAGTTTGTGTTTGGGGTAAGGATGGAATGGCGTCGGCTTCAAATAAAATGTAATTTGAAAACAGTGCTTTTATATTGTGCTCGATAGTAGGATATCCTTTCTGTGTTTTAGGCTGGTGTCGCCGGATTCAACGTATAAGCTGCTCGTAGGAGTTGTTCCGTGGCTTCCTGTGATCAAACGTAGTGATCTATGGCGTATTACGTAGAGCTGACGTAGCGTCTTCGGTTTCGCCGAACCGTAAATGGTGGTAGCATAGTCCAATTTGGATCTTGTGGTATCTTGATAGGCGAGTCCTCGGACTTCCATGTTGTCGCCCCAATTGTTGCTAGCTATAATTTTGACGATACTTAGACGTTGATTACATTCTTCAAAAATATCTTCCATATTTTTGCTGAACGTAGGGTTCTATCGAATATGACTACTAGAATTTTCGCTTCATCGACGAATTTAATTGGCGTGATTACTTTCCTTAATTTTGGAATAAGCTGAATTTTGGTTATGAAGGAAATTATGGCTTTAGTTTTCCCGGCAGATAAAATTATTATTGTGAAATGCAGCGAAAAGAAACCTTAAAGGCAAATACATTAAATGAATAAAACAGACCCAAGACCTATCTCATTAATGCGAGACATGGTAAGAAAATATTCATTTAACATGCTTGTTAAACTCATCTTTTCACTCGGAAATGGAATTTCCCTTTTATATACTTGGTTGGGAATCTTCTATAAATTCCTACTAACCTCAAATTATAATTCCGGTCCCTGATTTTTTCTATTGCGAATTGAAGCGAATAATTAATGCGGCCGTATAATTTAATTTTGTTTAGTAATGTACCGGAATTTCATTGTAATATATATTGAATTGAAGAACGAAACAATACCTCCACGATATATTTTACTATTTAAGTAATTTTTTCAGATATTTTGATAAAAGCAGCAAGACAAAGATCAATCATCACTAAGAATTACTGCCAGTCTCCTTTCGCATTTCAAAGATGATAAACAATTTCTTAATAAAAATAATAGAAATATTCTTAACTCCCACATTCTAATTAACAGTTCATCACAAGTTAAAATTCACTAGGAAACCTTCACAATATTTTCATTATAGGAGAAGGTTCAGGCAATCAGTCAGAAACATTTTTTATCCACTACCAATAACATGTTTGTAAGCTTCATTTTAGTGATGATCTGCATCTAATTTGAAAATTTCAAGATATATATAACGATTGACTATTTTAACAGTGATAAGATAGAGCCTTCTTACTCCCCTCAGATAGTATGCATCATCTTCCGTACCGAATATGTATTTTCTTTTAATGGTTAAAGATTGAAAACTGTTATGTATGTGAAAAATTGTTAAAAATATGACCGTTTAAAGGTTGACACATATTCACTGGCCGTTTATTAGTATAGAAATTTCTATATTCCATAGGTTTTAGTGGACTTAGACTTAAAATGATTATATAAAGTAACTTAGTTTCCGTGCAAGGTGTGAGAACATATAATTTACTTTGATTCGGAAGGGATAAAATCTTAATAACAATAATATTATGTTAATATAGGGTTTCCATGGCATTCCGAATGACTTTTCAAAAAGAATACGCATACTCTCTCTCTCTCTCCTCTCTCTCTCTCTCTCATTAAATGCTCTTTGTGATTAACAATAAAAATGTACACACTACTAACGCAGATGTGCAGAGAATTGACACCAGAAATAAAAAAACCTTCATATAGGATGCAAGAGAACACAGAAATCCATATAAGGAAACAACAGAGTTCAACATGCTTCCGCCACACATTAAACAGCTCCGAAATGAACCCAACGAATTTAAAACTGAACTAACCGCTTTTTACTTAGGCACTCATTCTATTCTGTAAAGTAATTTGGTGGAATATGTGATTAATAATATACAACTAGATACAAGGTTATCCTATTAATAATATAATAAATTTATGTAAAATTATTTTACTCATTCCACTTCCTTGAAATATTGCTTCATTGGAGGATCTACGGAATATGACCATTATATTACAAAGTTTTCATTACGAAAAAATTACTTGTTAAAGTAATCTTTATTCCTCAATGAATCAAAATTTAATTTGATTTTATTATATAGAATTTACTGTAATATTTTTTTAATTTTAAGTTATTTTCAACCTATAATTGTTGGAATTAATTTCTTTAATATAGTTCCCCTTTGGTCTACTCCATTCATATTTTTTGTTAATATGTAATCGAATGAGTTTCCAGAATTTTTTAAAATGTTGTAATCGTATTATTGAACTTCGTTATAATAGTTTAATTAAATTAAATTTCAATGATTCTTACTTTAAGGGCTGATAAATTTATTCATGAAACAAGTCATGTTATAATAAACTAATTATATATTCTTCTTCCTATACCATTCAGCCCGCATTTGGGCCTTTCCCTCCTCAATTAGTACCTTCCATTAAACAAATTATATATTTTAACATAATTGTAAACTATCTGCGAATTTTTTTGTATATGCATCATAATGACTATTTATCTTAATAGAAGAGTTTCATATTTGGATATTTTAACCGGATTAATTAATAGAGATATTGATTTTTCATTTACGCATTTAATTAATATCTTCGATAATACAGTCCTAACAATAATTTCATTTTCTTAAGTTAAAGAAATCTACTAATTATCGTTTTACCTTTTACTGTACATTTATTTTCCAATTTTCGTCCAAGTTACAAATCCACAAATAATATTTCTTCGAGTTCAAAAAGATTTATTCTTTATCCAATGAATATTGTGTAAGTTAATGACAGTTTACCTTATCTTGTTTATAACTTCAACATTTCCATTATATTAATTTATTGTTAAATAATACCGTAAGAGAAATGCAGCCCTTGTTTCTGCAGCATATTTCATCTGAGTACTATTTATATAAAATAATATTAAAATAAAATTTAACCAACGTATCGCTTGGTGTTCATGTATATTGTATATAATTATTATGCCCTTTCCTTTCCATATCATAACATTATAGGACCCTGAGTCGTGTAAAATAACTGAAAGAAAATCTTGTCGTGTGACCCGAAGTAGTAGAGATATTTTCCCTCCACCTATCCAAGTCATCATATCTGGTATTTTCATCTCTGCACGATGGTATTAACTTTAACCCAAGGAACATGGAACGTTTATCGCCGCCATATTTAAACGAAATATTCTCGCGACGAAATGGAACTGCATTCCTCTACCGTTTTATGGCTTCTCGATGCTGCAGAAGCAAGCAAGCGATCTCGTAGTGTGTTGTAAGGTAAATGGAAATTCGATTAAAGCATCTTCCAGATAAAAAAACGGCACGTAGCGGAAAGAGGCTATACATGAGAAATTTTTAACGGTTGCAGCCCGTCTCCTTACATGTGTGCTGAAAGCGATAGGTTTTATACTGAACATAAACGTGTACTCGATAGAGAAAATGCACTCCGAACTGGGCGTGAAAATAATTGTATGACTTGTAGTATATTAAGTTGGACTCGTAAAAAAATACAAAGATAAAGTCAATTTTATATTCATTAAATCAAACTTAGATGGTAATACGCTCTGCTATGTTATTTTTCTATTGGTACGTAGTTAGTGAAATTTTTTATTGATATTATAGCTAGCTATAGAAGCTTATAAATTTATATAAATGTCTGGAATTAAAATTAATTAATATTACATGTAAAATACAGGTGAAAAATGTTTATTAAAAATCTTATGACAAATTGTTTTCAATCATAAATAATATTTTTAAAATATTACCAGATGTATAAAAACAAATATGAAGATTGAGTGTACATAAAATTATCTACAATTTCTTTACATTGTTTGGGATAATATTATCATGGATTTGGTTTTAATTTATCGATTTAATCACTCATAGATGCCGATACCCGTATGGAGATGTTTGAGTTAAAATAAAGTAACTGAGAAAAACATGACAATTTTCAGTAATAATACTGTTTTTAACGATGTAAGTTTCATAAGTGCAAATATAAAATTTAAGAACCAAGTCAAAGATACAATTTAAAAGTTTTTATACGTATTTTTAATATTACTTTGCACTACACGGAAACTAAACATTTCATAAGCTTCAAATTTCTTAATAACGGCAACTTGTAATTAATGAATTTACTGGTTTATTAGTGGATTTAATTACCTGTTATAAATTTTTGATTGGTATGTTTTTCTTATTATTAATAGTAATTTATAAGTGCTTAAAATTTCTCCAACAAATACTTCTTTTATTGCAAAGGGACTTTACGTATATGTTATTACCGTAATTATTTAATTAGCTGAAGTCGGCTGCCAGAATAATTTAAAGCTAAAACCAGTGCTTCCACTTAAAATATGAATTACTGTCAGATATAATTTCCGGTGTATATTCAAAGGGGTTAAGTTGAAAGAAAAAAAAAATTATTGTGAGGACTGTAAATATTTAGTGATAAACTTGAATAAAAAAATTAATATGAGAACAGATACAATCGCAAATAAATTTGATTGTTTTCTTTAATCAGTTTTATGATATTTTAATCTTGTTTTTACTCCTCAGAACTTCTAAATTTGTGTGTTTATTGATACAAGTAATTTTTCCCACATATATTAAAAACTTACTTCTGTTGTCAGTCAGACGATATAAAATAAATTACAAATTTATTATTTTTTTCTGATTGATAACAAAAAAAGAATTGAATGATTAAACATGGATCGATAATTTAGTTGTCTTTGAAACTTTGTGCGTTATATTCTTTTGTAATATAAACTAACAGAATCTTGGGAGTCATGACTCATAATGCATAATGTACTAAGTACGATTATATTAAATAAGTTTTCAGGATGTACCGTTAGTGTATTATATATGTGTGTGTACCGCTTATTTCAATCATACTTTGATCACTTATTGATTTCAATCTGGAAAGAGACACTATAGCAATTCACCCATGCACCCATAGCGGAGGGGATAAGACAAAAGTAGCCGAGTTGAATACTGACACTAACAGTGGCTTTCAAGTCAACCCTGATTGGCAGTGTGGGTGTAAGAAAGAAACAGAACAATTCAGGAACCCCCTTAAAGTGTTTACGGTTTGACTGAAGTGAACAGTGAAGCTCCCGATCACGGAAGAAATGTGATCAGCCCCAGCCGGTGTATGGCGCCATACAAAACAGGTAAATTATACATTTTTTTCTTAACCAGAGATTAGTATTGACTGTCTAAAAACTGATTGGGATAAATACGTAGCTGGACAACGCATATAACATATAACTAGTGTATTTTTTATTTGTTGACAAATGTTCTTTAGTATGAAATTAACGACGATGTATTAAAGGATTGTGTCTGTTTCAACAAAATGACAAATATATGCATAAACAGTAAGTCAAATTAATTATAATATGATGTTGCTGAATAAACACATCAAAATGAAAAAAAATCACGTATTCCACGCGTCTCAACGATTTGTTACATTTTTTAAAAAATTATTTTACGTCGCATGAACCTTGCGGTCACTGGCGACTGCTATATTTTGACATCACATATTTACATAGATAACATTTCATAGGTTGTCATAATTTGTTATGGAGCTTTAGGTCATTAATGTATTTTAATGTATGATATATTGTGTTTATATTTTTGAGTAAGTCATTTAGGTTATTGTTGATTACATTTCTATTTCTGTGGACTCGCGTTGAGTTGCGTCCGAATATAAGGGCTATTCAAGAATTCGCAAAGTGTAGGTGTATCTTGTTTCATTTACTAATTAAATTTTTTAGTCAATTCTAAATTCTATAATCTCAATGCATTAACAGAAAAAAGTTTTTAAATAATTCATCACTGACATGTTTCATGTAAACGTTCCTCATTCACTATGGTTTGGTTATGCAACAATACAGACAGATTTATAAGGGAATTCGTAACTATAATTTAGTTTATGTAGTGACTAAGTCGCGGAGCATAGTATATTTGTATTAATCACTATCTATATACGTATATATAGTTATTATAGGTCTAGTAGTCCAAAATTATTTTTCTTTATTTTATGTAATCAGGTGAGATAAATAGAATTAATATCAGAATAATAATACAATTAATGTATCAAGGAACTGGTTCTAAAAGTTATATTTATAGAACTAAAACGCAATTGTAATAAAATTGTTGCGTGATTATCTAAAGCATGCGCGCAAATAGTAATACGCAAATCATGTACGAAATAAATTAGTTAGTATAGCGTAGGATTAACATTTATTTATTTATAATGCATAGTTTAATACAAAAATATTTTGTAAAGTGTGTACTTTAGACCGAAAAGAATTTAGTAGTGGAATAAATGTGATTTAAGAATGCGCAATGGAAATTATGTACTATATTCGGCTTATTAATAGTGCGGTGAGATTTAATTCTTTCTGGGATTAATGTAATGTTTGAAATTATAAAACTCGCTCAGAATAGTCATATCATCTAAATTAATTTCCTCCTGATAAAGGAATATTTCTTACCAATCTTAGAATACAATTAGACCTATAATACATTTCAGTTATGTGGACGCAATATATCATGATTTGCATATCTGTCAGGAATGAAATGTAGGAAAAATTAAGAATTGTTTGTCTGGTAGCATAGGCATTTCCTGAAATAACTGGGAATAAATAAATAAATTGATATTAAATTCATAAACTTACAATAATGGTGATATTTGTTCAACACTGAAAATTGGTATGTGCTGGCAACAGGAGGAAAAACAGGATCAAATGTGAAACGATGTTTTATTATTTCAATGTTACACCGAAACAACAGTATAATAATTCATGTTATAGAACGTGTTGCTCAGTTTCGAAGACATATTTCTAAATTTGTTTCATCGTCGACGGAACATTAAAAGAAAAATTGAAATATAATACGGGACACAACAAATTAATTATATATTCACCGTTCAAACAGCATATAAAGACATATTTACGAATTGATTCTTAAAAATATTTTAAGATATCATTATTGTTGTCTTGTATTATGATAAACAAATTACATAAATATCTCTCTCATTAACCTGAATTAATTACACGATATTTAATATCAAAGGGAGAAATATTTGCCTTTAGGGTGAGAGATACCTAAAATTAAGTTGCGACAATTTAAGGAATTTAGAACTGCTGAATTGAAATCTACTATTTTTAGTTTACGATTGGAAAATATGAATATATTAACATATAAAACAGTCTAGTTATATCTGTATCTATATTTAAATTGCAGTAAACTTATGTTTTTATGCGATTGTGTTTGTTTTGATGGACATAATACAGGAGTTACCTTTTACGAAAGATAAGTCTAAAAGTAAGTCAGCAATGCACTAAATTTAGTATTCACAAATTGGGAATTAGAAAAGATATGAGCTTATTTGAAGACAGAACGCCATGGGTATACCTATAATAGTAACGAAGCAAAGTGTAAGGTACGAGTAAATTCTTCTAATTATAGAGGTATCGCAAGACTAAATTATCTCCGCGTAAAAATACAGACGGGTGGATTATGTAGCCTATTTATTATACCACGAATAAAATAAAAATGGGAGACATTTCGCGTGCTGAATCCAAGTTTCGTCTGTAGCTCTAATTAAAATGATAAAGACGGTAAAAATAAAATTAAATTCTCTGGTTTCATTTTTTCGAAATAATTTAATTTCCTTACCTGCCGCGTGGAAGAGCAGCTGAACCAGCACAGATGTCACCAGCATTGTTGACGTTGCCACTTCGACGCTACGAGTACTACGGTCACGCTGCTTCTGTACATCCCCTTTCTTAACGACACATTACACCACTACCCTATTATCGCACTTGAAGCACCACTGAGTGTGTGTTCACTTTTGTCTCTTAATTTATACTGTCTCCCCCTCCCTATCTTTTCGCCACTGCAAGAGGGGAAAAAATCCGCCGCTTTTGTTTTCTCAGATTAATTTCTCCAGTTACCGTCGGGGGTTGCTTAATGCGTGGAAAGGCTTTATTCTTCCTATTCTTTACAGAACAGAGAAAAGTATTTATTTATTTAGTACACTTCATTTTTATTAAATATAACGAGGGTGGTAGAAAGGATTAAATGAGAAGAGTAAATTATCGTGGGTCTTTCTCTTTCTGTACTCGGAGAAAGAAAACGTTGTTTTCCGTGGGAAATAATCAATCTGGCGAGAGGGACGTAAAAATATTACTATGACTTGAACCTGTGTCTAGGTTAGATGCAAACGAAGGTTCGTGCACCTCGTCACTGCAGTCATTATTTTGCGCTCTGGTCGCCGTGACGCCGACGAGCGTGCTCCGCGCGAAGCAACGAGTCCGAACGTGGCCCGTCCGTCGCCTGGGAGTCCCCGCCAACATGTGCTGGCGTGCGGTGTTGCCGCGCCGTTGTTGTGCAGCGCATCCCCTCCACGCCGCGACGCCACGACGCCGCGGTGCGCCGGCACAGGTGCGCAGACCTCAATCAAGAGCCTCGCTCGCACATGATACGCCTCGCCTCGCCTTGCCTTGCCTTAGCCCGCGGAGGATCAATGTAATTGTTACCGGAACTACTCGGCCGAGCTCTCAGTCAGACATAAGTACTCGCTAGATTACGACCATTTGCTATCATTTGTCTCAGAGGCGCTTGTCAAATTAAATGCCTCTGGCGTGACCTGATTCGTACACAGTAGATTTACGAGGCACGGGAAGGTAGAAAAACAATGAATGACCGCAATGAATCTTTAAGAAGCGTGTTCAAAAATTAGGAACATTTGTCAGCAAAAAATGAAATTATTTATCCAACGTATTGTACATTACGTGTAATTACCTTACAGTTAGGCCCTTGTTTTGGTAACATACACATTTCTCATTTATTTATTCCATTAATCCTCGAATGTGGAAATGGGATAAGTCATTATAAAAACACTTACAAAGTAATTCTTACATACTACAATTAGTACCTATTATATGTTCAAGTGTACAAAATTAAAAATCAGAACACTTTACCAGTCTGATATCGCTGCAAACTAAATGTAATTTCCCCCGAACCGTCGCTCGCTGGAGATGGTACATGCCCGACATTAAATTCTTCGCATGTAAATTCAATAATCGTTTCGGCTGAGCCAGTCGAGGAGTAAAGATGATGTATTGCTAAATTTTAAGATTGAGAAAGTCTCAAAATGGAGTTGAAACGTCGTTTTTGTGATATGTTTATGCTGACTGTTGGTCGTCTTTTTATTTATACTAAATGTAGGGAAAGTTGGGGCGGAACGGGACTCTTATTTAAGAGCAAAGGCGTTCCCGGTGAATTTGATTCAAAAACAATTCTCGGGTTTCAACCCGGGTAAAAGTTAGTTTCCACAACGTTTCGACGGCATCGACGTCAGGTAGAATGTGAGACTCTTATTGTTTAACAATATTAATAAAATCTACGGAAAACGAACAATGACTTCAGAAAAAGATAAAACATTCGTTTTGTCTATTAATAACTTATTGTAATATCAATATAAGTGAAGACAAAGATTTTATATTTTAATAAATTTGTAAAAATAAACTTACAATTATAATTAGAGCAATAAAATTCAATTTAATTTAAGAAAAATCTTAACATTTTTTGTGATTTATTTATTATAATTTTTTAGCGTACGGTTTGGTTGCTTCAATAATTTTTCCTTTCGCAAAACAATTTTTTACCAACTTCACAGTCTTTGCTATCATTTTTCCCCTTTTCCGCTTCTTTTATTTCTTAATCTATTCTTTATGGATACAGCATCATTCTCATAAGTTGAGTCTGCCAGTTTTCCTTTTTTTCTTGAGAAAAACATAACATTTAGCCTCATACAGTAGTATCCCGTTCCGCCCCAGCACGCTAGTTTCAGTTTAAGGTTTTTCGCTGAGCCTTAATACAAGTACATTTAAACCCTATACATAAATTCTAGGCAGCTCAATACAACTAATTTATGAATATATACCATTAATCTAAATATCCTGGTAAAGTCTTACATATTTACCTAATCAACTAATCAAGCAGAAAAGAACTACAATATTAAACCTTAATGACAAAGATTTATTATTACCTGTTTTTCCCTTATCATTTTGAGAACTTTAATTTAGTTTTAAAAATATTCTGTGTGACTTATTATCCCGTTTAATTCATCGTAAAATTCAGTAATCTCAGAATTAATCATATTTATAATAGTAATAATCATACCATAAATACAAAATAACTTTAAATATTTCCGGCTTGTTGTTTGTGAGGAAAGAAACGTTGTTGACGTCATAATGCATAATAAAGATTCACGTAAACAAAAATCCTCCTATTTCTCTTAGGGTTCAAAATCATGGTTTTGCTTGACGTCAAATAATTTAATAAATCTACAAATAAATGAATTTAAAAAACCTTAAAATAATATATGTAACAAAATTGTACATTTTTTCGACACAATACACACGTTTACGAATCAATAATTTTGTCAATTTTAATGAACCAATAACGGTACAATCTTACTTTTCATTTATCTCCAATCAAAATGATTCTCTCTGCATATCACTCCTTATCCAATAGTTTCCTTCATAATATTTTCCATTCAATTTGCTTCTCCAGCTCACAGTACATATTCAGAGATAAAACCTCCCCCTTCCTCTCAAATATGATTTTAATATTTTCCTTTATAGTCATACTACATAATGATAAAAATAATCGTGTTCAATAATCTACCTCACATATTCGCATTGTTTTACCTTATTACGATCATCTTTCTACTAAATTTAACGTATTATTTAACAACTCAATATATAAGTAATTTCTAAATTTGTTAATTCTTTATATTACTTTATTAAAAACCATAAAGATTTTTTCTATTACCTTAAAGTTGTTCCTGAAATTTCTTACAATTATTGTTCTTACTCCTAAAATTTTCAGGTTAAGATCTTTGTTAAGGAGCATAAAAAAATTTAAATATTCCTTCCTATAAACATTAATCTATTACCAAAAACTGTCAGTAATTCTGTTATTTTAGAATGTGGAAATAAATTGTAAGAAAATGTTAATTAATAAATCCAATAAATTTTCTGTTACTGTAAAACATGAAACTTTCAACTAAAATTGTTTGATTATTTCTTAAATTGTATTTGTTAGTTTCATTTTGAGATATTCTTTGAATTACGCTATTTTTGTTCTCATTACTTCAGTCTTTTATAAGCACTGACCAATACCATACGTGTTGGTCGAAACGTCTATTTAGTAATAATTTTCAAATTCTTGTTCAAAAGTTTTATAATTTCTCTCTATTAGGGGTCGTTAACTCTTATCGAAGTAATAAAAACACTTCAAAGTTACTAAAAATAAACAGCACGTTTACAAATTAATAACGTACCAGTTATAAGAATTATTTATGGAATTAAATGTCAAAGTCCACTAAATATGAATTTACACAACACACACGCGGACACTAGGAAGAAACACAAACGGCGAACAAGTCACATCTTGCAATTGATCGACGAGCTATCTGCTCTTCCGTAGAAACTACAGCCAGTACATGAAACACGCAAAGAAAAGAACAGAAAACCAGACAGAAAGTAAGCATTTCATTAAATAATTACTTTGAACAGAAACGCATTCAACAGTTTTGTGGTACAGAATATGTAAATACTTTTACTGAGTGAAAACCCGAATTTCTGTAAAATATTCGTACAACTGTAGTTTATATTCTTGCATTAATTAGACATTAACAAAAATCTTTGATGGGCGCACACCGACATATACTGATTAGGTGTTAGCTTAAAATTAATCAGGATGGTGACTGACGATGCCTTAACTGAGGTAAGAATTCTCTGGGATTCGTTAAATAAGCACGGCAGCTTAAGAAAGACAAAAAAATCCCAGTGCTCTAAGCGAGTGATACATGTTGTCTGTACTTTATTTTAGTTAAAATTCTCCCGCAATTCTAAAGGGCGTCTAGACCATATACGTTACATTAAAAAATAAGAAATGTTCTCTTTTCTTTATAAGAGTGAAAATAATCCCGGTTCATTAAGATGTGGATATATCTGCTTCATTTTTTTTTTGGTTAACAGGCTACATGAGGGTGATCCTGAAACAGGCAACTCCCCTTTAATAGCATAGGAAGGGAATTGAAAAGGGGGGATGCGGAAGGTAGAGCAAGGTAGCCAAGGGTTGACTAGGGCCCCCGGGCTATGGTTTAAGGATCCTACCCGGTGTTTCACCTAAAGAGATGCAGGGAAAACCCTAGAAAACCTGCACCAGGTAGGTCGGGCATTGGGTACTATTCTCACGCCCTTCCGAATGACGGGAGACGAATCTGCCACTTTGTTAAAGTTGCAATATAAACAGAACCTTTTCCTTAAGTACCTGACAGAATTATTTAAAAACTTTAGGGCTTGTACATTAGAACCTTGCTCCTCCATTAACGCAAGAAATTTTAAATATTTGCATTTTCTTAAAATTATGGAAAAAGTTTCTCTACTTTTATGTACCTTATGATATTTAAAGAATTGTAATAGAGACCTGAGAATACTTCATAATTGACTAAGGGGCAGACCAACATAAAATAATATTTTTAGACATCAGAACATGTAAAACCTCTGACACAGGAAATAGAGAGATTTAATTGAGGCACCAATAAATAAGCCAACACAAGGCATCAATTACATTGTATTAACAAAAGTCCACAAATTAACTCCTAAATTAAATAATATCTTGATGATAATTTTCCTTATTTTTGTCAGTCATTTAAATAAACAAAAACAATACTGTTAAAAATAAGGAAAATTATCATCATAATAAAATTAAAAATCAGTCTTAACAACATTTAATAAATTCGTTGAAGAAATTAATTAATATCTTTAAAGAAAATGGTATATTTGAATATAAATTAACAACTAGAAAAATGATAAAATAGGAACTGTTGTAAATAGAGTTACGGACAATATTCCAATAAAAAAATTAATTTAAGGTATATATATGAAATACCTTGTAAATATTGTCATAAGGTATCAGTACCAATATAAAAACACGCATACATAATCATATTAACAATTTAAAAGAGAATGCAGAACCAAACTGCATTATCACACCATGCTAAAAGAGAAATTCATTTGATAGACCACAATGACGTGAAAATACTACATTCCGTAACGCAAATGAGAATAAATATGGAGGGCCTCTACATATTATTGAATAGACTAGAATCTGATATTGGCAAACACTATGCTAATATTGTCCAAATTATTAATAAATAAATAGTTGAATAAATAATTCTTGGGTTTCCCCCCAGGTTAAATGGAACTTGAACCACGACGTTTGATGGCGTACTCTGACGTCGTTCTCACTTTCACACCATCGAAACGTCATGGTTTAAACTCCATTTAACCCGGGTGGAAACCCAAGAATTGTTTATTCAGAATATTCACCGAGAAAACCTTCGATCTTTAAGAAATAAATAGTTGTTTATATTATAGTAGCATATCAATCACAGTCGATATTTTAATTTAGCTGCTCGTGAGCTAGGCACCAGGACGTGCGAAACAGTCGTATATGCCAATAGTATGACTGGACAAAAATTTAAATGTTGTAAACAAGCAGTCCAACACGATGGAATTATGTAAATAGCCATTGTGATTATCAGGTGTGGATTGATTCTATAATGTCTACGACTCCTGTATGATGTTATGTGTACAGTTCTTAATTTTAATAAAAAATTTATGGAACAACAGTTCCGAAAACTACTGGCTGCGTCCCTTTGAGGACGTTGTAAATTTTAATAGAGACTGAAATAAAGAGGTTTTGAAACCGTTTTAGAATATAAAATTTAATATTCAGTCTACTTATAACTATGCAACAAAGAATTTTTCAAAGTAAATTGTGAATTTTACACATATATTAATCTTACAAATTGTGGTTTGGGTTGCATAAATGATTCAGCAGCAAAATTAATGATTTGTGACGACTTTTACCGAATAACCTCGAAAAGCAAAGAAGGAGCGTGTGTTATTTATTATCCATTGAATTTCACAATGAAAAACGCACACGAACTTAAGTGTAGCTGTTTGTATTACATTAAATTAAATTCAAACAAGCATGCGGACTCGAACTCTGAAATTAATATGAAATACAAGCTCTAGTTGAATTTATTCATGGTCAACTTATAGTAGATGATGGGAAATAATTTGGTAGATTAGTCGCGACTCCGTTCCCCATCTTTTAATTTACTTTAGGCAATTAAGTTGAGAAGGGGACATCTTTTTAGCATGAAATGCGAGAAGACCAAAATCTCTGAAATTTCACTAGAAGCTTTCAACTCACCAAAATTTTGCAGCACGCAAATGATTGGCCTATCCATTTATATTTTAACGGAGTTACTCGCTGCCTCGGCTCGCTACAGCTTTCCACAGTCGTAGCGAAGATAGACAAGATCTCACAGCTTCGAGATTCGATTAATAGGGTGCAAAGATATTTTACTCCAAAAAACCACGAAAAGATTTAGTTCAACATCAACAACATTTATTAAAACGGGCCATGAGGAAAGGTCATCCATGGGGCGTGGCCATTACACAAGCAAATGAACTCTAAAAACACATCGCCGGAAATTCAATAAAACTCAATGTTCGTCAAAGTAAAATCATAAAATAGACCTAAGCGGAATTTAACTACGTATTGGCATATCCCCACCTAAAACTGTTGCTATTCCGCTAGGCCTAATTGCTGCGTGCGGTCGCAAATATTCGCAAACCCGCCAAACGCATCCTCTCTTCATCACATCTCTCCGACGGCTCTCCATGAACTCTAACATAGCTTTTCCTCTTCTTGCACATAAAAGGCCACATGATCTAGCCAACCACTAACATGTAAACCTTTTCCAGCGATTGACGGGGCTGAACTCTCGAAATCTGTTCGGACAACACAAAACCTTTGCCTCCTCTAAATTACGAGTGGCACTGCGTCGCACGTTCTACAATGTATCTGTCTGTCGGCGGTCGCTCAAACACGACCTGGTCGATTGCAGGCAGAATTTGCAGCTTTCTGGGACGCAGATGTAACTTACATGTTGATATAAAATTATTCATTTGTAGTTACTTCATGTCTCACATGTATATTGAACAGTACATTTTAGGAATTCAATGGAAAGCTGGAATAAAATATTAAATTAAGAAGTCTGGTTATAAATTGAACAGACTTTATCTGTGAATTTACATAAAATATGCATAAATAAAATTGTTGTTGTCATATTCAGTCCTAAGACTGACCTGATTCAACCTACCTTGCACAAGCCTTTTCATTACCGCAAAAATACAACATCCCACGTCCTCCATAATTTCAATACCGTATTCCATCCTTTGCCTCTCTCTTCCGTTCTTACCCAACACACTTCATTCTAATGCTAATTTTACAAAATCCCCATGTCCCATACGTGGCATATTAATCTAACCGTCTCTTGGTCAACGTCCTCCAAATTGTTCGCTCTTCCCCTAATCTGTTTATACCTTCCGCCTTGCTGATTCTATTCACTCATCTCATTTTCAGCATTCTCCTATAGCACAACATTTCAAAGACTTCTAATATTTTCCTTTCTGAAACTCCTATCGTCCACGTTTCGCACCCACATAACGCTACACTCCATTTAACCTTTTTGGCAATGATTTCATAATATTCACACTAATATAACCCCTAAGTAAATTTCTGTTTTTTACGAAAGTCTTCCTTGCCTGTGCTATCCTAATCTTTATGTCTACTCTACTTATACCATCCCTAGTTATTTTGCTGCCATGTAGCAGGATTCCTTTACCTCCTTCAAAATATATTTTCCCAATCTAACATCCTTTGTAAATTTCACTGTTTCCCATACTACACTTCATCACCTTGGTTTTCCCTCTGGTTTTTCCTCCAAAACTACGTTTATGCAATTTATTATGTTTTCCAAGTCTTCTTCTGACTCCCCTAATACTACAATATCATCGGAAAAACACAGGGATTTTATTTCTTCTCCTTGAAATTTGATTACTTTTCCATATTTAGTTTTAACTTTCATCATTGCCTGTTTTATATATGTTATAGAGCATGGACGCCAGACTTCATCCTTGACTTACTCCTTTCTTGATTTCTGCTTTCTTTTCTTGCTCTTCCATTGTAATTACTGCTGACTGCCTTCTGTAACCTCTACAAAAGGCAAATAAAATTAAAAATATTTAAATTCAAGTAGGACCAGACTTGGTATGTACATAATTTTAGCGTGATGAATTGACAGATTTCCACAATAACTAAGGTTTCGTTAAATATAATATTTATATTCCGGTCTACAATTAAATTAGCTATTTAAAGAGAGTTCTTTCAGTCACAAAAGTTTGCGTACTTGAGGAGTTCAGAACTAAATTGTGATCATAAATGAAGTTATATTTGAAGGTAAACAAAAATAGTTTAGGACATCGTACACGAATCTGAATTTTAGTTTAAAGCAACTTCAACTTTGTTGCATTGAAATTTTCTTAGCAGATAGTTTGTTATTTTTGTTCCTAGAAACGAACTCACCTTGTAGTATTTTGCAATGAACACCTTGCTCGTATTCCCGCTTGAAGGTATCCGGCATGGTCAGCTGTATCGGCCGGGAGAAGTAATGAGCCCCCGCGGTCGCGTAGATGGGACGATGTTTTGAAAGAGGGTGCAGCAAAATGCGACCCTTCTCTTTTTCTCTATGTCGACAGTCTTATTTGTTAACTCCGCAATAGAATCCATGTTCTCAGAGAAAAAAAATGCATGAGATTTTAGACACAGTTGTGGCACATCTGTACATAATAAACTGCAGAAACCAAGTGTCGCTCTCCACATCCGTCTGAAATGAACCCCACAGAACACTGAAATGGAAATAAACTTAAGAACAAACTACATAACTACTATATTTTTTAGTGGTAAAAGTAAAAAATACCGACCTCCTGTGGTGTAGTGGCTAGCGTTGCTTGCCTCACAACCCAGGGTCCCGGGATGAGTCCAATAAAGGCCGATGGACCCATAGGTTAATAAGATCAATTAAAGACTGGATTGATCGGAAACACGGAGAAGTGAATTATTATCTTACTCAACTCTTGACCGGTCACGGCTGCTTCAGGGCATACTTCTACTGGTTTGCCATAGATAATTCACCTGCATGCCCTGAATGTGGAGTTAATGAGACACCAGAACACGTGTTTTTCAGTTGCTCAAGATTTTCATATGGGAGACGAGCATTAGAAAGTGATATTGGAACCTCAATACCACCAGATAATTTGGTACCCAATATGCTGCTCTCACCTAATACCTGGAATAAAGTAAGTGCATATGCCTCTACAGTAATTCAAAGATTAAGAAATTACGAAAAAGAGAGAAATAATAGTGTTTAAAGGAGACTGCTTCCTGTGAAGTAATGTCTAACGACGGTCCCACAGGAAGATACACACAGTCATCGTTGGAAAGGGAGGTGTTTTTAGTGGGTAGAATCCCACACTACTATCCAGTGCGGACCCTGAGATAGTGCCTTTAGAAGATTTTCACCTGCCCTCGCAAAAAAGAACCAGGGTCCCGGGTTTGAATCCTGGCATGGGCTTGGACGTTTGTGTTATCATGGTCACGGAGACTGGGGTTAAGACTGATGGAGAGTCGATACGCTGACCACGTATCACTCCATATATCGGAATGTGTCATGTAAGATGACAGTTCGCAGTCGTCCTGGTATAAGCCAAGGCCCTTAATGGGGTACAGAGCCAACGAAGAAGGAGAGAAGAAAAGTAAAATATACTGAATTACGAAAATTATTTACTTTTAAACATCTTTACAGTTATAATAATAAGTAATAAATTTTAAAAAATAATAATATTTTGGTTTAAAAAGTTATTATAGCAATTAAGTTAAGTTAACGGACACTTTAAGTTAAGAACAGCATCCAGATTAGGGAAATATTCCAAGTAACTCAAAATTTAACTTCCCAACAAATATAACTTACAGAAATAAAGTAAGAAGCTAATAAATTAAAATTTATTAGTATGCGTGACTAGCCTATATCATTTTGATAATAAAGCAGAGTTTTCTGACTTTAACTTTACAATAAATAAAACGATGGTCAATAAATCATTTCGTCTGCCTTTTGAGACATATTTATGTTAATTGAATAGTAATAAATTTATATGCTGACTCCGGGTTTCCCAACGGTGTTCCGTGGGGTCTGAATAGGTGTTCCGCAAACATTTGGAGTGATTCTCTCTACACTATGGATTATATATTATGTTATAATACCACTTAATCAGTTCGTATGACGAAAACACCGTTTGCATCAAACGGGAGAATATCGAATCACAACGTTGCGAAACATAGAAACCCAATTCCTTGTTTCCCGCTACAATAGGAAACGTGAGTAACAATGAACAAGTCAATCAGTGAAAGAAAAAACAATGACCAATCTTATGTGATTACTGGGCTAGTTCGAAAAAGTACCCCAAAATTTCAAAACATAATATATTTTACTTCCGTTTTCTACAGCTTATTTATGCGAAGCCGCAATGAACTCAAAATGAAGAAACATGTCCGACGCCACACTAGATATTTTAATTCAATTTACAAATATTGTGCTTGATGTTAATAATATATGCAATTCAAGAACCTAAAATCATGGAAGTCACTAAATACTTTATTTATTTATATATTTATAATATATTACAGGTCTATATTTAAAAATAATTACCAAATTAAATCTTGTTTTGCTTTTTACGACTAGGAATCACCCATTCTAAAAAAATAAGCCAAGTGTTCCGTTACAATGTCCGATTTTACAAAGTGTTCCATCGAAGAAAAAGTTTGGAAAACCCTGTGCTGAATTATTGGCCGTCTTTTTATTTATTACTTAGAAATAAATTCTGTTTGGTAATTTTGTAAGGAAATGAACATATCGTTGTTCAAGCCTGCTCACAAAAGTTGAAAATAAATATTTCTTCATGCATTTGGATCTTTTCTCTTCACAAAAATCAGATATTTCATGTGCATAAGATATTCAGTAATTTTTACTTTTATCGTGCATACGCGTTACACTCACACACACGTATGTGCGTTTGTTAGGTTATGGTGTGGAGGATGTTCAATTTGTTTATAAAACTTTTTAAAACTGTGAATAATCTACAGAAATTCTAATCATCAAATTATAACACTTTTGTAAAATTTTATTTTACTCTATTAAAACATACTTCAACGATCTGAAGAGCTTCACGTCTAGAGGCCTGTATTTGAAAGGATGTATGACACATAATTCTAAGGAATGTTATAAATTACATATCCTCTTTTGCGGCTTATTAAAAAGATATCGACTTGTAATAAGTGAAATATGGGCTGATGTCGGTAAATTTGAGTTTTAGTTGTAGCGTCGGGATTATTCCTTCTTGCATTTTAGAAAAATAAACAGTATTTTTACTATGCCTGGTTCTTTTCGGGAAATATAGCGCATTAATTTACCGTCTAAGTTAGTGAATTAAAAAATTAAGAAATCCCACAAAGGTTCGATGAAAGACAAAGAATGATTGTCAAAATATGGTATTTAAATATTTATAACTAAAGAGTAACAATAATGAATATATTGGCCTCATATGAGATTGTATTAAGTAAGCTACTGGAAAATATTTTAGTACATAACTTTTCGTCATTAATTTAGTACGTTTATTTTTGTTAAAACTGGCATTGCAGACGAACATGTTTTTTATTATTCATCTCAAACTGTATTTATTTAATACCTAATATTTTTTGATATTAGTAGAAAATTTTGGCAATGTATAAAAGCTATTAATGGAATTACAAATTCATTACGCATCTGTTGAAGTCATGAATTGAGGACGAAAGTTCTGCAGTCGTATTTTGTAAGTTCCTTAAAGGTTTTCGGACCTGTAGCGGGATTTATTTTCATTCAATGTAAAATTGAAATATGTCACACAGTTATAATAAGGTTCACCGATAACTTGCTCGTGCCGTCGTGTTGTGTGCAGTGCTTCGCAAGGTCCTGACGTGACAAATGCTGGTAGTGGCAAGGTGGGGAAGTAGTAGTTAGTGCGCCTGAGATTGCCAGCGGCCGCACGACGAGCTAAGCCTGGTGGTGAACCCTGTGACGTTGATACAGCGAAGTCCTACACACCGTGACAGCGCGAGGGCGGACCTGATGAACGCCGGGATAACTGGCGCCCCCGCCGCACACCCATTCACCTTCAACCTAATAAAGCATTACAAAGCACGCAACTTTAAAGCTGTCTGTCTACTTATTTCAGACTCTGTACCTTTATTTGCCACAATGTAACTATTGCAAAACACAAATTCATTTCAAAAGTAATTCACTATTTTTCTTAACAAGGATGTAGCCTGACGCCCATGCTGTTTAACTTATATATAGAACAGACGATGAAGAATGTTAAAACGGAATATGGAAAAATAATCATACTGCAAAGAAAAGATATAAAAACCTTACGCTTTGTCGATGATATTGTAGTATTAGGGTAGTCAGAAGAAGACTGGGAAACCATAATAAATGTCATGAACGGCGTCCTGGAGAAAGAATTGAATATAAAGATTAATGAGGGAAAACCAAGGTAATGGAGTGCAGTTTGGGAATAAGTGGAATAACAAAATCTGTTAGATTGGGAAGGGATATTTAGACGGAATTGTGCTACTTGGAAAGCGTAATAGCTAGGGATGGTAGAAGTATCGTAGACATAGAGAGTAGGATAGCACAGCCAAGGAAGGCTTTCGCGAAAAAGAGGAATCTACTTACGGGTAATATAAGTGGAATATTAAGAAATCATTGCCAAAAATGTTATATGGAGTAAAGCGTTATATTGTTGCTAAACGTGGACGATAGGAGCTCCGGAAAGGAAAATAATAGAAGCCTTTGAAATGTGGTGCTGTAGGCGAATGCTGAAAATCTGGATAGAATGAGTAACGAGAAAATTCTAAACAGAATAGGAGAAAAGCGAAAAATTTGGAGGTCGTTGACCAGGAGAAGGCATATATTAATAGGCCACGTTTTTCGACACGAGGGTCTTGTAAAATTAGCATTGGTTGATCTAGTTATGAGGAAATGAAAAGGTTTGCGCAAGATAGGTTAGCATGGAGGTTACATCAGACCACTCTTAGGACTGAATACCACAACATTTTTCTCAAAAGTATTATTCCAAATGCTAAAGAATGAAGATAACTTCATATTTAAGTATTAAAATTTTTTAAGGAAATTGTTTCCTGTCGTATATTCTGTCAGGTAAAGTAATCTAAAAGAAAGGGAATGAAATTTTAAGAGAAAATTACTCAAATTATTTTTAGCCGGTTAAACTTTGAATCATTTCATAAAATAATAATTATTTTCTTATAATGTTTCCCTTTGCACAATTATTTTCATTTGCTTCAAGATAAGGGTCTTAATAATAAATGGCATGAACGTAATGGGAAGCGTAATAATTAGGAATGGTACACGTATAGTAAACAAAAGGGGCAAGATAGCACAGGCGACAAATGATTTCGCAAAAATTAGTAATTCAATTTCGGCAAACGTAAGTACAAATATTAGGAAATCATTACTAAAAAGTTCGTATGGAGTGTGGTGTTATTTGCATGCGAAACGTGGACGATAGGAGTTGCAGACTGGGAAAGAATAGAGGATTTCGAAATGTGGTGTTAGGAAATTGCTGAAAATAAGATGGGTGGACAAAGTAATCAACTAGGGATTACTATACGAATGGGGGAAAAGAGAATAATTTGGATGACTTTGACCAAGAGATGGGATAAAGTAATAGGCCGCGTTTTGTGACATGAGGGTCTTGTCAAATTAGCATTAGAGGGATCTGTGTGGGGTAAGAACAGAAGAGAGAGGCTGACCAGATTAGGGAGGATGTGGAATGTGGTAGCTATCTGGTAAAGAAAATGCCAGAATAGGATATGTTAGCATAGAGCGTTGCATCTGACTAGTCTTAGGATTTTTTACCACAACAATAACATTACTAGCTGTTTGCTTTCAATCATATATACTTGTATGCATTCAATCATAAAGATATGAATAGCTTTGAGTAATGTTATTCAAGTATAAACTTTTTTGAATTTATGTAGTAAATGACAAGCAAATATGTAGCTTGTGTTAATTTTTTCAAAGAATAATATGCTGTGTAGAATGCAAATTACAAAATTAAAGTACGTCTATTTGGTTCTTATTTACGTAGCTTTGGCTTCAGTCATACTAAATATTAGTTTTATTCCTTATTACATATGTTTTTTACTGTTGTCGAATATTTACATTTATTACAGTTTGACTCATTATTTATAATAAATTCGATTAAAGTAATTATAATAAATATCTTTAAAAGGTTTTATGCCATGCAATTAATTATTTTATTATAAATCAATAAACCTACATACTGTGTCAAAAATATATTTTAATAAAATAAAAATTTACATCGTGTAAATAAAATTGAAAATACACGACGTACCGTTCCTTTTTGGAACGTTTACAGGAGCGAAAATGAAATTGTATATAAATTACTTATAGTATCTGGAATTCTTCTTGAATTAAAATTCCTCACGAATATGGCAGTTCCATTAAATAATAATCCTATGAAATCAGATATATACAAATTAATTATGTTCTTTCTTAAATTTACTCTTAATTTTGGAGAAATTCTTCTGTGACAGAGGAGGTATTTATTACTGAAATACGGGTTGATAGAATGATGTGTAATGTCAACTCAAGAACATCTTACCGGGGACTTTTCAAAAAGTTACGCATACGCTCCCAAAGCAGCAGATTGTCTCATCAGTGCCCTTTGTGATTTACAATAAAAATTTCTTCACAAATAATTCAGATGCTTACAGTAATAACATCAGAGAGAAAAAAGTGTGATATATAATACAAGAAACTATCAATTCCACTGTGGGACTCAATAGTTAAACAAGATTCTCCTACATTGCAAAGAATTGAGAAATGAACTAAAAGGAATTTAGAAATGATCTATCCGCATTTCTACTTTGTAAGGAAATTTATAGAAGTATAAGAATTAAGTATTGGTTACATTACATTGTTAGCAAGTACTCTTAGAAAAAAATCATTCTAGTAATAATCTAGTAAGACTTACGCAATACTCATCCTGTATCACAACTTGTTTAAAGTATCCACACAGTATGATTATTTTTGTAACTTAAATATAAAAATGTAACAATATAAATAAATACTTGTTACATTTATGAGACTTCAACACCAAACATCAATGCAGAAAGCCAGATAAATTTGTCTAAAACAATTTAATAACATAAAAATTAGCCAAATATTGCGTCCTGAGTGTTGATGACGTGTAAAATGAATCTAATGTATTATAGGTAATTTATGTACTTTTCTGAAATCATCTTAACATGCCAGCTTTAAAATTTTAATAATTAGTAACAAATTTGTAAATAGCGATATGTAAAAAAATTGACTGTGATATTAACGTAAAGACACGATGCATGTCATAATAAGTTCATTCCCTGAAAGTATGAAATAAAGTCGGAAGAAATAAATAATTTTATCTCACTAAATTTGTATGTCTGGACTATTTTAAAAGCAGTCAGTCGTATCTTATCATTACAAAAATTGGTACCCTTCTCTCGGAAACCATTATAAAAACAACGCAGATAGTTTCAGAGCTTATTTTATACTTTACGGTATGAATAAGGAAGGACAATAACTTATATAAATAAATAGGTACTAATAAAAGGATTCTAAATTTTTCTATATAAACCCAATATTCTTGGATGTTTGTGTTGTCATGGTCGAGAGGACCGGGATTAAGACTGTTGGAGGATCGATACGCTGACCACGTCTCACTCCAAATTCGGAATGTGTCATGCAAGATGACAGTCCGCAGTCGACTCGGTAGGCCCAGGCCCACAATGGGCTGTAGAGCCATGGAGAAAGAAAGAAAATAAAACAATATTGATAAATTAATAAATGAAATTAATTTTTCCAATGATTTCCGAGATAAATGTAACTAAAAATCATTGTTTTAACATTGGCAAGGTCCGCGTCGCGTTAATAAAAGTATCTCATTAGTGGATCCAAGTGTCGAATGTGACAACAACGTGTTTTATGACAAAACACGTAATTCGTATTACCAAACATGTGTTCAATGAATGTTGCAGTATAAACCACACCTGATTCGAGACCAATACTGAACAACATGTTGCCTAGATTGAGTTATTTCTGGTTTATGGCATTGATAGTGAACCAAATTTCTGAAATAGGAAAGAAAATGTTTAGTTGTCAGCTGTTTACTGTATATAAAAATTAATGCACAAATTTGTCTCGAAATAATTTAACAGCATAGAAATTAGGACAATATTTATTCCTACAAATTTAGTTAACCTACAAATTTTGTATACAATTCTTCCCTGTAACGTTCAAAACGTTTTCAAAGATAGACGAATGTACCTAAGGGAAAGACATAATGATGGTTGGTCACAGAAATATTTCAGAAATGCTATTAGTATTGCAAGTACAGTTATGTCGTCTATATGAATTTAAAGTGACATTTGTCAATGTCTTAGAAACATTATATTCCACTACAACCAAATTAATATTATTAATATAATATTACCAATTGTCTTTCTTGTAATCCTTATGCAATAAAATACGATCGATTTATTACGAAAATTTTCATTACCGACTAAACTGCATAATATAAAATAAAGCATCTGAAAGATACATTACTTTATTTCCATGTCTTTAAAATAATAATGTGTTAAGTTTGTCTTGAAACAACAATTGCTTGCGAAATTCGAGTCGCGTTTACGGCAGTGTTCAAACAAGCAGGATCCCATTTTGGGTATTACGATATTCCATAATATCCTGCGCTCCTCACTAATACCTGCTTCGACGTCTAGTTGTGTTACCACTAATGCCGTATTGGAAGTCGGTCGGTCTGGTTAGTGTTTCCTATTCACAGGGAGACTAACTATTCAGATGCTCGGTTTTCACACCAGCTACGAGACGTTCAATTAGTGAATAAGGTGTCAAACATACATTAAATTTGAATGCTCAATTTCTACGTTCCTTTATTGTCCAGTAATAAGGTATAGGTCTTTATTTATATATTTATCAACAAATAGCTTAATTTAATTAATGTATTAATTTAAAAAGATTTTTCTTACCATTTATAAATTTCTTAGAGGTACATAATTACTTCATAAATACTTTTAAAAGAACTGTTTTTTATTTGTATTGCAATAACATTATAATTTGATCTTGGCAGAACATTACGTAATTAGAGAGAAACTGACTTTACATGTAAGGGTAATTGGTCAACATAAGATATTTAGAATCACTTAATATAGACATTCTCACTGTCACGTAGCATTAGCGAGGATTACTTGACAAACCTACAGGGTATATATATTGTAATACTCTATTCTTAACTATATAAATTGATAGATGGGGACTTTTGAAATAAAAGTAACTATTATAAAACAAATTAAAGTAAGTTTATTTACAGTAAAAATTTCCACGGCTTTCATGAGGGTCCTTCTCATCAGGGAGTTAAAATGGGGAGAATTTATTTACAGTAAAAATTCGATCAATTGTAATATTTAAAAAGATGTTGGAATCACTTTACATGCATGTCGTGTCTTACTGGCTCGTTTCGTTGGTTGATACACGGCCGTGGCGATGTGTGATGGCGATGGTGATGGTGATGGTCGCAGCCGTGGCGTCGTCGCAGCTCCAGTTGGTTGAGCAGCAAAACCGCTGGCACGTCTTATCCCTTTTGCTGTATCCTTCTTAGTGTCCGTTCTTCCTGGCTTTTTAGATATTCCTACGCGACAATGACCGTCGTAAATTATGGGTTCGCTACTGAGCTCACCCCTGACAGCGGATCCTACAACAACAGACCCTCGCATCATTCAGGGCCTGACAGTTTTAAGATGCTGTTGCTCAAGTCCAGAACACACAATAACACGTGCACTTCATTACAATATATATATATATATATATATATTGTAATGAAGTGACCGTGTTATTGGGTGTTCTGGACTTGAGCAGCAGCGAAGGTCTTTAGTTAGGGCATCTTAAAACTGTCAGGCCCTGAATGATGCGAGGGTCTGTTGTTGTAGGATCCGCTGTCAGGGGTGAGCTCAGTAGCGAACCCATAATTTACGACGGTCATTGTCGCGGATGAAACAAAAGCGCGTCAGTGATTGGTTGGAATTCTGCTGAGCAGTTTTATTTTAAGAAATCCGATTGGCTTAAGAGAGTACTTGCGGAGAGGAATATCTAAAAAGCCAAGAAGAACGGGGACTAAAAATGATTCGAAAAAACGGATAAGACGTGCCAGAGGTCTTGGACTTTAAAAAATCTGGTCAACCAACTGGAGCAGCGTCGACGCCACGGCTGCGACCATCACCATAGCCATCACACATCACCATGGCCTTGTATCAACCAGCGAAACGTCCACGGTAAGACATGACATACTCGTATGTAAAGTGATTCCAACACCTTTTTAAACCTTACAATAAATCAAATTTTCACTGTAAATAAATTCTGCCCATCTTAACTCCCTGACGAGAAGGACCCTCATGTGACTGATGAAAGCCGTGGAAATGATCTGACTTAAACTCAACCGCCCAATTTTCATTAAATAATTTCACCAATCAAAATTCTTTGTCAATAATTTTTGTATTTAGCTCTAAATAAACTTACTGTAATTTGTTTTAAAATCGTTCCTTTCATTTCCAAAGTCCCCGTCTATCAATATATTGGTAACAGCTTCAATACTTTAAGTGTTACTCATTTAGTATCAAGATTTTGTGATATTTTAGAAACATTAAAATTTCAATTTCATATGTCAGGTATGTACATATACTCAACTTTCCAACCGGCAGTAAAAATTGAACCGCTATCGTCAGCGCGAACGCTCGTATTCTTAAGTGAGTCAGGCATATTATTCATAATTCTTCAGTTAAGATCAATGTTGAGACTTTCACAAGTCGAAAAAAGGATTTATGCGTCGAGTTTTCAAAAGTAATAATTACATTGAATATACTATCACTGCACGTGTCATCAAAATTTTATCGTAGTTTCACTTTTAAGTGTGACACTTGACGAGACAGATTCTGATTTGACCATAGTAAACTGTGCATAATGTTCTGCTGCTGCTGCAGTGTCGCAGCATTCCTAATTTAATTTGAGTGTCGCGCGTGGTTGCTTAGGGAGACTTTCCGGGCGTAGGGTATTTGGCCGTAAACGAATTGAAAGCGCGCAAGTAGGCGGGAAACACTTTGTTTTTAAGTATCGCCGCTAATTGGGTGTGCGAGTTTATCGTTAATCCAGGGGCGTTTCCACGAATGCTGCTACAGGAAGGAAAGTTCTGTTTGTATTGGCCGAGATGGCAGATATGCCGTACCTACGGTTATGGCAACTGTAATACAAGATACAACGCAGTTAAAGCGACCCGTAAAAGAGGAAGTGTTATAATGTAGGTGCTAATGGTGTAACATTCACTCGTCCCCTCAACTAGTCTTTCTGCCAGTTGCCTAAATTATGCTGAGGAAATGAATTTAAATTTCTGAAAATTTTGAAGAGATAACGTTTTGTACCGATCATCATCGAGTTTCGTATTACTTTGGTAAACAGTAACGAAATAGCATGCAAGACATAAAAGTGGCTCTAGCAATCAGAGATTGCACAATCACGACGGCAAAGTTTACTGTAGGTCATTGAGGCACGAAAAATAAAACTGAAATCGTGCAACGAAAAAGCAGAAACTAATGTATCATTTACATTTTTATTACAAATTAAATTATAAATGACTTTTATAGTGTAAAATGTTCTTCCCTATTTATATATGGTACTAAAAAGCTTAAAATGAAGCGTAAAAATATTTTAACGAAAGTTTAAAATTGATCAGGATGTCTTTTAGAGGTCGGAAAACAACCCAGAATCGTTTCAAACAGTCGATTATTTTAAAAGAAAAACAAGAGTTACGGCTTACTGTTCGTCGTCGAGATTGAGTGAACCTCACACGCCTCAGTCGGCTTCCAGAGTCGGCTCCGGGTTAAACTACGTCATTCATCCGGATGAAGTAAGATTCGACAAGTTATGAATCGAAAACGTTATGAGTGACACTCTCCAAAAACTAATAAACAATAACACAGGAAATAAATTTCGAAGTAATAGGCTTAGCCTTTTTTATAACAGTCAGTATGTTAAAGTCTGAATTATTTCTAAAATAATCATGACAGAAATTAATTATGAATTGTTATTCTTACGATATATATATATATATATATGTAGAAATGTAGAAAATTGTAACTAATAGCTTACAAACGAAAGGGGACAAAGTGACGAACATTATTGTCTGACAGCAGCAAAGCATAACGTTTCGACTGCTTCCTGCAACGATAGGCCCAAGGATAGTTCCGCAGGAAGATAAACGAGTCATCGTTGGGAAGGGAGGTGTTTTCAGTGGGTACAATCCCACACTACTACCCAGTGCGAACCCTGGGACAGTGTCTTCCGAAGATTTTTACCTGCCCTCGTAAAAAAAGATAGAAAGTTAAAGGTATATGGTTGCCATTATTGTCAGTGGTCATTTTTGTTTTATCTCTTGAATATTATTTTAATGTTCCTAAATAACCTACCCGCTTTCTTATAAAAAACTCGGATCCTCGTGTGTGGTGGGATGAGAGAAAAATAATATTTCCCGATCTTCGTCTTTTAGTTTCAAAAAGACTTTGTGTTCTCGCAACATTGGTGAACACCATTGTCAAAATATATTCTTCAGAGTCAGGCAGATAATGACAGAAAAAAAGAGTCGGCTCCTTCCAATAATATTTCCAAAAAAATTTATGTTAACATCAATATTTATTTTGTAAAATAGTAATAGATATATATTTACAGTTTTTTATAAATAAGTGATGAAATAAATAATACATATTTTGTTTTACATTTTTGTGTGTGTACCCCCTTCCCCCGTTCATTCTTACCCAACCTTAATAAAACGATCGAATGGAATTTGGAGAGCCGAAACGTCGTTTAAAAGAATGAGTGTGTCGACTGTGAACGATTCAACAAAAATAATCGATCTGCCCATCACTAGTGCCTATAAAAGAATGACCCGGTTATAAAAGTTAATAGTGCCAACTATAATCGTTCTATAATGTTTTTTTCAATAACAAAATTAAAGACTAACTAATAATTACTTGCGTGATTGATTTTCTTTGTAATTAATCGCTTCGTGGTCAAACCACTATCATCAAGCATCGTTTCCCAAAATTACTTAGTCCATACCATTTTTATCTTTGTGGTTTCATGAAATATGGTATATTCGTTCCACCACAACCTAATTGTTGAGGCACAGAATTGAAGAGACTTTAGCTTCCATGACTCAATTTTTGTTAACCAAACTGTGAGAAAAATAGAATTCTAGGTTGTGTCTCATATTCTCTATTTATGTACATACCTACGTTTGAAATTTTTTTCTTATCAGAGAATGATCGTAATCTATATAAATGCTCACTGTTGTCATTGTAAACGAATGTTATAGATTTTTGTTATTCTAACAAATGCATTGAAAATACATAACTACACTAACGTCTGTGTAGTACCTACAAATAATATAACTGAAAGTTCATATATTGAATATCTATAATAATGACAGTGTTAGTTGTCTTCAATGTGATGTATGATTGATATAGTCTAATTTCATTTAACATTAAAATTGGGGCATTCTTTCTTGAACATCCGATACGTAGAGAACAACTGAAACAAATGACGAGAAATGTTTCTGAAGATTAATTATAGTCCATTTTGAGATAGTGTTAACACTTCACTGCACTCGACTCCCTGTGGTGCCTCTATATTATACTAATATTTCGCAACACATTGCTTTGAAGTTTAATGCAAACCTATTTTCAAATAACAGATTTCTTTTGAACTGGTAGATTCCTCCTATCTGTTATTGTGCATTAAGCAATGCAAATTTCCCTACGTCTGTTCTTTTATTTCTAGCTTTAATTTTAAATTTATAGTCCACCAATGAAATGTGGTGCTATAGGCGAGTACTGAAAATCAGATGGGTGGATAGAATCACAAACGAGGAAGTTCTAAACAGAATAGGGGAAAAGCGAACAATATGAATTACGTTGACTAAGAGAAGGGATATATTAATACGCCATGTTTTAAGGCACGAGGGGCTTGTAAAATTAGTTAGAGGGAAGTGTGGGGGAATAAGAACGGAAGAAGGTGGGCAAATATGGAATACGCTAAGTAGATTTGGGAGAATGTGGAATGTGCTAGTTATATAAGGAAATGTAAAGGCTTGCGCAATATAGGATAGCTTGGAGGGTTGCATCAAACCAGTCTTAGGACTGAATACCACAACAACAACAACAAAAGCCCACCAAAATTAAATGTCTTTCGAATATTTGAATAAATTAAAGGTCATGGCTTTTTCTCTTTGTATGCTTTAAGAAATATTTGAAGCCCAGATTTGTTTCTCTATTCTTTCGAGTGTCCCAGCAAAAAATGTTTCATATTTTCATATTCACGTTCAGATGCTTTCAATATAACCTTTGTTGATTCTTTCTTTACAATTTACGTTAATGGTATTCCTTGCTCCACAGTTATCACTAGCGCCAAAGGCAAGAAGCATTGTTGCAGGAGTTGATTCCAACGAAAATTATCGCAGGTTGATACAACTTTATTTTATTAATAAATAAATTCAACATTTATAAAATGAGATTCCGAAACTGCACTTCCCTTCTCTAAGTTTCTCACAAAACAATGTAAAGAATTACATTCTTTTGTAGTTGTTTTAAGTCACTAGCTCTTCCCACCATACACTTCTGATAAAGGTGACCTAAAATATTTGCAGCATCAACTTTAGCATCAACCGAGGGATAATTATCACTAGTTAATCATATGATAAGGCCCTCTTATAAATTTATTAGCTTGCACAAAACTTAATTCAAGAGCACAACTTACAAGTAGACCTACAAGAAATGTTGTTACGTGCAGAACGTTTAATGATTTTACCTGCCTGTAGTTTATTGGACATAGCGAAATATTCTCCCATAGTTTCGCTACATAGTATCCTTATTAATGTTTAATAGTTATTACAAGTGCCCTAAATAAAAATATACTTTCATGGCATGTATTATTTGCTTTTTATTATAAGTTAGTACTTTATAAAATGGAAATCTGTAGATGAATAACTGAATTATATAATGTGATTTTCAAAGTCAATAATTTAAACTCACTACATCCATTCTTAGATACAATAACTTCATTTCCAATAAAAGTTAAAAATAAGAACGAGAAACTAAAATTGTTTAAAAACTGCGTTACGATATCTTGTGATGGGAAGATTTTGTAAAAAATCATAGGTAAATAAACGTATGTAGGTGTGTCATGTGTTTCATTCAGTACAATGCACAATGAGGGTACAATACTGCATATTGTATGCCATAAATTCATTACAATAAATTTGTACCAAGACGAATATGTTGTACGTATAACTATTATAAATTGAGTGTAAGAAAATTGTACATTAATCACTGAAAGTTTATTGACCATCAAAATGATTATAGTTGCTTAAATAACATACCATATATAAAAACATTTTATATTTTAACATTTTAGTAGACGGAACTTCTTACTTGAGTATAATTACTATTCAAAGATGATACTCCTACGTAACTACCAAAGCACGAGAATAGTAAGTCTAAAGCCTTGCGTTTTCTTCCTATAAGTTAAATTAGTCCAAGAAAGCAAAACCAATTTCCGAGCGTCCTTCACAGTTAAAATGTAATCACTGAATCTAAACAGAACAAGTAATCGTGCAGAAAGTGAACATTCTGGAATATCCACACGCAATCAGTCGTACTCAAGAAAATAATATGGAAACTCTGCTACATTCATTCCCGAGTCCCCTGCATAAGAATGAACATTGGGAACAGTCATTGAACTTTTGTCCTTATTTTAGCTGAATGGCAGGGACTTGGATATTTACTTTTTCAAAGGATACAATTTTCCGAAATAAGTTACATATAAGACCAAAATCTGACAATTAAATGTAATACTTAATTAATTTAATCTAGACTAAGGAAGTGGACATGTCTCATTTGAAGCCCAGTAAAGCATATAGTTTAATTAAATTTAACTTAACGATAAATTTCTGTCCAAACAGGGTGGAACAGGATACTTATTTTTTTTAATCTTTAGAAAAGAAAGATTCGCTTCTTAAAGGTACAAGACCTAGTTTACTCTATTATTTACTTAACATAATATAAATATAACTTAAAACAACGAATTAAGATTTTTGGTGAATTTTTGAAAAGAAACAAATTTACCGTCCTCTCCCCACCCAGGGGGCAGAACGGAATAGATAGTTTTGTAATCACAATTTAAAAAATTAAATTAAATTGCGTTTTCTTTATTTATATTTATTTTGTTTACGGTTGATCGCTTTTTTCTCTTTAACCCAATCCTTTTCTTTCTTAATCTATTATTTTTGGGCTGAGCATACTGTCAGTGTTTCCTTTCTTAATTGCGGAACACCCAACATTTTTTGCTTATACAGTAGAATCCTGTTCCGTTTCACCTCGCACGCAAGTTTAATTTAAAGTTTCTCACCGAGCCTTAATGCAAGTAGATTTAAACTTAATACGTAGCTTATATACAGCTAAATACATTTACTTTGCGAATGTATCACTAAACAGTGAAAAGCGAGGAGGTTTGTGGATAACCTTCTGTCAAAAGGCTGCAAACATTATAAATTCTCAGATGTTAGCCGCGAAAACAAGGGTTCATTAACAAGATACACTCAGAACTTCGTCAAGTCGGCTGTCAAGACTTCTTCCTTGAACAGTTTTTACCTTTTTTACTAACTTCAACACGATCCAATCGAAATATAAGGGTATACCGATCTACCCAGCTATCATGTGTCCAGCCCTATCGTAAATAATTATATTAAAGCTTGTGGATATAACATAATTAATGATAAATATAAACGAAATATAAAGGATTGTAGCTAATCATTTTTCTATTAAATAACCCATTTTATTCGAAAACTATGCCACATTAAAAGAATTTGCTAAATATTAACTTTAAAAACTGTTTTCTCACCATAATTGAAAAGGTTAAATGTACCTATATTACACTAAATTTTTTATATTATCCATAATATTTGTTCAAATTTTAAAATAAAGTATGGAATCCATCAGTAACGTATGAATTTGCTGTTAGAAACAAGATATATGTTTATTGAGTAGTATGAGTCATAATTCGAGGTAATAGTCTTCGTATATCGTGACTAAAATCGCTTTAGATAACGCCTTGCTGTACAAGCGCAGGGTTTCTTTTCTACCTGATAATTACTCAGCGAGGCTGAACAATAAATCAGTCAATGCCAAGCGCACGTTCCTATACTACAGCAGAGGCAGACTTGGCTACGATCCCATGCATGCACACAAACACTCGGGAGAAACAACCTCGTCTGCCTAAGCCACCGCACTATGAGGCTCACAGCGACGACTTAGAAAAGGAAAATGTCTCCTCTGAATCAAGTCTGCTAAATGCAGCCTAGAATTTAATATTCTACTATATCCGGAATGTAATTGTTACAATGTTATAATTACACTACTACATTATTAAGTGCACAACGAAAGTGTCGTGAATCTGTGTTATATATTTATAACGGATTTATAATGAGAAATTTAAATAAATAATATTATATTTATATGTACCTTTTCAAAATATATTATTTATGTCAACTTCTTTGTAATGTTTTCATTATTGGAATATAAGATATTGAACTACTACGAACTACACACTAAATGACTTTTCTATCGTTTAATTATGGTCCACATAATTATTAAAGTAGTACTGTATTATCAATATAGAAAGAAGTATTTGTTTAACAATAATATTTTTTTCTTACATCATTGTGAACTTCGATTTTAATATACGTCTTTCACCTAAAAGTAAAGAATGTTCATATCTTTATGATTCCTCAATAAGTATGATTTCAATCATTATAAATCTTTTCTGTACTTTAAAATATGGTCATTTCTATTTCCTTAGTAATTTTATATTTTGTTACTACCTTACTGTTTAAATGTATAATATTTCTATGATCATGTTTCAAATATTTGTGTAATTTTGTATCTCAATTCATTCACTAAGTGTTAAACGAAATAAAAAATTCTAACATAACATATATATATATATATATGTAATTCATTAACGTCATGTAATCAAATGTTAAACGAATTTAGTCTAAGTATAAATATTTTAGTACGTTTTACTTATTTAGCCTAAAATATGTAATGCTTCAAATGAATGGTTTACATCAAATTTTTAAATTCAATTATTTGTGGTTGTCAGCATTATAATATTGTTGTATTAAATAGATTACTTTGTGTTTAGGTAATAGTTAAGATAAACAATGACCTGGACAACTAAACCGCAGACTCGTCCAGATTGAACAGAAAGGACGGAAAGTAAAAGAATTAGACCAGACGAATAAACCGAGAGACGACAGAGAAGTGGCACCGGGATGGAATTATGCCATAGAGAAAAAAAGGGGGGGCTTCATTTTTAGTGAGTACAATCCCAACACTATCGTGGGAGTGCGGATCATCCCCAGTGTCTTGAGATTTCTGCTTTCCACCTTCAAAAAGAAGTTAATAAACAAATGTTAAGTGTAACTCAATCCCAGGAAGCACAGTTTACGCACTGTAAAAGGATACTTTTAACGATAATTGACTCTTAACTCTGGAGAGTACCAATACAATTAAAACAACCCCATTAGCACATATCACCTATTAGAATATCATAAAACTTGTGCCTTTACAATACAACTAACGAAAATTTTTACTTCATCTGAACCACAGAAATAGGGAAAGAAATTTATCACAACTTCAAGCACCAAATCATACAAACGTTCCGATTAAATCTCTAAAAAATGACCGTTCACAATATAGACTTTGCCAAGACGGAGATACTGATTCCAGCCAGAAATTTCTGGGATAGCATTCTTTATTTATTTATTTTCGTTTGCAATTTGTATGCAACAATAATAAGCAAATATTAGCTATGACTGTTTACTGTACAGTAGTTACTTTAGCAGTCTTGCTTGTGATAATAATTACATAATTAGAGAAATCTATGAGGTAAGTCGAGCGGTGAAAGTTTATGTAGCCTTTGAATGTTTGTACTATTAACACATGATTACGGTTTTACCCGGATCAACTTTAAGGTCACTCAAAATATATGTGTTTCTTACGAAATATGGTGCATCACACACAGCTCATAGCACTTTACACTGAAATATTTCTAAAATTTGGATGTTGGAGTTTGCAGCTGTACCCCACAGCTGAATACCATATGTCCAGATGGGTTTGAAGGCTGTGTTATAGATGAGGAGATTGTTGTCTAAGAGTAATTTATATTTTCGATCAAGAGGCCAGTAGTATTTCAGGAGTTGTTTACTCTTTTTCCAAATGTGGGGCTTCCATGTTAGGCCCTTATGTTCTAGGTGTAATACTAATTATTTAATTTCTGTTACTTGGATTAAAGGACTGCTATTAATATAGGCTGCTGGAGAATGTCCCTTATATTTGGGACAGATTCAAAATAGAGTCTGTGGCAATAAGAACCTCCCACAGAGGTCTAATCAATAGGGGCACTGGCTACCACCTTAGCAAGGCCTGGAATACAGCATTGGCCATGCTACGGAGGTCCCGTGCACCGTCTGACGAACCGGACATCCCGGAGGAAACGCAGCCAACGGACACCGAGTCGCGCCGCGGTCGCCGGTGGCTGGGATGACGGTCGCAACGATCCAAAGAGTGAGCGGATGACCCATCCCTACCACCTACGTACGAGGGCCAATCAGAGGTACGTAAGCCTTGGAACATGGGCTATAGAATTGAGTACACCTGACTTAAACGGTACTACCTGAAGAAGATAGCGGTAACAGCCTTCGAAACGTAATGGAAAATTAAGGTCTATACCCGAGTGGAAGCCCGAGAACCCTTTATTCATCTTCTACAATCATTATGATACATAAGCCTGACAAACCATAAGGTGAGCTGTCATCAGACCACTCAGTCTTAAACTAAACACGTCCAAAGTTCTAGAAATCTAATACTTCAAAAACTGACACCTATAATTATATAAAGAAGTAAATGTAACTGACCACTTTAGCATTCAACAATGGAGCAAGTCTATATAGTAGTAAGTAGATTATTACAACCTTCGATGATAAACAATATTCGTCAGACGTATTCTTAGATCATAAGATATGACCCGGTGGTTGATACGTATTAAAAATCATAAAGATATCAGCCTTATACTACAATCAAATATCTAATGAACAGACGTTTTTGTTTAGGTAAGTAGACTCCCACAAAATCAATATTTTTATGAAAGCTGGTGTCTTAAGAGGAAGTGTTCTGGGACTGTTGTTGTCCCTCATAGGTACTGATCATCTTCCAATCTCACCATATACTACATTTTCTACATTCACTGACGATACAGTGACACAATCATCCACGTAACCCAAATAATGCATCTAAAAAGTTACAGATCCATTTATATAACATGATGCAATTGTTTAAAAAGTGATGCATATAAATATATAAATGAATTATAATGATTCATTGTAACGTTTACAACTATGATAAACAGACAGAACCCATAAGTACCTACCAATGCACCTAGATACACGCCTTACGTAGAGGAAGCATATATTCTCAAAACGTAAGGAATTAAGTATAAGCTCATGGAGCGAAAATTACAAGTACTTTGGATTATAGAACATTACTACATAAAACTGTACGCTAAATTCATTTTTAATTTTACTTTAGCGAACAGCTATTAGTTTAAACATAGACATCATTAAGCAATTACATTCAAAATTACTCCGATCCTTCGTAAACACTTTTTTTTCACTGATCGATATAATTCCACAGTATATTGGAATGTAAACATTTACTGATGAAATTAATAACAGTAGCGCGTGCTACCATGACAAACTAAGTATCCCCCCCCAAAAAAAAAACATTAGTGAAACATATTTCAAACTCGGGCGACGATGAACCTATGCTCAAGATATTCAAAACTCTTTTTTAAGAAAAAAAATTCACGTGATGATAATTTTTACAATTTCAAACTTTTAATTTATATAAAATAACGATGTGCTGTTTTTCACTATGTCTTATTATAGTCAAAGTAATTACTACATGTTACACTTTATGGCAGGTCATTAGAAATAGATAAATTAAAATAAAATTTAATTTATTTTCCTAAGACACTTCTTCATCGAGTAACTGTGGGACTGAAAATAGGTAGTATTAGTATTCCACTTCAAGTTTTAGGTCGCACAGCCCTAAATATAAAGGTTCGTCACTTTCAGAACAAATCAAAACGATATCAAATAGTAGTCTGTAGAATTAGATCACTTTATAGTGTTATGACTCATGCTAATCTTTTTTATAGATCAGAAAAGCCTATCTGTGAGGAGTGCGGCCGGCTCCTAACTGTCCAACGAATCATCTTTGAGTGTATAGAGTATACGGATGTTAGAAGAAGTTCCATTAATAACAACTCTTAATAAGACTTCTATTAGTACGTTAGTGCGATATGAGTTTTCCTCGAGTCCATGGACAAAGCACAGCTGATAACATAGCGTTTTTTATATGATCATAAAGCATAACTATTATTATCGGTAACAATCCAATGAATCTGTAGATAGAATGACTTGTACTATTGAGGCGAACATAATATTTATTGAAAATATATCTAAGTAATATATTTTCTTCAATGCATATTCAGCTATGTTTACTTTAGACATGTAATTACGTGACTACTAAATCGTATTAATGGCATTGTAATAGGACTCAGGAGTTTTATGAGAGAATGGAGCTGGAAGGGGGTATTAGTTTCTTGAAACAATTTCGGACATCATGAAAAGGTTTTCAACCTGTAACCGATCTCTTTATCTCTCTCTATCTTTATATATATATATATATATACCAATCTTCTTTTAGTAATGATAAATAATTTTATTAAATTCGTATAATCAATTCAATATCCTCTCGCTACAGAATATAAGTCAAGGAGATAATTTCTGGATTATATTCCGATCCGCTAACGCTAATGAATTGGCCCGTGTTCAACTAGCGCTTTGGGGATGGTTTCAGGAACCCTTTATACGTCCGTGATGGCATCAGATTCTTATTACTAAGAGAATGAACAGTTACAACTGAACAGACAGTATGTCTGTTGTTCAAAATCATTTGCGTAATTCGATTAAACTTATTACCCGTTATTTCCTCAACCACATATGTATGGTAATTAACTATTACTGTTTCTGCTGATGAATTTCTCTTGAGCGCCAATCTCGTTCCTTTCTTATCCAAGCTAACGCGGCAAGCCTAAAGAGTAATGCCTCGACATTAATTTCGTGTCAGTCCAAATTTAAATGCGTTAACTTATACTTTATCTTCACATTAACTGAATAACTTTACTAAGCCTTTCAGATAATCAGAATGGACATGAAAACGTTGATTACCTTCTTCTTAATTCTATCAACAACTTTAATTACGTTTGTATACTCTTCCCTGTTTATATTTCATACCTACATGTAGATCCGATTAAAAAACATTCAAATTCATTACCTTTATTAATTAATAATTATTTAAATTAAAGGTAAACATAAAAAATATTTCAATTCTCATTCATAAACCTGCAACTTTTTGCCGTTAGATTTTACAACTAGGGATCCTCCATACCACAAAGACTCTAATCCAATTACATCTCATTTAAAACATTTTCCTGGGTATATTGCTTCGTAGAACTAGCCAACGGTCACAAGCACTTTTCTCCATGTATTTAGTGTAAATGCCGAAATATGGAATCAAGATACCTTTGAAAACTAATGGTACGGTGGTATAAGCACTTAAACTCGCTATTCGTGTGCCTAGGAGTGTGAATGTATCGATAAAAAATTGTCACGTTTCTGAAGGATCGTGAGATACAGTAACACACACGCACGTAGAGGTTATGGATGTTTATTTAACAAAGAATTGCTGTACAAAGGCTCGTACTGTGTAAGACTGACCCCGATTCGGGATCCAGTATAATTTATACATTCATGGAATATTCCAGAAACAGAACATTCTCGAAACAGAAAATACTAGAAATTCAAAGTAAATAAAGTAATCGTAACCGTCACTGGGCATGGTCCTTGCGCGACACCAAATTCTACACTAGTAAATTCAATAATCTTTTCGGCTGAGGGAGTCTAGGAGTAAAAATTGTGTATTGCTAAATTTTAAGCCTGAGGAAGTATCAAAATGGAGATGAAACGTCGCTTTTGTGAATAGATAGTGATATATTAATGCTGACTTTTGGCCGTCATTTTATCAATTGTAAATTTTAAAGTCAGAAAAATATGTTGTAAATACAGTAAACAAATAAGAATCCGACTCCATATATCTGGAGTCCAGCGCTATACCGCTCAGCTATCACTGCAGGTTCTGAGATGTGGTAATATATTAAAAATTTCGCTGAATTCAGAATCTTGGAGACGAATATGGTGCTTACTAAGTAAACCGTCATTCTTACACTATAAATATAATTTACGGGCTTTTCAGTTTTTTGTGAAGAATACTGATGACAATAAATCACAGTACGTAGGGTATTTAAGATTTAACTATTTTTGGATTGACAATATTACAGTCTCCCGAATCATGGCGGTAAATTTGCAGCATCTGCTTCTGGTATATTAATTAGAAACTGCCTGCTAAGGAAAAAAATTCAATTTCAGAAAAAATAGTAGGTGGAAAGTGAGCTGCCAGCTTTGAGCTGGAAATTAACTGCAGCTGTGCTTACTCTCATCGGGAGGAGCATTTTTGCGGTCCAGTTAGTCTGATGATGTTAATCAGAAAGCAGTCGTGTGCGGCTAACCGTCGCCCGAGGGCAAGTCTTGTCCAGGAAGCTTGGAGAGCAGGCAGCCGTCTGGAAGCAGTGGCTAACCGAATTGAGCCTGCGCCTGGCCGCCGGCACGCGACTCGCCTGCAGCACAGACGCTACAGAAAACGAACCTTCCTCGTAGCTCCTCCTCGCTTTGTTTATAACCTCGCTGAATCTCAACGTTCACTTCTAATTTCTTTCTGCATGAATATATTAGATCCGTCCTGAATATATTAATATTTTAACTATGCATAAGTTAGTGAAAATAATTTCTACATTATTCAATTAATACAAGTAATTATTTGTGAAAATGAATTCTCCTCAGGGTTCCATAAATGAGCTCGTTTCTAATTACGCCCCTTACCTTCTCTGTTCCATTCAAAATATCCATATACTAATTTCAATTCAAGAATAGAAGAATTTATTTCAGTAAAGTTCTCCCAAGCAATGCTATAAAAATATGTCAAAGTACGGGTTGTTCTTTAGTTCCTGAGCACTTTATGGGTGTCGGCGGGATTCAATTCCTGAGCCAGTTCACTGAATCACAATTCTTACATGGTCTACATTTTTCGAGGAACACAACACATCCAGATCAAGCACCGAAACAAAAATGGGACGTGAAGAGACAGAGCGACAAAAGTTTAAATTTGGAGAATGTCTTTGATATTTTACTAGTTCATGAGGATGTTTTGACACCAGATTCTAATATTATAGGTATTTATACACCCACTCAAATGAAAAGTTGACTCTCACTGAACACCACACGATGCGACAATCCACTAACAATGTTATAACATATTTAACTCCATTGTCATCTGTCTTTAAAGCATTACAGTTCAGGAGAATTAGCTCGCCCACATTTTAGTAGGGTTAGATATCAGCACACCTTTACTCCGGTTTTTGCTAAGATATGTTGGTAATGTTAAAACAATTTTGAAAATATTGGCGTTAGAAAATATATTTCTCTCAGTTCAATAAACGTATACAAAAAATGTAATAGATAAGTATAGCGCGTGTTAAATGATGTCATCGAAGTCCCCATATCCCGCTCGTTTGAAGACAATTAATGTTATTAACAATGATAGTAGCTTTTCGCTAGGTCACTTGGAAGTGTAGTACCTCCCCAAACGACAATACTCCCCTTCTACGAACTGAACCAACAATAACCCATGTGTACGTATGTAAAAACGTTTTCTGAAAATATTCCACAGTGTCGTCTTTGGCAACAGTTGTTCAAGACTGGCTTTCGAGCAAACTTCTTAGGTCTACGAAGGTAAGACGATTTCACACGGCCAGTATCTTCGTTTCGAATGGTCGATGCCATCGGACGATGCTTTTATCACATGATGGATCACAATTAAACGTAAAGCGAAACGCACATTGAACTGAAATTACTGATTACCTCGTAGAAAACAGTTGAACACAAATCCTTTAAATATTTTAAATTGCGATTTTAAGAAGTAGCGCTTCGAAGGTTAAGTCAACAAAGTCGGTCAGGCGCATGTGCTTACTTTAAACTGTTTGAGTTAGTCTTCAATTGTTTCCTTGAAAGAACATTGTACAAAGTATATATTTATTTAAATAAAAAACTTTTTATTTTTCGTCTCCATTGTTAAAATTTAACTACCGAAAGCTCTCATTGTTACCACATATTTCGGTCTTAACCGTTGCTGGAGATGGTCCGCGACACCAAATTCTTTACATATAAATACTTTTAAAATTTTCATTATCCTTTCGTCTGAGGGAGCGAAGAAGTAAATGGCATGAATTGCTAAAATTGCAAAACAGTTGGTCAATGGGTATAACTGACGCCGATTGAAACAGAAATTAAATTTTTATAAATAAAGTGTAATATAAATATATATTATATTGAAAAAATTTCAGCATCAATTATATAAAATAATAAGTTATATTTAATATTACAATTAGCATTAGTTAAAAGAATAAAATAATAGAATTATTAATTAAATTGTATGAGTTACCGTAGTTATAGTTTCACAATATCAAATACAATTTCTGATTTAGAAATAAAATGAATGAATGTTTGACTCAGATTTATAGTAACGAAGTAAAATATATTGAGTTGAATGATATGTAACTAATCTTTTTTGTCAAAAGTGATGAAAAATTACATTTAAAGTAGCATGGCATTTTAAAATAACCACGTTCTGAAATCGTGATAAATAAGAGTAACTTTAAAGGTAAAAATAGTTATGACGATGAGCGATCTCATTTACTGCCTTCACGTACATATTACATACACAAAAACAGACGTTTGTCAAGTTAATTAGTTTATACTTAATAATTTATGTTAAACTGGTACAACAGAGAGGTTTCAGAGCCCGTTACTAATTCATATTGCAGATTCATTATGAAACGTAATCAAACATCAAGTTGTCCAATCATTTAGCGAAAAGCATAAAACTACGATTAATCTGTTTCCTATTGCCTGATACAAAGTACTTTCATAAAATTTTATTATTCCGCAATAAATCAACATATTTAAAGAGAGTGTGATTAGCGTATATGTAATCATGCAAAGGAACAAAAATAATGAAATACCGGTAACATCAAACACTGATTGCAAAAGTCATTTGTCAACCGTTTTTAAATGAAGTACAAAAAAAGCACTAAATGCAGTTTTTTATTCCAATAATGAATTCTATGAGAAATTTAATGTGCCCTGCGAGAAAGTTACCGGCAGAAGTATATTTGAAACTGAAAGCTACAGCACGAGTCGATGACGTTCAAATCGGTTTAAATTTTAACGTGACTGTTATTAACACCCGTATTGCTGCACTTAGCTTCAATATTACTGATTAAACAGCAACCAGCAAAAATACGCAATGCATTAATGATCAGGACTATATGCAAACAATTTCAATTTACATTTCAGAGTATCAGGACAGTGTTGCTGCTGCAGCTCGCCCGGTCAGGTCGGCTCGGCTCCAGGCATCCAGACAATTTATTTATTCATGTTCGCACTACAGTGGTTAAAACAAAAAGCAAATTCCATGGCGCTCAACAGGCGAAATGCACGCACGGCGCTGGGAGGACGCGCGCGCCTCCCTCTGGGAGGTATGACGATCACAGCAGCTACTCCGAAAACACAAGGCGGCGTAAACAGCGCAACAAAGTCGCCAACATACGACGATTCCGCTATTGCATTGTATTTGCAAATAATCTACAATTGGGCGCAAGCCCGGTGGCAGATACATAATTAAATATACATAATTATAAACTAAAGAAAGATAAACATGTTCCGTGGATGCCCTGAAAGAGAAAAGAGAAACACTTCACTTCACTTTTTTATATTCGGAAACACATTTATATTAAATAAATATCCACTTCACTTCACACGTTTTTTCAGATTTGACCTAAATTTATTTTCTTGAAGAGGATTTCCTCCAAACACCCCCACAGGTAAATTATTCCAGTCGTTGATAGTCCTATTTAGGAATGAGAATTTGCCAACATCTGTTTTTTGTTTTCTATATTTCACTTTGAATTGGTGATCCCATCTACCTATATAACTGGGCTTTTGCATTTTGTAGCTAATTCCAATCCATGGTTTTTGCCCCGTATAAGCTTTGAATAGCAAATGCAGTCTTGCTTTCTCCCTCCTTTCTGACAAGACCTCCCAACCTAGCTGTTTTACTTTTTCCTTCCTATGACCTGGCCCTACTTGCACAAAATTTGCAGCCCTTTTCTGAACTTTCTCTAATGATTCTATTTGATTAATTCTATAAGGATCCCAACAAGCCGCCCCATATTCCAAAATTGGTCTAACTAGAGATAAGTATGCCACCTCCTTTGTTTTTGAACTTCCCTTTTTTAAGTTCCTCATAATGAAATGTAAGGAATTCCACGCTTTTCGGGCCGTGAAATTCACTTGTTCCTCCCACCCAAGTCTATTGTTGAAAAATATCCCCAGATATTTGCAGCTCGTTACCCTTGGAATTTGTTCCCCACCTATTCTATATTCTGTCTCATTTAACAAGGTGCGTTTAGTAAACGAGATTGAGCTGCTTTTCTTTCCATTAATTTTCATTTTATTTTCCAGAGCCCAGCTATTAACTTTATCTAGATCTTCTTGTAATAATAAAGTGTCTTCCTCGTTTGTTACCTTTCTGTATATGATACAGTCGTCAGCGAAAAGCCTTACCCCTGACTTCAAGTAATTCGGTAAGTCATTAATGAATATTAAAAACAGTAAGGGGCCGATTACAGAGCCTTGGGGAACTCCCGATGTTACAGCGCCTGAATCCGAAAATTGTTCCCCGATTTTGACTTTTTGCGATCTGTCGCTTAAGAATTTTTCTACCCATAGTATCACTCTTTTATCTATACCTGTTTTATTTAATTTATCCAATAGGATATCATGAGGTACTACATCAAATGCCTTAGCGAAGTCTATGATAACCCCATCTATTCTACCCCCATTATCTACTTCATCTGCTAACTCCTGAAATAGATTTATCATTTGACTTTCGCACGAGTACCCTTCCCGAAACCCATGCTGACCATTAAAAAACCACCCTTTTCTATCGAGTTCAGATCTAACGTAGGCTGCTAATAAGTGCTCCATAATCTTACACACTACTGAAGTAAGACTGATGGGTCTATAGTTTATGACGTCTGTTCTTTTACCAGATTTATAAATTGGTATAATAATAGCTGTTTTCCAATCCGCCGGAAGAGCCGAATTATTAATTGATACGTTGAAAATTCTTTGTAAATAAGGAATTATTGCCTCCCCACCAAGTTTTAATAATTCTGTGGATATATCATCTGGACCCCGTGACTTGTTGTTTTTTAATTTACGTAATTTTTGTCCAATTGCTTTCGCCTTGATCTCAAAAAGTACCGCACTTCCATCATTTTCCTCTAATTGAAATTTGTTAGCACTAACGTTAAATACTGAAATAAAGTATGAATTTAGTATATAACAATCTAGGAATAAATTGATATAACTGTCTTTTTCATTTTTTCTCTGATACATTCACAAATATATATGCAAAAACATTTTTGTAAAGTAATTTTTCGAATTAAGAATTTAATGTTGTTGTGGTTTTCAGTCCTAAGAATGGTCAGATGCAACCCTCCATGGTAACCTATCTTGCGCAAGCCTTTTCATTTTCATATAACTAGTACAACCCACAACCTCCCTAATATGCTTCGCGTATTCTATCCTTCGCATCCCTCTTCTGTTCTTACCCCACAGACTTCCTCTACTCCTAATTTTACAAGACCCTCGTATCTTAAAACGTGGCCTATTAATCTAAGCCTTCTCTTAGTCAACGTCCTCTATATTGTTCGCTGTTCCTCTATTCCGTTTGGAACTTCCTCGCTTGTGATTCTATCCACTCATCTAATTTTCAGTATTCGCCTATAGCACCACATTTCAAAGGTTTCTATTCTTTTACTTCCCCCAACTCCTATCGTCCACGTTTCGCACGAAATATAACGCCACGCTCCATACGAATATCTTTAGCAACGATTTCCTAATATTCACACTTATATTACCCGTAAGTAAATTCATCTATTTCGCGAAAGCCTTCCTTTCTAATGCTATCCTACTCTTTATGTATACCATTTCTAGTTATTACGCTTCCCTAGGAGCATAATTTCTTGACTTCCGTCAAAATATCCCTTTCCAATCTAACAGCCTTTGTTATTCCACTTTTTCCCATACTACACTGCATTAACTTGGTTTTCACTCTATTAATCCTCATAATTAACTCTTTCTCCAGGATTCAGATCATGTAATTTATTATGGTTTCCAAGACTTGATCTGACTCCCCTAATACTACAATATCGTCGGCAAAGATTGAGGTTTTGTGGTGTGCGTTTGCACCCCACACACATATTTATATATTAAAAGAACAATTTCCCTTTTTTATCAATTTTGTATATATATATATATATATATATATATATATAATTATTCTGAAGCGTGCTAGGTTGCTTTCAAAGCGAACGGCAGGTAAGTAACGATCGCGTTTGATTAAAATTAAATTAATGAACAAATCTGTACCATTTCGGTAATAGCAGGTCAGTCCTTGGGACAAAGGCCTGGTTTAGCGACTCACAAACATCCCGTTGCGACAATAAAGACAAGGCCATCCTGGGAATTATAAGGAACGGATCTCGACCTGCTCCTCAGACCATCCTTGGGAGAAAATTCACACACCCCGCCAGGCATAAGAAGGCGGGGAATGAATCTATATAAGAGGATGAAAACCAGATTTTGAGGAGAGATTAGAGTGGACTGGAGATTCATTACGTTATTATGAGGAGTAGTGGACGCAGAACATTTTCTTCCAACATTATTATGAGTAATGAACGTCAACTATAAAAATAAATTCTGCTTCAATAGCAGATGGCACGAGCATCGACGCAGAGAAGCACCGAGTCAACCTGACCGAGGAAGAGATGCAGAATCATCACGAGACCCTGGTCTACAAGTCGGTGATGTACACATTATGTTTCTCGCCCCGGACTGGATTGAGTAATTAAAAATTTTCGATGCCAAGTTTTTGTTGAAACCCACCTTTGTACTCTTGTTCTCCGGTGAGTTTTAGTAAGCAGCCGATCGTAAAGTTTAAATGATTTATATATGATTAAAATTAAATTTAATAAAATTGTTTAATTTTATTTATAATACTCCAATTTCTTCTTTAATAAATAATCACCCTGTCACCACAGTTTTTATTTCTTATCCTTGCAGTATTATTCCTTTCCCATATTCCATTTTAAAATTCTTCATCGCAGGTTCTATATGTAAGTTAAACAGAAAGACTGCATCCTTGTCTTACATACATAGATAGATAGATACACTGTTGAGGAGTGCGGACCATCCTCTTCGTCTTCTGAAGATTCCACTTTTTGTCCCTCGTTAAAAAAAGATAGAGAGAGAGAGAGAGAGAGAGAGAGAGAAGAATTTCAATAGTTAATTGATAAAGTGTATCGTGTATGTTATATTACTAGAGGGTCTCTGATTCTAATTCCATAAAGAACTTCGAACCAACCAATAAATTATTCCCTATATTTTACCATAATAAATTAAGAATTTAAGCAAATATTAACTTTAGTAATACATCTTCACATAATAAAGGTTATATAAACCAGCTATTCAATAACATTTTGTCACAATAAATATTCAAAATAATTTCGATATAATTTTTTTCTAAATCAGATAAAGGTGCAGTTACAGTAGCTGTGGACAGGACGGAGTGCTTGTAGAAATTCAAAATCATATTCTCAGAGAAACCAATTTATTAAATATGTAATAATAATAATGTTATTAATTTAGTCATTGATATATTAAAAATCATCCTCAAAAGGTTAAAGTAAATAATCATATTGATATGTTTTAACTTTCCTGTCTTTATTCATTACTTTTGCTAAGTTACAAAAAGCTCAAATTTCATAAACACATTTCATAATTTCGAGTTAAAGTAGATTAAACAAATAGCCCCCCCTCACTAATTTTCAACTTTTTTGTCTATTTTTAAACTTGTCAAGAAAAGGTTACAATTGTGAAGTTCATTCTTCGGTACAAAATACTAACGTACCCAATAACAATATTTTAGTTTCTTTAAATGTCTTTAAATGTTGTATCCCTATTCAACTCATTACCTAAATATTTAATTACGGAATGTTTCAAAAAACGACGGGAAAACAATTTTACAGGTCTACCTAGTATTCCTTTGTCAGAAATGCTTCTTTTACTCAATTTAATTCTGAAATATACCTAATTTACATTTAATAATTCTTATTATTAACAAATAATTAGGTCTACAATGGAAAATCCTTTGTCCCCTTTTTTTGCAGAAATCCATTATTAGATTTTAAACTAATAACATACTTTAGATATGTTGATATTTATTGCATCATTTTGAAGACTAAATTTGATAATTTGATATAAATTTTCAATAATTATCTTCAAAATTAAACTTTTACCTATGAAATAGAACACAGTCACTCTATTAATTATATTGCTGTTATGATAAGGGTTTTAAATAACAAAATTATTTTAAGTTAGAATAAGGCCAAAAAGAAATAATAGTGAAACATAGAAAGTAATTAATAAACAACGACATGTATCGGTCCTGATATGGACCAATTTCATGTTGAACTGAAGAGGGTCCATATCAGTACCGAAACATGCAGTTGTTTTTCAATTATATTTTGTTTCACTAACTTTTGTGTGTTTTGGCCTTATTTTAACATATTAAAATTAGAGACATTAACAAAATTATTACCAATTAGTATAAAATTGAACATATTCTGGAAAAGTTCATAAATTATATTTCCAATCACCCCATTGCACAAAAGAAAATCATGGTTTATAACCTGGTATATAAGGCTGTCAAGTTGTTACATCACAAATACTGTCATGAAAATTTAAATAAAATTACTAATATTATTTTATTAAATTCTTACCCAATTAGTTTCGTCAACAAACATGTCAAAATTCTATAGAATAAAATCATGTATTCTGACATTAATTTCTCTGCTAAAACGATTATTGAAGAAAATTAATTTAATAATATATAGTTAACATACATACTACTTGATTTGTTTCATAATTACGGTGTTGGTGTTTTTTTAAATCAGTAAATAATCTAAATTTTGTTAAAAACGTAAAAGAAAAAACTAAGTTTTTCGAAAGACATAATGTTCTCTATACAATTATAGTTTGGGCTGTACAATGTATATAGAACAAGCTAAAAGAGCTTTAAAAACTCGCATTAAAGAACATAAAGTAGACACTTGTGTCCAAACGCATTCATCTTAAGAATCATACTTTTGATTGTCAAAATGTGAAAATTGTCAGTTGATAGCAAAAGATTTTAGATCCATAGACTTTAATATGTTGACAAGGTTGATGTTATGAACTCGGGAACAGCTACGACAGTTAGTATACAAATACGAAACATTTTATCATCCTTTGTCCGTAAAATTTACCAGAAGTCCTTCTATCGGCACCATATGCGTACTTTGTAGTAAATCAAACGAGTCGTACGTTTAGATTTAAGTACGTAAAGGACCATATATTTGTATATAAATATTGCAAGAACGTTCTTGGAGCTAAATTTCCTTTAGGGTTTTGCTAGTGAAATGTGAAAAGTAGGTACCAACCTTGTTATCATTTCCGTTTCGATACCACTAAAAATCATACTTTGAGCACTAGAATTATCCAAACTGTGGAAAAAAAGACGTGTGAAAGTTTTCATTGACCTGGCTGAATATATTTCCTTTTACATTGTCCACCAAGTGACGCTTAGTGACAAAATTGTAAAATTGGCGGCTATTTGTAGGCACATTTAATTCAAAAAGGAAGAAGGTGATTAGATCCCCAGCTATATCATAAATATAAGATGGAGACAGAGAGAGAAAAAAAGTGTGCACTGGGAGAGGAGTTCTCTAGACTCCCCGTGACGTAGGAAATAAGGTGGGTGGGGGCCGGATGTGTAGCTACCGAAACAGCGAGTAGGAGGTCTTCTAGTTTGGTCACCGGTGGAGGACGGTCGTCTGCAACCTCGCAATGCAGGGCTGCTTTCTAATACTAACCAGCTGTCCGAGATTAGAAGCGTTCTTGTTTTTATTTTATTTCGTTTATTTTTAAAATGTTTTCTGTCTTTTTCCTTATTAAAACTTTTTCCATTTTTGTATTACGTATTGTTCGTTTCCGTTCTTCCCAGCGCGCCACGTGGCACTTTTGACTGATCAAACAGAACCAACTGAACTATGATGAGTAACGATATGTTAATATCGTATATTATGGAAATATTTGCTGACATTATATTTAATAGTAAACAGTTTTATTGGGAATCTTTTGAGACTTATGTTAAATTTAGTAACTGTCTCTTTGCTAACATACTTAACCAAATCATCAAATGATCGAAAGAAAATATTAAAATAAATCTACACACAAAATCCTTTCCGTAGTTTGTAGACTTACCACTGACCAAATTTCTCATACCTATTCTTCAATTAAATGAACGCAAATATTTTTTGTTCCCTTCTGGGAATAACGAATGAAATTAAGAGAAAATCTAATATATGGATCCTGGTTGTTCGTATAATAATGAATATACAAATCATCATAGCTGGATAATCGATGACCAAGTTATTCAAAGATAGACTGGGATTCGCTTAGTATAAAATATGTCCCATTCAGGGTCTTGTCCTACCGTGTCGACAGCGGACAGTCATCTTACATGACACTTTCCAAATTTGGTGTGATATGTGGTCAGCGTCAAACAAATACATAAATCGGAAAAAGTACAATTGGACATAAAATTATAATGGAATTAAACTATTAACATAAGTCGATTTAGTATATGTTAATAGCTGTAATCCTTAAGAAATTTAGACTATCAAGATTAATTTTTTTTAAAGAAGCATGTAGATCATTTTTAATTAGAATGTATGGCGAAAAAATCTACATGCTTTTCATACGCAGGATCTATAACCACTGAGCTGCATCATCGATTGGATTTACGACTCAGTGTAACGTATTTCATCTCCTTTTAGATCTATATTCGTTTATTTATCATTTTATTTATGGTACCACCAACAAAGTAGTCATTAGAGAATTATACAAAATTACAGTTACCAATCTGTATTACCGACCTTCAATATTTTGTTACCTTTTATTCATGTCCAAATATTTAGCAATTGTGTGGAAAGTAATATGTGAATTGATAACAGGTCAGAGAAGGCTGTCCTAATGCTCATGTATGAAGTTTCGAACTAATATCAATTATGAAATAAGGTGTGAAGTAATTGGATGGAGCAGCGAATCATGTAAACAGTCGTACATATATAATTAAAATATCTCCAATTTTCGAAGTTGTACTTATATACTATATTTATATAAATAAATTTAAAGCGCGATTAATTTACTTAGTTTATAGCCTGTGTGGAAATAAAGATATTATAAACAATCCTAATTTGCCAAAAGAAGTTAATCCAAGGTTATTGGAATATTATGAATGAACAGAATAAGTTGATAGATACTCAGAAATAAAATTTAAATTAAAAAGCAAGTAAATTTTTTCAAAGTGCAGGTATATATACTTTCAAAGTATTTATATTGATGACTACATCATTTAGATCTAAATAGAAATGGATTGATTTTGAAATGACGTTGCATTAAAAGGCGTTGTCGAACTCCTTATAGTAGTAATTAAAAAAATTAATAACGTATAATAAGTTATTTTTATAAAGAGTATAAAAGTTAACTATTGATTATTGAGAGACGTATTATTGAAACTATTCTATTCCATGAATGATGCGAACAAAATATTGACTCTTAATCTGATTTTAAAATTTTTTTTGCACGTTCAAACTGCCTTGCAATGCCCATTTACTTAAAAATTTGCGTCAAATTTTAATATTTTGTGTTATAAAATTCAGAAATATGTCATAATGTGATAATAGAGGTAAAACTAAGAATTGCAGTGTAATACATCTACAGATAATTAACAATAGCCTTTATGTAATTTTTGCAGCTCCTCATTACTCATAAAACGTCCAATAATTAGCCTGAAATTCGAAAACCAAATGCAACATATACTACGTAGGCAAAACGTTCTGCGTTTCACAGTCTAATTGAATTCTTGAAACAGATATGGTCAATTAAGAATATAAATACCCCATTTAGCAACTTCTTCTACAGTATTATTGTGCAACTGTAGCACGATTTCAATGATGACATAGGGGTTGAGCGATTAAAATGATTGTTTTTTAATAATAACTATATTTGTTTCTGTTAGTGTCTTTGTTTTGTTTCTAGCTTCGAAATATCTCATTGAATAAAAACAACATTTTATACGATCTACTTTATTGGAAGTTGTCTATGTTTACTAATGAAATGCTTTGTTTCTTTTTCAGTTTTGGCACACATTCAGGATAAAGAAGTAATTTATTTGTGGACGATTAGTGGTCGAGTGAGGCGACCATGCGACTGCGACGACGAGCGCTTTACATTTCTGATGGGCGCAATTTCGGTGGCGAGCTCTGCTGTTTGCACTTTCCTGCCTTAGTCAATAAGGACGAGCGGAATCGCGTGACCGCGGCTACAGTGAAAGAGCAGGGCACATCAAAGGAGAGAGCGGCCATTCTCATTTCATGACGGTTCGCTGTCGGCATTATTTTGCTTCGCGGGCTTAGGATCCATCACAAAGCGAACGACACACGAATGCAGCAATCAGAGCTCGACCCTCCTCTCCTTCGGGCCAAAGGTCAGCTTGCATAATGCAATTGCGGTCAATCGTTGAAGACAGATCGTGCACTGATAGAAGGTGAACAGATACTGCCAGAGGTCTACTAAATATTTCCCAACGACTGTGTTTAGGACCTTAATTATGGCTCAGAAGATACATTTAGTGCGTGAATGATGCCAAAATACCCTGTTTCTTGGAAAATATTCCCCAAATTGATAAATAATAATAGTTTTTAACTGTTACGAAACGGCTAAAACTTTTCTAGCTAACCACAAAGACGGACATGGGAATTACGAAACTTAAAAAAAATAAAATGATAATGAAATTGAATCTTACCACATATTATTCCAAATTTGGAACCTGTCATGTCGACCTGGTAGGCCAAGAACAAGAATAATAAAATTGAATAAATTTCTAAACTTGGTAATAGAAAACTTTGACGTTTTAAAGCACCAATGTAATTAACTACGGTTTCAAATGTCTATTTACGTAAAAGACGAAAATTGTTTGTCTCATTTCTTTTGTCCCTCTCAAATAAATTTTTCATTTGTATTAAAAAATGAAAATATTAGCAAAATGAGACTTTTTTCATCTATATAATTCCGTTCACTTACAAGATACAGGCAACACATCATTTTTTCAAACCGCACCACGCAATCTAACACCAGGAACAATAATACAACGAAACATTCCACCATTTCACCTTTTAAATGTACTTGGTGTGTTCTGTACGTATCATAGAACATGAAAAGAAATCAACAATCCATGTTAAGTGAACAATGCTAATTAATTTGTTTTCTGCCCTCCTAATTATGTTGAGTAAGTTTCAGTTCCTTTATTTATGTTAAGCCGTTCAGCGTTGTAAAGGAATATGATGCAAAACGAACAATTGTACTGAAACGAATATCAAAATAAAACGATAAACGTAGCAGATGTTGTTTGCACGTAAAAATTAATTTTTTGCGAGATTAACATTCCTTCTACAGCCCCCCCCCCTTTTCAATTCCCTTCCTATGCTATCAAAGGGGGGTCGTCTACTTCAGGATCAGAGCCATCCATGTAGCCTGTTACCAACAAAAAATAACAAACATATGAGTTTTGGAGAATATGAGAAAAAATTGAGTGCGTTCATAATTAGAATAAATATTTTGATCATTTTACTATGCACGTGATTTATTTTCACTTATGTTAGTGCATTTTCAAGTATTGAAGGTCATTACTATTTCATAGTTCATGCTGACATGAATATAATAATAACAAAAAGAAGTCTACAAACAATATGGAGGGAAATCAATTTATTGGATTCTATAAGTACTCTCTCCTTCATTACAATTTGTCTTAAAATTCTTTTCTGTATCACAGCTAACTATTGATAAAATTAGCATCGCGTTTGAGTAAACTGACAAACCTTTACATACTATAAGCGATAACTAATGTAAACTGTTTACTATTCCGGTTGATAAAACGATATAAAGATAACTTTCCTCTTGTGAAGTGCTTTTTTTTATCTTCTGTTAAGTTAAAAATACTGTTTAAGAATAAATTTGTAATTCACATACTTCATGACAGATGCCGGTTTGAGGTTCCTCTCGCAGGTATTTCTCTCCAGATTGACTACGGGGCTCACCTTCACCCCGTATTTTCCCCTTTTATTAAGGTTCTCACATGGCGAGGCGCCTTCGTCTATTTTAGGAGATGTATGTACTGGGATCGAATACCTTGGATTAGTCGGCCAACTACCTCCTAAACTGGTGGAATCAGGGAGAGCGGAATGCTGCGACCCCACCGCAAATTCATTTCCCGTCATTTGTAAGAACGTGAGAATAGTACCCAACAGCCCAACATTCCGGAAAATCGGGTAGTATCTATAACCCGGGAGCCGTAGCACCCTTAACTACCTTGATCGCCTTTCTCATGCTATTAAAGGGAAGTTTCCTGTTTCAGGATCACTCATGTAGCCTGTTACCCAACAAATAATAATCGTTCATTTTAGTAAAATTGAAAGTGACGAAAAGAAACAAACCAATGTAAATCAAGCTGAAAATTACATACACACAGTGGTCAAATAATTATGGCCACCCACTTCAGTATAATGTTGAGTCACCGTTTGCTCTTAATACTACTTGAATTCTTCTGAGATCTTGGTACGTAGTAGGAGGTTTCAGACCATATCTCTGATGAACTGCACTATTCAATACTTTAAGATATGATGGTACTGTATCCAGCTGCTTGTTGGTTCGATCTCATCTCACGAAATCTCAATTTGATTGTGAAGGCCAACGAGGCGAGGTAATGTCTCCGTCATGCTTTTCCAACCATCTCAGGACAATGTCACCTTTATGCTGACGAGCGTTGTCCTTCTGGAAGTTTCCATCTCCGACAGAGTTCACCATTAACATAACAGGATGTACTTGATCTACGATAATACTTAAAATACTCTTGGGCAAACAAACGTTGTTACACAAGAACCCATACGATGCCAAGGAAACATTCCGCACACCATAATATTGCCGCCACCAGCTTCAGGTATTGTGGTACTGCAGTCGGGCTCGAAGCTTTCGTGTTGTTTTCTCCATTTTACTACCCTGCATGACGTATTTGAAATCGCAATTCATCAGAATAGTCGTCTACTGTACAATCCTTGTGCTACTTTGAGAACTGAAGACGTCTGATCTTGTTCAAGGAAGGCTGTAAGGTTTTGGAACAGGCCGTCGGCTTCCATAGTCCATACGGTGTAATGTGCGGTAAACAGTTCGTTCAGTGACAAACGGAGTTAGTCTCTGATTAAGATTCTCATTTACTTCGCGCACTGTTGCACTGGACAACTCTGGCAAGTCTCCTTTCAGCTCGAGAATTGAGTAGCCTGAGGCGGCCACAAATCTGACGTTGAGACCCGGATTTTTGCTTGGTAGTATACCGTCTGTAACTATTAATAATTGCTGCTCAAGAACACTTGACAAGTGCAGCTGTTTTGCTGGGTGTCATTTCCAAAGTGTTTGCTATCACTATTAATATTTTACATAAGAGAACTACAGTCTTACATTAAGAATCACAAAAAAGTAAGGATCACAAACTGTTTTTTCTTTGAGTAATAAGCATATGAAAATTGAATTTTCTTAATTTTTATTATCCATAGTATATAAAAAATACAATTATTAAATAAATATAGGTTTATTTTGTTTTAAAATTATAGTCCTTCCTAGTTCTAATTAATTTTAAAAGCCATAGATACAATTGCAAACGGAAAAAGCAGCTTCCAGTGCAGCAAATAAAACAGCATTAGCTCACCGAAAACGATGAAAATTTTGAAGAAAAAGTTTTGAAATACCAAAATATAAGAGAATGAAAGATCAAATTATAGTATTTATGAGATAGTTATGCAACCAATTTTTGTTGTTCTTCTTTGTGTGGATTGATCCATCAGTAGAGAGAATTAAATTTTTATGGATCTTATGATCTTTAGAATATGCTGTTTGATTTTTAATTAAAAAATTGAACCTTTTGAACATTTATATTGGTGTATTAAGCTTTGAATTAATTTTATATACAGATGTTTGTGCGGTTTAGTGATGAAGTAACGCGCTGTAATGTTCTTTTTGAAGATTTTTACAAGAAAGGCGGCATAAAATATCAGATATATTAAAATGACTGAAATTATTATCTAAAATATTTGATCTGAATGTCCATTGAAGAATATTGTAACGAAGAAATGCACGAAGCCAAGAACATTACGATATTTTTGCCATGTTGAAAGCAAGTACTGAGATGTAAATGAATTGTAATGTAAATAAAGTAATGATTTGGTACTATATTATTATTTTTAATTGAAAGCGACAGCATATTAAAATGTTATATAATTTATGTTTTATTTATTTAAAAAACACGCGTTTCCAAAATCTAGTACTTTTATATAAATTATTTTGTCAAATTTAAAATTTGGAATATATTTTACTCATTTCACATAAACAAATATTCTATTTTCATTGACCACAACTTACCACAGTTTCAATATTAAAGTCATTTTTCATATTTGCGGCAGATTACAGCTAGCAAACACATCACAAGTCTCTTTGTTGTGTAATCATAACTCACTCTCCATAACTAAACAAAGTTATCAAACACACGAAACCAGATGATTTTTGTGTGCCAATCTCTGGCTTTCACCATTTTCATGTAGTTATTATCAGCCCGTTACGCTAATCCATGAACGTTCCAAATTGTATTATTAGCACAGCTCTATTTTCCAGGTGAATGGAGGCTTTCGGAAACAGATTGGTTCAATTAAAATTTTTAGCATATAAGTAACTCGTAGAATATTAACTAATCCATAAATATAAGAGTAACATTTAAATGATACATGTTTTCTACAGTTTAATATTTGATCTAATTTTCTCATTTTTGTATGAATAATCACTTCGTTCCTTAAATTGCGTGATGAGAACATTGCCGGTTATCCAATTTTCATACGGCCATAAGAACATACGGTATCGTACATAGCATGTTTCACTTTCAGCACAAACATTCGCTTTCGGTGTATGCTCTTGTTCCGATCGGATTATGGCCCATTTTCTTCCTTAATGATTTACTTCTAAATTTCTTACATTTACACATTTTGTAACTTCTGTTGTTCAAATTTATTTACCATTTCAGAGAAACTCTGCACAGTAAGGACGCACGCCATTATCTTTCAAGGGTAAATGCCAGTGATGTGTGTAGCCAAAATCTAATATTTTCAGTTATTTACTAATACGATGTGATTGTAATCGATATCGATCGGAGCGTTTTTTCGTGACATGCCATCGATGGACAGAGAGCAGAATAGAATTCAGATTCCATAGAGTGCCGTAATGATTTACACTAAAATTACTCGATTCTGGTTGCTATAGCACGGTTGTTAGCAAAGTAAATCTTTTATTATTTTCTGGCGACCGCTCTTCATTTTGTGAAAGTAAGTTAAGCTATTTGTAGAAAATGATGGTAAACTAAAGTAATTATGAACATCGTGAAACCCATGTAACATATTTTAATTGTGCAACCTTTGCTATCCTCTTGTGCACAGTTTGTACAGTTGCCTAATTGTAGACGAAATATTCGACAAAATATATTATATACGTCAGGATGGAGGATTAATATGGATTATTATAAAAACTGTAAAACGTTTGAGTGACATTCTTTGTGTTTGTCATAACATAAATTTGATTTCAAATAAAAAATTGCCAAATTAAACGCGGTATCTATTAAGTTAAACAAGAAGCGACTTACTTGATGCAGTTTTTATAGTGTCTTCTCTGCATCTTTTCCGGATGAATACCGGGTAGGATCCTTAAATTATAACCCATTCAAATTCTCTACCCGTGCTATTAAAAGAGATTGTCAGTTTATGGAGACCCTCAGATAGCCTATTATCCCCCCCCCCAAAAAAAAATCCCAACACCTCCCTCGAGTCCAACTCCAGTCTTAGTTGGCGTGGAACGTGGACAAAGTTTCCTAGGTGGGCTTCAAATTCTATTGAGCGTAGAACAGAGTATCTGCGCACCCCAAGGCACCCCGAGGAACGGCATTTGTCAACCACGCGCATTGCTCCGTTCAGCACGAACGTGCTCATGGTCGCCCCGAAGGGAGCAATTGCACTTTTCATAAACTGTCCCTTGAAAATTGCCGGCCAATTCCAGCTCAAGCTATATATAAATCGAACAGCATTGACAATTCTAGGGGTTGACTGTCTCCGGGTGGTATAAATATCGGATACGAAAATGACAGAAAATCAGCACCCGATCGAGGGAGGCGAAGAAGTATGACAGCATTTGCAGCAACGATGTCCAAGTTCCCGGTGATATAACAGCCCCTGTCCTTACGCTACTTTAATCACTCTAAAGGGACTCGAACACCGCTTTGGGTCAGTCTTGCCTTAACATGGGCGCCGTGTAAATGCCTCCACTGGCATAGAAGAAGAAGAACCACTAAACCCCATTACATCTCCGGGGACAAATCCCATTGCTTCAATGAGAGGTAAGATGGCTCCAATCAAGAAAGATGCTAAACAGTAGATAAAACGAAATTTTCGATAGGAGAATCGTAGTTACTCGACGTTTACTTACTGAGACCAACCTACATGATGTAAGATTTCTAAGGATTTTCCTACAACTCTATCAGATGGAAACCGGGTAGAATCCTTAAACCATTGCTCGAGGGCCCTAGTCAAATCTTAGATTCATTCCTCTCCCTTCCACATCTCCATTATCAATTCTTATTCTCTGCTATTAATGGGGAGTTCCCATTTATTGGATGATCCACAAGTAGTCCGTCACCCAAAAAATCCATTAGAAAATTAATCTCAGTTTGTAACGGTCGAACACATCTGTTCGGATCTAGGTGGTGCGGAGTCAACGAAAAGAGGTAATATTTGAGCTAGGGGTAATAAAACCCAGACATGCGGTAGCCAGCGGAATTAGTCTCACGGAATGTGATGAACGGAGGCTGAGAATAGAGCATGGATTTCCCAAAAAAATTGTGGGGGAAAGGGGAAAGCTGCTACTCTTAAAGAAGAGTAACCATAAATGTGATGGGTCGATATCCATTCCTGCCACCTTCGGAATATTAACTAAAGAAGTGAAGAAAAAGTATTGAAAAGCTTTGCAGAAATCTTTTCCGGACGGATGATTGGAGTTTAGACAAGGGAGATTGTGGGAATAATAGGAGTGGATCGAATGAGATTTGAGGCATTCTAAGGAGACGAGCAGGTGATCAACATTATAGGACAGGTAATCCGAGGAGACGAGGATAAACAAGAATGTGTCTTGAACTAGGAAGAATAGCAGCATCGGCTCTGATTTGGATCGAGCATGACAAAAATTAGGAGGAAATTGCAACGAGAAAGACACTGAAAGGTCCATTATTATGACACGGTAATTACCCCTGTAACTTTTTGTTGATTTCCTATTATGCCAGGTCAGAATCGATTTTTCTCTATGAGAGGGCCCATGTCATACGACCCTGAGTTTAGAGATCGAGAATAGTTACGTTTAAGAAATTTATTTGTATCACTTTTTATGTAAATGTATATGTAGTATTTAAAAAGGAAAGAATTGCCGGCTTTAAGTTTAAATATGAGAAAATTGTAAAATTGACGTAAATTAGTTCAGGACAACGTAAATTGTTTTATTTTTTATTATAAAAGTTCTTTCGTAATATATTAATATTGCAGTATAATAAATAATATACCCTCTATTCATCTCAATGTGGCAAAATTAAAATGTATGCAATAAGCAGTAAAAAATAAATGCCATTGGTTTTGAATTTTCCTATGCATTAAAGGTAAAAATCAACTGAAATTACTCGATGCTGGTAAAAATATTCTATATTTTTAAATATTTCAAGTAAGGACGAGAAATAAAGTTTTCTCGAAAAAAAATGCTATCAATCACGATCAGATAATGCGGCTATGAAACAGAATTTAGGGTGGACAAATGTCGACAGGATCAGAAAATCAACCCTTGGTAGTATGGGAAAATATAGGACAAGACGGGGACTAAACGTGAATAGAACAGTCCGTACCAAGGGAAGTAAAGTTCGACTTCAAGTCCGATTAAGGTTTTCTGATCCTGATACATCTTATCTGTTCTTTTTCTTATAATTTAAACTTTAACCAACTATGTTTGTATTACTTAGTTCGGAATCATCTTGGATAAAATAAATGATTAATTACGTAATATCATCTGTTCATTTAAATATATATTGATAAAAAGGGGGATTTTGTAACGTTGTGGCGTTATGAGGCCAACAACAATGGCTAGTCGGCCGAAAGATGGTGTTTCCCCGCGGGGGAGGCCCGCCTTGCCTGTATAAAAAATGACGATGGTGAACCCCCGCGGGAAAAATGAGGGCGGGGAACCCCGAAATGTTGAGAAATAGGGGAATTCCCGTCGGAAGGTTTAAAAGGGAAGCCGATGGGTGGCTCGTGATCAGACCCGAGAAGGCAGGCGAATGAATCAGAGAGCAGATAACCAGAGAGCAGACCAGACCCGAGAAGACAGGCGAGTGGAGCAGAGTGCAGAAGGCAGGCGAGTGATCAGACCCGAGAAGACAGGCGAGTGGAGCAGAGTGCAGAAGGCAGGCGAGTGATCAGACCCCAGAAGGGAGGCGAGTGCAGCAGACCCCAGAAGGGAGGCGAGTGGAGCAGAGCGCAGAAGGCAGGCGATTGAACCAGAGAACAGATAGCCAGAGACGCACAAACATTCGAGAGGTGGATGTTTGTTGGGCCAGTAATTGTGGGTAAGCGATATAAAAATTGTGAAACTTGCTCATTGCTCTGGATAAATAACATTCAATGATTTTTCTTTCTATTTTCAGCTAATGCATACTCCATCTCTTGAGAGACCCAAAATCCCCCGAGATTAAGCCCGTGTCTTCACTTAAATTAATAAACAAAAATATTAAAATTGATCATATTTGTACTTTAACTTAATAATTGTTTTTATATACAAAAAAGTATATTACAATATATATATCTGACTGCATTAATATTTCGTGTATGATAATATTTTGGAGAAACAAATGGGGAAAAGTCAATTACCTGTCAAGTATCCTACAAGATTTTAGAAATTCAACACGAATTTGCACTTTAGTATTGCTTAAAAAATATTGTATTTAAACATTGATCTTAAACGTATTCTTCGTGTTCCTTACTTATGACAAAATCCCTCACTTTCCGATTTCACCCTTTCGTAAAGTGTTTATTCTCATAGGACGAGCAATCCAAAAGAGGAGTGTAACTTTTACCCTCCACTATTTGACTAACTTCAATGAACTCTATAGGATTAAAAGATCTACTATTGTGGACATTATTTCAAAATTTAAGAACTGGTTGGTGAGATTGTGTATGCACAGTACGTAAAGGAGAAGGGGAATGGAGATTTTGTCGTTTGAGGAGGAAATTCCCCTTCAGCTGACTACCGGAACGCTACTAGCATTGTTAAAAACATTAATTGTATTCAAACAAACGGGATATGGAGGTTGCGGTGGAGTCTTTTTAACACACCCTATACTTATTATCTATTAAATTTTTCTTGACGTACAACATACGTTGAACTGACTGCAATTCATTTCCCAGTGCCAACGTTTCCAGAATTGCACTTACACTACAAAGATGCGTTTTCAAAGTTTGGACCCCCACTACCATATGGGCGAAGTTGTCGACTGCGCGTTATTTTGGCACGACTAGCTGAATCTCACGAACAATACCTCTTGATTAATTCAAATATCAGCGATTCCTTCGCAGGGTGAAATCGAAAAGTGATGGATTTTGTCAAAAGTAAGGAACACGTAGAATGACAATTTTGTTTAAATACAATGTTTTTTTCTCCATGGATCTACAGCCCATAAAGGGCCTGGGCTTGCCGAGTCGACTGCGGACTGTCATCTTGCATGACACATTCCGAGTGTGGAGTGACACGTGGTCATCGTATCAATCCTCCATCAGTCTTAATCCCGGTCTTCGCGACAATGACGACAGAAACATCCAAGCCCATGCCAGGATTCGAACCCGGGACCTCTGGATTGTGAGGCAGCAACGCTAGCCATTACATCACAGGAGGTCGGCTGATAATATTATTATGATTAAAGTTAACTCATCCTTATTAATACCAAATTTAATTTCAAGAGTTCAATATCTCTTTCCGAGTATTATTAGACAATTTACGGTATGTTTAGTAAAACTAGAAACCTTTTGCATGTTCTCCAATAATATTTATTCATTCAACTAGAAAGCTTTCAAAACAATCATAATCAACCTTTAGAAGCCAGAATTAGAAATACAATTACAGTACATACTTATAAAAATAGTAAAGAACTAGAAATTAATGAAAGGTGGCCTCAAATTGTAACGGTTCCGGTACAGGTATTCGTCTCAATATAACTAATGACAGAGCTCTTAATTTATCAACCTGGCACGAAATATTGATCATACTATTCGGCTGTTTTGTTTCTATGAACTCGTGTGATACGTTCCACGTAATTTTTGACTGGATATTGGATGCATGCCATAAATTTATCAGATATTTGATATAAGAGATGGAAAACGTAGGCTATAATTTCATGAACCGGGAACTCTACTGCAATTTGGTTTCATATCCGTTCCAAGAATTATGCTGATTCAGGAGGATAATGGGTAGCTTATTTTGTAAACTCCGATTATTCACTTTAACAGGCTTCAATTTCAAACTGTTACCAACGAAAAATAGCATAATGGCGGCTCACAGCAGTTTCGGAACAATTCGAAACTTACAGGCAAGCTATGAGCTTCGTTTTCGAGTTTTTAGTATTGATGCTATTTAAACATCCAACATGCATTACTATGCTTCATTTGGATTTTCGTGATGATCTAGTTACTCACTTGTACGCAAAGAGCGTCGTCCACTTATAATGTGATTGTAGAACTAGAGTACAACTGATCCCGCGGCACGGTACACTAAGGACCGAGGCGATCTGGGTACCATTGCACAAACACCGAAAAGCGTTTGCCATGCAAATGAGGGAAGCGCCCTACACAGGGGCCGGTGCTTACCTTCCACTCCCGACCATCCGTTCGCTCTCTCACCTTGTATATATTTAAAACTATTATGGGGCCCCCCAGCCAGGGGGATGAAAAAAGAGCCTGGCCATTATTAAACTCTCATCAACTCCTCGTAGCGTGGAAACGGATACCCCGGTAAACATTTGTCGTCCGCGTAATTAAAAAGAATATAAATAAAGCGAGTGGTGTGGCAGCGCCGCAGAGAGAGAGGCGTGTTTCGAGCGGCTCGCGAGGACGCGGATTTCGGTGCAGTGCAGGGCAATACTTCAAATGAAATGCTGTAATATTGCGTTTGTGGGCTGGATATTGTTTGTTTGAATCTAATGACAAACATTGTGACAAGCCGCACCGCGAGAAGGGGAAGCCGAATGTAATTAAAAATGGGGGGCAGTGGACGCCGACTCAGGGCAGCAAAAGCGCGCGTCCCCCCGGATTAATATGCCCCTCGTCTGGCTGCCAATCCAACCCCGGCTGGCTCTTAGCGAGCAACAAGTGGATAAGCACACAAACATACAAGCAATATTCTCTTATAACTTGTCATTAATTTTCTTTCCTCTGGATGTTTGTTTATGGTTTTAACGTGGTCCATACTGCAACGTATTCGAGAGTCCCCATCACAGATGTCCAGTTTCCTCGAAGGCACATGAGTAGCGAAATGTGTTCAATTTACTTAAAACACCCGAATACTCGAACATTAATATGAAAAAATTATATCTTAAATTAATTATAAGCTATTTATTGATATGATACTGTAACCGTGTAACCCTACCTCACTTTGGTAGATGACACATGTAAATAGTTTTATTTCCAATTTCGTTTGGAGCTCCCTAGATGTAAATAGTTTTAAGTTTAGATATAGGTAACACCTTTTGTTTTCCAAGACTGATGAAGTAAAGCTGCCGTGGTTATACTTACATTCACTTGAATTTGTTTTATTTATTTCAATAATCTGTATGATTTTGGAACAGGTGACGTCACTCCCCTGCATCATGCTCTCAGTCCTGAACCCGAGTGTGTTCCAATAGTAAAATTGTCCTGCGTAAAACGTAGGTGGCGTCCATATACTATTCCGGTAAGATTCTACATACCACGCCAATAAAAACGTCACAATACATTGGCTTCCTTCTTCTGATCATACCCAACACATTTCCCTCTATTGCTAATTTTAAAAGACTCATGTCTCCATATTATCAATTTATTCCTTCTCTTGGTCAACGTTCTCCGTACTGTTCGCGCGTTCCCTATTCTATTATATTCCTCGTTAGTGATACGGTCCTTCCATAGGCTTTCAGCATATAGCACCACATTTCAAAGGCTTCAACTCTATGTCTTTTAAACACCACCTTGATTATGTAAGACGTAAAGTATCCGGGACAGTATCTGCACTGTCACGAATTATGCCAAATGTTGCAGGTCCAAGACAATACCGGCGACTTCTTTTCGCGAATGTTGTGCGATCAGTGATCTTGTATGGTGCTTCGATATGGTGTACTGCTTTGACAGTAAAATCAAACAGGAGAAAGGTTAGTTCCGTCCACAGGCTATGTGCACTACGCGTTACCTGTGCCTACAGGACAGTATCGGACGATGCTGTCTGTGTGGTGGCAGGAATGCCTCCGGTAGACATTCTGGCCGATGAGTGCCGCAGACTACAAACAAACAGAGGTCTGGAAGGCAAGAGGGTTGAGAGGCACAAAACATATGAAGAATGGCAACGCCGTTGGGATGAGTCCAATAAAGGCCGATGGACCCATAGGTTAATAAGATCAATTAAAGACTGGATTGATCGGAAACACGGAGAAGTGAATTATTATCTTACTCAACTCTTTTCCTTTCTGCATCTCCTACCGTCTACATTTATCACCTATATAACACCAAACTCCATACGAACATTTTTAGCAGGATTTCCTAATATTCACAACATATTACCCGTAAGTAAGTTCCTCTTTTTTGCGAAAGCCTTTGGTACCTGTGCTATCCTATACTTTATGTCTACTATACTTCTACCTCCCTAGTTATTAAGCTGCCCATGTAGTAGAATTACTTCACCTCCTTCAAAATATCCGTTTCCAACCTAACACCCTTTATCATTCCACTCCTTTCCATACTACACTCCATCACTTTAGTTTTCCCGCTATTAATCTTCATGTTGTACATTTTCTCCAGAACTACATTCATGCCATTTATTATGGTTTCCAAATATTCTGACTCCTCTAATACTAAAATGTCATCGGCTAAGCGTAGGGTTTTTATTTCTTCTCCTTTCAGTATGACTCTTTCTCCATATTCCATTTTAAATTTCTTAATCGCCTATTCTATATATAAGTTAAACAGCACGGGAGACAGACTGCATCTTTGTCTTACTCCTCTCTTGATTTTTTCTTTATTTATTACTTTTGTAAATTATCATTGTAATCCAAGAGTTTTTGTTAGACTTCCAAATTTCTGGTAAAGATGATTTTGAAATTCCCTTCTAATTTCAGGTATCCATTAGCATTACCACCCAGTACAAGTATCAAATTATCATTATTGGCTTTAAATCCAGATTCTTACTCTTCTGAACAGAAAAAAAAGGTACCTTGTAGCCTTTTCATCCTAGAAACAACATTGAGTACTAATTCAGTAGAATAATTACTGCTTACTCTCAGTTTCGCTGAAAATACAGCAGCTGGTTTCGTATATTCACTTTACGCTTGTCCAATAATATTTATGTTATGCTAAATGTCTCTGTCTTTGTTGATGAACCAACCATCGACTCGCTATGAAATTTTAAATAGATTAAAATTGATCACTATTAAAATAGTTAAAAATTGTTATAACCATTTACAATTTCATTTCTTTATTTAATGTAATATTTCGTTATTTCGGATGGAAAGTCATTGTTCCATTTTATCAATAACATTACCGATAAAATGGACATTTTTCGTCATCGAAGCTGCTGTAATTGTAGTTTCTGACAAGATTTTTCATTTTTTTAAATGATCTAAATCGTTGAAGTATACGAATATATTGTCTGTTTGGATCAAAGCAGCAACATGTCGCGAGAGTTCATGGAATACCAATACCTCATTGAAATCTTGAAATCTCCGAACAAAATGCTCAATATTAAAATAGCGGTAAGCGGGGTTTTACTGTATTAATTTACAACACTGTCTGAATTCACTACTTACTCAACTTTGAGTAGTAACTATCACTAATATGTAATGTTTTGCAATTAACTCAAACCTGAAATTTAAAATTTTCACTCAGAATTTTTTAATGTAAATATTATGGTTACTTCAACAGAACTAGACATTATCGAACTTCTATAAAAGGGGTACATTGAATTGCTTTCTCCATGAATTCGAGGGGACCCCGAATCAAACTGTCATTGAATCAGAAGTCTTCTTAAGAGTAGACTTGAATGGTTCTTCTTCCTACATCCGTATACTTGCTACACTGAAATACGATGTGTTTTACAGTAAGGAAGCGGTCGCATACCTCACAGATGGGCTTTCCCGATCTAAAAATAATATTAGCACAAATTAGAACAGTGATCTGATTCTAGAAACTACTATTTTCTATCTTCTAGAGGTGTTATGAAGGTGACGAAGATTTGAAGTCGATTGAAGGTTCTGGTGGAAAATGGCGTTATTATCTCATTTTCTAATAGTGTTCTATACTTTCTCCGGTTTCTTTCCTCATTCTGTTAGGATGTCAGCAAAGGTGTATACTGGAGTATCCGTGAAATTTTATTCCTGTTGTGCCATGACAGCCAACAAATGAACAGGGATCCAGACCAACTTTTTATTTTTACCGAGTGTAAAACAGACCTCCAGGTTACATCTTGATAATACTATTTCTGGCTCTACGATTCTTTATTATTATTACAGCTTCCGTGGAATCCGATAGTAATATAAAGTTATCAGTACTAAGTAGCCATTGATACAGCAAAGATTTCTGCTAAAGTTCAATTCGCAATGCTTATTATGTGCATCTTTCTCGAGTTAATCGGTAAAATTACCGAGCAAGTTTTACCATATGTTGTTTCCGACGCATCAGTAAAGATACATTTGAGATACTCCGACATTATAACGAGTTCATTAAAGAAGCAAGCACGTTCCTTAAATTCGCTCAAACACTAGGAAAATATCCTCAACGTACTGTCCTCAAGGATATCCTGAAATATTTCCACAGTTGAATCCTCGCACATACGTGCATGAAATACTGAAGAATATTCTGGAACAGGGTTTCCCAAACTTTTTTTCAATTGACCACTTTGTAAAATCGGACATTCTAACGGAACACTTGGCTTATTTTTTAGGATGGGTGATTCCTAGTCGTAAAAAAGAAAACAAGATTTAATTAGGTAATTATTACTGAATATAGACCTGTAATATAATATAAATATATTATTATATCATATATTTAAATAAAGGACTTAGTGACTGATGATTTTGGGTCCTTGAATTGCATATCTAATTGATATAAGTCACACTATTTCCAAATTGAATTCTAGTGTGGCGTCGGGTGTGTTTCTGCACTTTGACTTCATTGCAGCGTAATAAGAAAATCCAGTTTCGCATAAGTAGGTTGTAGGAAACGGAAGCTAATCAATTATAGTCTGTTTTAAAATATTGGGGTACTGTTTTGAACTAGCCCAATAATCACATATTAAATCATTGTGTGAAAACATAAATACTTTTGTAATTTGAAGTTGGTAGCACTTTTGTAAAAAGTTAGGTTGGGAGAAATGTTATTGTAGGAGGAGTAGAGATAAGAAGGAGAGAGCGAACGGGTCGCTGGAATTGTTGGATCTGAATGTTGTGCTGTATGAAATAAAGTCGTTATACCACAATTTTTAATTTGTATTTGGCCCTCACAATTGATTAAATCAATTACATTTTCATAGTCACTTCCACCTAATCCTACAGTCTTAGCTGTCACAGAAAAGGGGTTCTGAACCCAGGAATCGTCCTTACTAGTTTTCTGAATATATTACAAAAGAGTTGATTTCAAGTTATATAGATGTTCGAATAACATTTCGGAAACTTCATCTACTTTAAAATTTCATTTATTCAAACATTCATGAATGGCAGGAAACCAATTAAGATCGTTAGATTCAACTCATTGAATCCAATATTATATTTTTTCTTATCAAAATATCCAATTTTATCTCTTGTATGAAAGGTTATATTACTTTCTTCTTGTAATGATAAGTTCATTGCACTTTGTGAAAATATCTGCCAGATGTGCGAGCTTAATCAACCATGAAGGATTTTGTAAAACTTCAACAAAATGTTATCCTGAATTATTTTGTCTTCAAGAAGACCAACAACTTATTTCAATGTTCAAAAAGTCATAATAGTGCTTTTCTTCAGGATAGCCATCTTACTTCAGTACATAATAAAAGCGTTTTGTGTTCACTAGCCACGTTACGCGCAAAATTTTAAATCATTTGGATTAAAGTGGCCACTACAATTTTCCTACAGACTTTCGATTGAGAACCGCTTCACTGAATGGTCCTGACTAACTACAATTATGTGCTATTGAATTAAATTCCACAAACGAAGGTGTATAAGATTGGCTTATTTTATGGTCAAAGCTGTTCATTATCAAGTTAAATAAATATTAAGTGTACAATTGTGGGCTATTGCAATCTCTATCTCACTCGTACACGGTTCTGGTTGACTGAACATGTCCACACTTGTCCATTGTTAGTCATGTTTCTTATTGTAGCGGGAAACAATGGATAGAGTTTCTTTGTTGTGATTCGATTTTCTCCCGTTCGATGGAATCGGAGTTTTCGCCATATAAATATGATTTAGTGATGTTATAACATGATATTATTGTCCATAGTATAGAGAGAATCACTCCAAATGTTTGTGAAACATTTTTTCAGGCTCCGCGGAACACTAATGTTCCGCAGAACACAGTTTGGGAAACCCGGTTATGGATGATTTTCCCATACACAAGTATAAATTCTCACAGAATTCCAGAAACCAATAATGACTCCGTGTTTTGCACAGTTAACTTGGAGAAGGAGAGCTTTGGTTTTGAAAACAGGGTCAGTAATTCCTTTTCTTTCATCGACTCCCTCAATTTTTAAACTTCTTTTCGGAAATCACTTCTCAAATTATTAATAAATATTTTGAGGCGTTCGGGTTTCATTTTATATAAGCGCTTTGCACACCCAGATTCTCTGTTTGCTCTATTACGGTAATTTCCTTAGCCGACTTACCATAGACATTGTTCGTATTCATACAGCTTAATAATCTCGGCTAAATATTCTGTAGACCACATTTTCCGTACCTCGAGTATACGGCACACACGCTGCCTAAACAATGCTCAGTTGCTGCATTGAGAGATAGTCGGAATTGTTCAATTCCGGTTCCGAGAACTGTAAAGTCCGCAACCGGCATCAAGGCTTACCCACACACTTCTTGGAAAATGTTGGAGGATTTCCTTCCAGTGTATGGGACGGATGAAACAGATTTACGGCCAATAATAAGTAATCTGAACTGTAACTTTCGAAAAATTGATTCTGAAGCAGCATAGAAGTGTAGGAGTCAATTGGGATTTATCTTGTACTGATGGTTACGTTGACATATATGGTTCCTGATATGTATGTTATAGGCCTAAAGTTAAGTCAAATTTTCTTGTACTTAATTTTGAAATAAATCATAATCGAATGTCAATTTACGCAAAAAAATATCAGCATTACTTGTGAATAGTTACAAACAACACTTGGTTTCCAAAAGAGTTGTTGCTTTCCTTCGGTGTAGATGTGAAATGATCATGTTTCATGATGCCAGTGAAATGAACAAAACACGATATTTAAATAAATATTAACTGTGTCAGAATTTTGATAATCGTTTGTACGACATAAAATGCACTCCAAAATATAGAAGCCCAATCGTTACGGCTAAAGTCGTGATACGTCAGCTAAAACAGTATTTATTTATTGGAGTTTAATTAACTTCATTTTGCTTACTTTTAAGTGATATCTTTTATAAATAAAGTCATACTAAATAGTTTTAATTACTCGATGGAGTCACTGTATGATGAAATAATTTATTAATGAGTTACAGACATCTATCGCTTTCTTTTATAATTTTAGTACAGTAAATGAGAGGAGGTGTCACGGGTTTTCACCACAACTTAGTTTTAGTTTGTAGATTTTTCAATCAATGATTCGTTTGAAGGTTTGACAAATATATTTTATATTTAAATGTCATACAAATTATAATTTTTGCTTCTTCTTAAAAGGGTCGTGGCAAATTAAAAGACCTAATCAAGAGATATTCAACTGAATACATTTAATAGTCGTAGATATATTATAATATTTTTTACAATTTGTTTCAAACACCGATTATAGTAAGAGTTAATGAATTAATTTCACTACGCTAATGATAATAGTTATTCGACACCTGTCATCCTTTCACAACAGTTCTGATTACTGACATAAACAGATCAGCCAAGTTATTTGTAGATTCAATTTTATTATTCTCAGTAATCCGGTGGAACATGAAGTACTGGCACTGACATATATCTTCGACAGATGGGTTGAACACGTTTCGCAGCAATACCATTTGCCTATTCGCTGTAGATGTCTGCAGAATGATCAAACGTACGTCGCGCTCTTTCCTGTTATATTGACTGATTTATTTGGCATTTTACACACAATTCCCGGACTTCCCATGCAGCTGAATGTCAGACTCTTTGAGCTCTCCCTTTATATCTATTATTTTCAATGAAGCCATGACAGCGACCTCCACAAGATTTACAATTACAACATATTAACTGCACGGATTTGGTTAAAGTTAATAAATAATTGAAATTATGTACTATATGAAGTAAACTATTTATTCAAACACATAATATCAAATAATTAATAAAATCTTTCAGGGCGTAATTGTTAAGCTAAAAAGTCTCGGTTTCCCAACCAGATAATATTTGACATCTATATTTCTGAAGAAGTTGACGCTGAAAGTTGTACTGCAAATATCGTTCTCGATTAGAAGTCTCAGATGCTCAGGTTCGACATAAATTGTGCAATTTGGCTAACGTAAAGGACTATAAAGAAATTTGAAGAAGGGACACTCAAAATATACGCTGACCACGTGTCTATCCAAATTCGGATTGTGTCAAGTAAGTTGACAGTCCGCAGTCGACTCGGTAGGCCTATGCCCTCAATGGGCTGTTGAACCATGGAGAAAGGAAGAAAGAAAGAAAGAAAGAAAGACACTCAAAATAGTCTTAATTTTGTCGAAAAATTAAATAATCATTTATTCAAACGGCCAGCTATATGCAGCAGCACCTTTCCGCCTTTAATTAGCAATATTCATCGGTAATTTAAAAAATACATTTCATATTTATTATCATCAGATAATGAAATAATTATCGGTTTTTACAGAAAGTCGTCAATTTATTAAAAAATACCTGTCCTTAAAACCCCATAATCAAACAAATATTAAAATTTACAATATCATCACCTGCTAAGCTCTGATGTGACGTATTTTGACACAGTGAGTGTTCATAACATTTAAGTTGTATGCCAAATGTGATTGATAAAAATACAATATCAGCAGAAAACCTTAGTGTATTAATTTCTTCGCCTTGAGCTCTTTAGTACTTTCATATCTTATTCAATGTACAGATAAAACAGCGTAGGCAACGTACTGCAAGCTGATTTTATTTCTTTATTGACTCTTGTATTCTTTTCGTGCACTTTAAGTATATTCGCTGATGTCTTACTTTTTAATGATTGCTGATAAATCTTTGCTGTCTGTGTTTTAATCCAATTTTCCCAGAAGCCTAATAAGTTGACATTATCGAAACATTTTTCCAGATCTACAAGTACCGTGGAAATATACCTTTTTCCTTATCCTGTACCTCTAGAATCAAACATACAGTAAATAGGTCTTCTCGTGTTTCAAACTTCACCTCAAATCTCATTTTGTCTGGAATTTCATAATCCTTTAAACAATTCTTGTCAGGATGTGGCAGGAATGAGATAATTAATAACCTTATAACACTCGATAACTCCTTTTTTTGGTACTAGTATAATGTCATATTATAAATGAATACCCATAAGCGTTGATAAATAATTTATTTTCAGCTGGGCATATAACGCGCCTACTATTTTCCATAAAATGGTTCTCGAAGTTATTCGTTCTATACCGGAACTGACAAAGTTTCCGTTGTAACCTGCTAATACGAATAGATAATTTATAGTTTTTCAATAAGGACTTGTCGATCTTGAATGGAATAAAACAAGCTATGTGTGATGTATTAACAAATTTCTATTTTTATTTGAAAGGAAAACAGGATTTCTTAAACACCTTCCATACAGCTTCTTTTATTTCACCACCCACCTGTCCATATTAAAAAATCCTATTTTTAATATTCCTTGAGTTTTTAAACTTCATCTCAATCTAAGAGTAATAATATATATATATATATATATATAGTAGAATATCTGCCGTTGCCGGTCAGCTCAGCTTTGCGTTGATACACAATTTTAGGAAATTTATGGGGCGCCAGGTATTTTTTATTCATAAAAACACCAAAAGATTTATTTCTGATTTTAATTTAAGTTCAGGGCATTAGGATGGATAATCTAACAGAGTATGGCCACTCATTTATTCCCCGCTAACAACTCTCAAAAGTTCATCGACGTAAATTAATTAAACACTTAACGAAGACTTTAAATACTTCCCGGCGTATCACCACCTAAATCAGGGGTTGATTCGATACCCGTTTACCCGCACGTGGCCGCGAAGATTCGGGAACCACCACACATGTATTTAAGAGCTCATTCTGCCACCTACTGACTTGCGCCAACCTGCAGAAGCACGGTCACCTGACCCCATCCGCCAATCGCAGGTCTACAAATTTCCGCGTAACGTCAGCCATTTGAAAAGCCAAATCACGTGTTAGCCAAATGCAAAGCTTATATTTCCGCGTTCGTTTACGTCAGCCAGCGACGTCACTCAGACACAAGCCGTCTGCGTCTGTTTTTGGCGCGCTACTCGCTAACAATTTGCAGCTTGCAGGCTACACTACCTGCTTGTACTGATTTTGGCAGGAACTGTAACTTTACATGTTACTATAAATATATAAATATTGTAATAAATTATAAAGTTAGACGTTAAACTAATGAGAAAAAGTATTTTATGAACTATAACAAAGAAAATTTATTCAAAAACCTTTAGATTAACAGTAATTTCTGGTTTGAAACAGTATTCACAAATAAGCAGCTAAATTGCGGAAAAGAAAGTTACATAATTAAATTTATACACACAAAATTAAGCAAATTTATAACATTATAGCATGAGACTTAATCTCAGGGACCCTGCTGAGTCCCTTCGAGAATGTAAGTAGGAAAAGTAATCAGCTCAAAGACTCTAGGTGGCTATAAACCCAAACAGTTAGATAAGCATGTTTTACAAAAATGAAATTGGTTTCTTTAACAATACAACAAATATTCCTATATACCTATATGCAGATCACTCGCCCACACATGTCGCTGTTTTGACCATTTTTTCTACCCTTACGATTCGATCAATTTTATTTTGCCCAAATTGCTCCGTAGTTGTCCTTTGTTCAGCTACACCTGGATTAGCTGCCCACACTTAACAATTCTAAGCCTAGGTATTAGAGGTCTATAACAGCTAACATACCAGCGTGCTGTAAAATGATCGAAGACAAAATGTAGCGACCATCCGTCCACGACCTTCCGCCGGTTTTCTCCAGCCACGTTCTGACTCGGAGCGATCTCTTCGCCCTTCGACGTTTCTTGCAAAGTGAAAAATTCGTCAATCAACATGTACTTATCTCTCAGCCATCTCAGGGTCAGTCGATTGCACTTCCACTTTCCATACTTCTTTCACAAAGTTCTTGTACATTTTCACGTGATCCTCACACCACGTTCACGCGAACTCCTGACTCAGCGCACCAAGTATTAAAACCACAATTCTTTAACTTATGTCAGCTCACGTAACTTAATAGACAAAATAATTATTTCATAGTCAATGGAATAACGAAGCAAAAGTCTCCTATTAACATTTTAGAAACTAATAAAGTTCTTTTCTCACTCACAATAATACACTGAATTATTCATAATTTACGCACAATAATTAAAGTCGCATGGAGCAAATTTATTAATGTTACCAAACTGTATATATATGTTTATATCTGTATATATATATATATATATACTTTTTGGTACCACTAATATATATATATATATATTGTGATAAAAAAGGCGGATTTTGTAAGGTTGTGGCGTTATGAGGCGCAGTTCGGCCAACAACAATGGCTAGTCGGCCGAAAGATGGTGGTTCCCCGCGGGGGAGGCCCGCCGAGCGTGTATAAAAAATGACGATGGTGAACCCCCGCGGGAAAACCCCGCCGAACGAGTTTAAAAAAATGAGGGCGGGGAACCCCGAAATGTTGTGAAATAGGGGAATTCCCGTCGGAAGGTTTAAAAGGGAAGCCGATGGGTGGCTCGCGACCAGAGGGCAGAAGGCAGGCGAGTGGACCAGAGGGCAGAAGGCAGGCGAGTGGACCAGAGGGCAGAAGGCGGGCGAGTGGAGCAGAGAACGGACGTGGACCGAGCAGAAGTGAAACAAGGAGAGGAGAGGACGTGGCTCGACCCCAGAAGGCAGGCGAGTGGAGCAGAGGACGGAGGTGGTCCGACCCCGCAGAAGGCAGACGAGTGGACGGACGTGAGCAGACGTGATCAAATCCTGCAAGACGCCAGAGAGACGCACAAACATTCGAGAGGTGGATGTTTGTTGGCCCAGTAATTGTGGGTAAGCGATAAAAAAATTGTGAAACTTGCTCATTGCTCTGGATAAATAATATTCAATGATTTTTCTTTCTATTTTCAGCTACTGCATACTCCATCTCTTGAGAGACCCAAAATCCCCTGAGATTAAGCCCGTGTCTTCACTTTAAATTAATAAATGAAAAATATTAAAATTGATCATATTTGTACTTTAAATTAATAAATGTTTTATACACAAAGAAGTATATTACAATATAGTAACATGAAAAGTTACACTTAACAATGCAGGCCAGCTTGCGAGTTGCAATTGTTGAACTGACGCAACCTGGGCCAACAATGTGGTCTGGCGAGACGTTGAGTCGTCATGGGGTGATTGGAGAAGAAATTTGTGTCGGCGGGACGATAAGAGAGTGACCACGCCCTGCAGATATAATTTTTTCTCGTGCTCTGATTGGAATTAAAACTATTAAAATCAATTTTTGGTATTTTTATGAAAAATACCTGGCGCCCTAAAGGAATTAAGAAATCCTCGAATACGGAGGAACGACGGATCTGTTATAATATATATGTTTATATCTATAGGCAATTATAAAAAAATAAATTATAGCATCTAGAGGAATCGAAAAATTAATCGAATCGATGATTTGGTAAAATTTTAAGAAAACTTAATCCTAAGTCGGATAAGTACTCAGTAATAATAACCTTCTGGAATAAGCAGATCTGGTTTCATTCAAATAGATTTATTATTCATTTAAATTTTGTTTTAAAACAAAATATCAACGTTCATGTTGATGGAATATTAGATTTAGAAATTTAGAGATTCAAAATAATCTTGGCTAACATTTTACATTAATATTGTTTTGCAAAAGCGTCTCTTTCTATCACGATGAAACATTAATTTTCTTCTCTATAATTCGACGTGCTAAACAAAAGTGGAGGAACAACTGTTAATAAAAGGAATGGTTTAAGAATATTACCTTTGGTAAGTCAGTTCTTTCAGTTAGTGAACACTTCAATGAATGGCTAGAACAGCAACGTTGTAGAAAATATTTCCCTCCTGACTTCGTATCAGTATTAAGTATTAGACCACTTGCCAAATGAATAAAAATACGTTTGTTTCACTATATACCCATCTCTCGTCGATTTTAGGTCTTCTGTTGATCTTTAGAGCTTCATCAATAAATGTCAAAGCTGAAATAGAATGAATGCACTGAAAGTTTGGCGTAGTTATGCTTAATGCATGCACGATATCCTTATATAATCTTGTGCAAATGGAAGACGCTAATTGGCCGTGGCTGGCTGGTTCTTGGAGCAAGTGAGTCATCACCGTAAGTAATCCTTGGAAGAGAAGCGGAGCTCTTACAATGTTTTCCAACTCTCCCTCTCCCTCTTTGCTCCTGTTTCCACCAATAATGACATCGACGCGTTCGTTGCTTGACTGCCACTGCTGCTGGCTTAATTGAACGTATATTCAGCCAATTCATCGTTTTTAAAACTTGCCGTTCAACTTCGTTAGCTTCGGTACGTCGATTTATTTTCTCTTCCGCCATTAAGCAACGTCAACACAAATACTTGATGCATAAATAATACCCTCGGAGGGATGGAAGTAGCCGGAGATACTGCTGAGTGCTCTACGATACAATTTTATTTCTCTCCACAATTCCAAAAACCTATTTCAATCTGATTATGTTATTTATTAATCCTGTAAATACTTAGTGGTCAATTACTATTTGTAAAAAAATTATTGTGAAACGCTTCGAACAAATTAAAATTCAGTAATTTTTTGTAACTTAAAGCATTGAGCACGTATGTTACTATACACTTTTACAGTTTCGAGTGACACATGTAATTATAATTTATCGTAATTTAGTACGTTTTGTATAGGATAAAAAGAGTAATGCAATAAAAAAAATTATATTAATATTAAAATGTTCATTACATTATATTTCTCTCAAATATACCTACTTTTTAAAGTATTTTCAATAATATTTCAGTGTTGATCACATATATTTAGTACTGCGTGGCACACTTTTGGAAAAGAGCCTTAAGGCTTACATCCCAAATTAAGAACCTCAAGTATAATTCTGTTCTATTTTTACTAGATCAGGATGCAAAAATCGTGATCGGACTGAAAATTAAAACCAATCCCGCAGCGGAGACGCTCTACCTACTATCTAAGCTATATGAGTCGACACCCCAGGACATTAAAGAGGAATGGATAGTATACGTAAATTGTGGTGCAACGATTCTAGTTATAAAACAAAAGAAATTGTTTAAATTTAAGCTCAGCCATAAATGCTATGAAACTGAATTACAATATCAGGATGATGCCCAATAACTGAGAGATGAATCAAGTGATTCAGTTAAATTTTAGGCAAGCTTGAGCCACACAAATGAATGAAGAAACCTTGCACACGTCCCCGGTGCCAACGAGGCCCACGGTCACTCACAGCGTCGCAGACTCAGCAACCGTTCCCTCCAGTCCAGGGGTCCTCGAGCTCCGGCAGCCAGAACGTTAACCCCATCGTTACACGTAGCAACGAGGCTCGTAGGACTGAAAAGACCGGTGGATAAAGGGGGGGCTTGGCGATGCCGCAGTCGTCGAGCTGGATCTGTACTCGTGCGTGAGGGCAGCTGCCACAGCGCCGCCCGAGGTGACTTACTTGGTGACTTCTCGCATTCCAGCCGCCCGCTTCCATTCGCCAAAGGACATTACATTCTAGAAGATAAGAATAGAATAATGTCGACCGGACACGGGAACCTAAACTGGAACCTTCCACTTACCCGGATGTTGCTCTAACCGAAGTCCCACGTTCGATTCATGGACCAGATGGTTAATTTTAAAAGTTTTAAAAATACATGTAACCAGTTTCAAGGTTCACAAATTTTCTTCACTTCTTTTCAGCATCTCTAGCAGCTTGTTTTTCATTGGTCGGTTTGAAGTAGAGGTTTTCCCTTGTCCCTGCTACTGCGCAACCATTTTCAAATATTTTTTCCTGTAAGGGCCTTGCAGACTCAATTAACTTCCTGTTTCTTGATAAAAATGTATTTATTATTTATCTCCATGATGCTGTTCACCACAAAATTTGATTAATTCATTATGTTTATTCGATCTGAAGTTGGGCGTTGTAGGTTTGCTTCACTTTGCTTGACTTCCAATACAATCGCATGGGTCTTTTAATGACTTACAGGAAAAAGGTTTCATTCTACACATATACCAAATTCGTTGACTTGCTGACACAAAAGTCACAAAGTTCTTGAAATTTTTGTATTGGGCAGCGGAGGCTTCGCTAAATAACTGATTTTTTTCAGCACTTGAACGTAGGCTTGCCGGTAGTCATTCAGCTTGGAGCATAAAACGTTCAATGAAACCATATCATGTCGTAAGCAGTCACTGATGACGGAGAAATTAAGATACTCAATCGTTTCAGCCGAAGCCTTGTAGGAGAGGACAAAGGGATGTAATGTGGCCTGACGCTTTTCCCAGTGGAATTTTTGCACTTCATCCTGCAAAACAAAGTGCATCAGAATATATATCTGCCCATATCCTATATTTTCTTGGGTTTCTTTCACACTTGTTAGGTGCGGAGAAATGTTCAAATACGTAGATAATTAAACTGAAGTGAAGAATCAGGATGTTGAAATCTCGACTGGGCCGTTTTTTATAAGGAATAATTGTTCGCGTTGGTGAATTCCGTTGAAAGTAAGAGTGAACTGTGGCGAGAGTAAATTTAAACAGCCATGGCTGACCAATTGTCTAAGAAAATTAAGTTACAGTCAACCAGAAAGTAATAATGAAAGAAACCTAGATTACGTAATTCAGAGATATAGTATTGTTTCTAATAGAATTATTGACTAGAATAGGCAAAGTACCGATTCTCTTTGCCTAGACGCAATCTGATCGACAACTACGGAATCCTTTCACTGTAGATAAACGCGGTTCTCTCTCTATAAGTGCAGTACCAAACAGAATAAGATGGGAGACATTTCTGAGAAAAAGGTAACCGATATACTCTGATCTTTAAAATGTTTCTGGAGTATTCCCAATAAATTTACCACCTTGACATGTAGGTTTAACCGCGGCGTTACAGACGACAAATCATCCCATGCCAACGAGGTGGGGTAAAATTAAATATTATTATAGTGCGAGTTTCAAATGGCAATCTTAACCTCCTCATTCGCTGAGTAAAATATATCAGAACACCCAATCAATTCTCTATAACTGATTCAAACTAAATTACTGATACTTTGCCTCGTGAGCTGATAAAGGTGATTTCAACCACGCTAAACTGGTAAAACAAGTCCTGTTTATATTATATTGAATTTTTGTAGCGAGTGCACACAATGTTTAAACACATCATTATTCAACAAATTATGCTAATAAACTAATACAATCATTTCCCAGTTTAAAACAATTGACGCATGTTAACAGATTACTATATTCTATTTTATGTTTTAAAAATCATGAAAATAAGATATGGTATATAATTAACATGGTTGCGGGAGGGTAGTTTAATCCGTTTGATTAACGTACTTTAGCCGAACAGGTTACCCAATGTTTATTTACAAGTGTCAGTTACTCAGATAATTCACGTTCAAAATGTATCAACAAAATCAGTCTGAAATAACAGCCCTGCGAAGCAAAAGTTTGCAGTATAGATTACATTAAATCAGTTTAATGTGTAATGTGTTATATCTACTTGTCATAAAAAATTAAATATAAACCGTTCAACTACCCGTGTCTGTTAACAAGACGTTCGTAATGACAAGTCCATTTTCAGCCAAGTAGGCCACGGATACATTAAAAGAAAATTATTACTCTGGCAATGTGCCTCTCCCATAAAGTCACATTTTTGCCAAGTTTCTCAATACACTATTGCAGTCTCAGATATCACAAGCCAAACATTAAATATATAATACAAACTTATTATACTGATATTACTATTATGTCGACATGGTCGGCAGAGATATCGATAAAATTAACAGTATTGATTAATCTATTTTATTTAACCTTAATTGGAAAATATTTTACTAGTATCGTAATGCGGTTTCCAATAGTACACGGCTCATCAAAAATAATCTGCTGGCAAGATGTTATAGAAGGGGGGCAAGAAGATGTTGCAAAAATCTAACGCATTAAAGATAAACTCTGAAGGTTTAACATGGATACAAAAATCCTTATATATATATATATATATATTGTAATGTAAAAACTCAGATTTTGGTTATATAGTGGCATTGTGAGTCGCAGTTCGGCCTACAACAATAGGTTATTACATTTTAAGTTTTGTGCGGGACAAGCGAGGCCAACAACAATGTCGAATTGGTTGAAAGCGGGTGAACCCCCGATGGGGATCCCCCGCGGGAAACTCTCCTTGGGGGCGATTGTAAAATAATGGTGGTGTGTGAAAAAGACCAATGGTGGGGAACCCCGGAATTTTGTGAAATAAACCGCTGGGAGGAACCCCGGAATTTTGTGAAGAACCGATGGCGGGGAACTCCGGAATTGTGTGAGTAAACTGATGGCGGGGAACTCCCGGGCCGAGAACTTAAAAGGGAGCCGTTGGGAGGAATGAGTTGGGGAGAGGACGGACGACGGATCTGTCAGATGAGTCTGAAAGGCTGATGAGTTTCAGATAATAGCAGATGAGTTGCGGAGAGGTTCATACTACCTTCATCAGTGCAAAAAAACCTGCAAGACGCCAGAGAGACGCGGAAACATTCGTAAAGTTGAATGTTTGTAGGCCCAGTAATTGTGGGTAAGTTCTTAAAAGCTGTGAAACTTGCTCATTGTGCTGATTGAATAAATTTAAATGATTTATTTTCTATTTTCAGTAACTGCATACTCCTCTTCTCGAGAGACCCAAAATTCCCTGAGATATTGTTTCATGTAATCACTGTAGATAAATATAAAATTTTCAAATTGATGTATATATATATATATATATATATATATAGCAACGAAACTCTTTATCGTCCTCGTAATTCAGATCTCTCGGGTTGCCTCTTGGCGGGCAGGGATAAGGAAAACAAAATCTCAATACAAAAATTAACAAAAGTTTATTCAAGTGAACAAAAGAAAGAAAATAATCTACTAAAGCTCATTGAAACTTGAACAAAGCCGGTATACATTTTCAGGATCGCACCGTTGTTCCTTCCCGAGGGCGGGGCTGCTTTTGACTGTTCAAGACGACTTCCAATTCAAGATTGAAAACTCCTCGTGATCATGCCCACGCCTTGCGGCGCTCGCCCCCCTCCATCTTTCCTCCTACACCATGGGGTACGTCGACTTTCCGCCGCCAGAGCGGTACCCACATGAAATAACGTGCAACCGCCCAAATGATCCTACGTTCGTAGGATCAAATAAAACGCCGGACAATGAAGGTAGTCGGACGTGTGCGTGAATGTAATGTCACAAGTTTTCGAGTCGTGGAATCTTGGCAATTGTAATGAAACACGTTAGAGTATGCAATTAATAATAATGATTTTATTTAATTGTAATGGTGTACCACGTGCCACTGGGAAATATGATTCGCAGAAATTAAATGTATGAATACGTATGACCAGGCGATGTGCAGTTGAAATTAATGCGTGTTAAGTCTTTACTTACTGACATCGCCAAAAATTCAGATGTAAATCATGAAGTTTTACAGTTTTATATTCATAGAAGATGATTTTAACTCATTTTATACAAACTTTGGTTTCTGTCCAGAGCCGTTATTTAAACCTTGTAAAATTACCACAGGGCTCGCGCCCAATTGTAACTAACAATAAATACAATGTCGTAGCTGTCATAGTTAACCCTCGGCTATAGTTCGTGAGATTCTATATGGCTTGTTTACATACGCAGTAGGGAAAGGAGGAGGGGAAGGGGAGTATTGCCGTTTGAGGGTAGCCTCGCGAAACGTTACTATCATTGTTAAGAACATTAATTGTCTCCATACGAACGGGATATGGAGACGTCGACGACATATTGTTAACACTCGGTATACTTACTTTAGTAAGAATAAATTAAATAAAAATTAATTAACTAAAAAATTAAAAAAATTAATAAAGAAATAATTAATTTATAAAAAACTTATTCAAACAAAGATTAGTGAGTTTTCTCATCGAAACGTCGGTTTTAAATTCTAATTTGACCCTGGTTGTCACCCAAAAACTCTTGATTCAATATATTTATTTATTTTCAGTACGTATCTATTTATTAATTTGAGTAATTATTTTGCCCTATACTTGTATTAAAACTTAATTCCAGCATTTTACTTAATTATTTTGAGAACATAGAGAAGACGAAAATCAGAATATATTCTACTACGACTTCTATGCACCATTAATTTGGATTTTCTTGACAACATTTATTTCAACAATTATGATACCAAGTTCGTAATTTAATTTCACTATAATATAACTATAATACTATAATATAATGGTTAATAATAATAATAATAAATTATTTGTCGGTCACGGTTTTGAGAGGCAATTTTATTTTGAAATTGGTGGCTTTCGGCACCAAAAACCAGCAAGATATATCTGAGAAAAACATTAGCACACAGATTACAGAGGATACTACTAAAATTAAAGAGAAACCTACGTACATAATCTTCACTTATGTACATATATTAACGTATAAAATTGAGAATATTTGAAACCATTGAAATGAATGATTTTAATTTCACATTTAAACCGAATAATCATATGAAAAGCCTATTAACAAAACGGAAATGATATTTCTTTAGACAATGTAACGAATATAGTCTATAAAATACCTTGCAAAAATGCGAAAAATCATATATTGGATATACCGCAACAAATTTTAAAATCAGAATGTATAATCATAGGCAAACATTAAAATCCAAAAGTAGTACCATGTAAAAATGAACAATCACGAATTCTCATTAGATATAGTACGTATTTTATACACTAACAATTAAAAGTAAGCTCAGATTATCGGAATAAATTTTTATTAATATTCATAGAAATAAAATAATAATACAGTGAGACTATAATTAATTTACAGTCATTATAAAATAAAAGTCAATATTATAACTCAAATTTTAAAAAAGTAAATATAATTTATAAAATATGTTAATCATACACTATCGATCAACCGATCGATAGTGCATGACGAGTAACCTCGCTTATACTGATTTTCCGCCAATTTTAACTGGACGACGTGCTAAGCAACACAAATATTTTAAAAGTTAACAACGTACTTTGAAATTATAATAGTGTAAACAATGAATTGTTTTTAAGTACAAGGTATGTAAAAGCTTATATTTATGTTCTTTTTCAAAAAGCTTAAATCTCACATTTCTATAATGCTTTTTAATTTATTTTTAGAAATAAAATAGCTTCTCAAATCGTGGCCGAGAAAGAGTTTCTTATTATCCATCGACATTTAAACGATCAAACAACCCAATGCATTTCATAATAATTTCCATTGCTGCGACAAAATTGAAATTTTTAACACATCTGGAACATTTCTAGAAAGCTTATTATTATTTATTACAATTCATTATTTTATTTTAATCAAATTATGTGAAATGTATTTATGTTAATCTATCTGTGAGAGCCTTCATCTTCTACAATTATCCTGTTTTTTTAAATGGAACCTGTTAAAACTTTAAAAAGTGAATATCTCGGAAAGGATATACAAACAAATGTACACAGTTTAACGAAAGTTAGAGAAATGTTCAGCCAGGTACGCTGATTCCAACTTAAAAATATAAATACGAGAGTTAGAATTATAAAGTTTGTCTTTCGGAAGAATTAAGCGAGGCATGAACGAGACGAAAATCTGCCAAACCGACTCTAAAAACGAGAGATAATTCCTCCCCAAGTTTCCGTATTCCTTCTCAGGGCAAACCACTACATCTTGCATATTTATATTTTGGAATGCCCATTTTACTGAAGGTTATATATTTTTGCTTCCTTCCGTTTCCCTTTCCTTTCTCGAAAGAGACGTGCTTCTTTCTCCCAGTTTTATTCATACATAATTAATAAGAATGTCTCCTTGAGCTGCAAGATCCCATAATGCAACTTTCTGCCCTACTCCGCGGAACAAACGTGCCCCTCCCCCTTCTCTTTCGCCCCCACCACCCGGAGCACTGCCGCCCCTACGACGCCTTTCCTATTCATTTATCCTTGCACAATGGCCCACCGCTCCCGAGTTCCTTGCTCTGCCAAAAGCTTTGCTAGCTTGAACACTAGACCGTGTTGCGTAGGAGGGGGAAGAAAGAAAGAACTCATAGTACGCCACGATGTGGGTGGTTTTGGGGCAAAGGAAGCCACGGAGAGGGTTGGAAGAAATGGTGGGGTGAGGGGTAGAGCAAAAAGGACTGCATTATAAGCAAACAAAGCAGAGTAGAATAGCGAGGAGGCAGTGGTTTGTTAGTAATGAACTTTACCGCTACGGGGTAGCGTAGCGTTACTCGAAAAACGGAAAAGAAATTGCAACAGAGAAAGAATATTCCTTGAATAAGGAAGGATGGCAGGAAATGGCGAATGGAGGAATTCGAGTAGCGATGTGCCGGACTATCTAAATGTCTCAGCGCAGGAGTACTGAATAAATTCACTGATTTATTTTCCTCACTTAAAGTTAAAATGCAAATATGCTATCCCTTCCACAATTTCAAAGCACGTAACGGATCCATTAGGTCATACATTAAATGAATTCGAATTATTATATTAGTACAGCGTCAGTGTTTCACAAGTTTTAAATCATATCAAATAAACTTCAGATACTGAAAGTCGGGTGCTACTTCATAGATCTCTCTCTCTCTCTCTCTCTTCTATATGTACTGGGAAAATTTAACAAAAAAAAAAACAACAAAACTGTTCCAGCAGAGGTTCATTTAAAGACGAAGTCTTTTCTTGGTGCAGTCGAGTGCAGTACGACCGAAAACGTAAGACTTAAATATTAACGCCTCTAAATATATATGCGTATTCAAAAGTGATGTGTGTGTGTGTGTGTATAGAGAAAGTCTGAACTTAATGACCAACATTTTACGAGAGCTTAATTCTTGCGTTGCAAATATAATCTAGTGAAAGCTTACAAAAACAATACAAAGAAAATAGTATAGACCAAAAATTTGTCCCTATCAGATGAATAAAAAAATACCATCTTACTTTACACTTTAGTCTCTTAACTGAAATTCCCCGTGTAAAAGTTTCACATTATTCAAACTCATCTTTCCAAATTTCGAATTTAAATGACATAATTTTTATCAGTTGTATGTAACTTAATTTGAATTTTTTTATGATAACATAACTTCATAATTTGGTTAAAAACTAAGCATCTGATATTTAAAACTGTTACCAAACTTGAAACTTGAATCAGATTATTCATTTTTACACCAATTATTAAAAAAATAACTTCAAACATATTTCAATTATCTTGATTCACAGTAAAATATTACACACAGTAATGGTTAGTAACTGAGAAATGATAGGTTTTATGAAAATAAATCGACTTATATATATATATAAAGTAAGTTATATACAACTGATAAAAATCATGATATATGATTATAAATTTAAATTTTAAATTATATATTATTTAACCAGTAAGTTGGAAGATCATAAAATACTAAGTTTATATTTACAAAAACAGGTATAGGAACAGCTGATCTCATTAATATAATAGTGGTAAGATATGAAATAAATTTATTAATTGAAAGAAAACTATGAAAAACAAACTGTACAGAATTTAGTTTTAATTTAATATAAACCGATAGGGAGAAACTTAGAGGCAGGTAAGTGATTGAATTCCAATCTAATTTCCCTTGAAAAACACATACGTTAATTATGCACAAAACACTGTGAACATTTTAAAACTCAAAGGTAAAAAAATTACAAAGCTTGCATATTAAATACATCTTTGGAATTGGTTTTTATCGTCCTTTTATGCGTCCTGATGTTTGTATTGCAGAATATAATTGAACTAAAATGAGAGTAATTTCTATGGTTACGTCATTCACATTGAAAAAAATAGTAGTCATACTGGGTTGAATTAAATATGGTAGATTTCCTTGTGTTATCTCAATCCTTTATGGTGTCACAGGATTTAGCACAGTGACACCTTCCCATAAATTTATAAATATAATTCATTCCACCTTTCTTTTTACATTTTGTTTAGAGTCGAACTGACATCGAAATCATTAGCGACTTGCTTAATTTGGTATATTCAGTCAGGTAACATGAATACAAAAAAAAACACCAAGGCTTTGCCAGGAATCAAACGCGGAACCTGTGTGTTGCGAGGCTGTGACGCTAGCCACTAGAACAGAGGGACGGTTGCTCCACCTCTATGACTAAACAGTTTTTTCTCAGATTTTTAAAAGTGTGTACCAACCTTCGTTCATATTATTGATTGATTTTTATAAAGAAAATTCGTATTATTATAATATTGAAATGAAATCATTACATGAAGAAGACGTCATTTGATTCTGTGATGTCAAATGTAAAGTAATTGTAATATTCTAATTATTAATAATGTATATACAAGCCACATATCTATATAAAAAATAAGCATCAAATTCAAATATGAATATAGTTACGATGAAGAAAATTTATTAAAACTTTAGAAAAATTCTGGTTTTTAAACCTGGACGTCTGAAATCAAAAAAAAAATGCTAAAAAGTAATAAAATAGTTTACAGCCAAATTAAAAATAAGTGTGTCATGTATTTATTTATGAAACTTTGATTTTATTGAAACCGATAATTAAATGTTTAATAAATTTACACTTGTTACGCTGTGGAGATTTGAGCTATAACAATTTTCGATAAAAATTATTTTTAAACACGCTTGCACATTTTAAAAACTTTTATTGGTGTACCATTTTACTTACGCTAATGTAAAATATTACATAATATAAAGAACGTTTTGCAGTATATTGTATTGAAAACAGTACACTATTTATGTTGAAGGAAAGTATCACCACTGATGTCAATAAAGTAACTATTGGTGTTGTTGTTGTGCTATTCAGTTCTTAGAAAACCGTCCATATTAAGCTTTCTTGGGTAAGCCTTTTCATATCCGCATAACTACATCATCACACATTCTACCTAATCGGCATAGCGTATTCCATCATTGGCCTCTCTCTTCTGTTCTTTCCCCACACACTTCCTTCTAATTCTAATTTTATAAGATCCTCGTGTCTTACAACGTAGCCTATGAATCTATTCCTTCCCTTGGTCAAAGTCCTTCATGTTGTTCGCTCTTCCCCTATTCTGCTTATAATTTCCTCGTTAGTGATTCTATTCACTCATCTGATTTTTAGCATTCTCCTATAGCACCACATTTCAAATACTTCAATTCTTTTTCTATCCTACTCTTCATGTCTACTATACTTCTACCATCTCTATTTATTATGATGCCTTAGCATAATTCCTTAATTTTCTCCAAAATATAAGTTCCCAATATAGCACTGTTTCCCATACTACCTTGGGTTTACCTCTATTAACCCTCATTTACTACTCTTTCTCCCTGACAACGTTCATGCCATTTATTATGTTTCCAAAGACTTCTTTTGACTCCCCTAATACTACATCATCAGCAAATCGTAGGGTTTTTATTTCATCTCCTTCCAGTATTATTTCTTTTCTATATTCCGTTTTATCTTTCTTCATCGCCTATTCTATATATGTGTGACAGACTGCATCCTTCCTCCTTTATTGATTTCTGCGTTCTTTTCTGGCCCTTCGATTCTGATTACAGTTTCCTGTCTTCTGTAGAAGTTCTGGATTCGCCTTCTTTCTCGATATTTTATTCCTGTTATCGTGTACATTTATGAATACATATAAATAACTAATCCTTCTATATATGCTCTTTCAAAAAATTGCGACTTATATCTGTATCAGCCTTTAAATCTAAAGAATAACCGCCAATTGTTCTTGATAATAAACGGCATTAATGGATAACCTGTAGTAAAATATGTAACATGAGTGAACTTTGGTAATTCCATTAAGCCCTTCTTCGCAAATGTAATAAATTTAAATGGCTTGTTTCTCATCAGTTTCTCGTAAATTTTCTGAAGATTTACTAAATGACCTAATTTAGAATATATTATACAGTGAGTTTACTCTTGTTTCCTTAAGCAAATAAAGTGCCATGACATTTGGTCAACAAAAGATTTCTTTCACCCTAAAATATTCCAGTCCAGCTGATTTATTTTAGAACAGCCATGTTTAGGCTAAACCCTTAGGAATTAATTACGCTATTCTGCTCCCATTCTATAGAATCCGTTTACTTCTACCTGAATCCAATCACGCTGTTATATATTCCCATCGACGTCTGCTAAAGACGATTTCTTCTGATTTTTGCACTTGGATTCATAGAGCACACAAGTCACTCGCTTTCATAGTTTCACAATTAAATTTACCTCCACCCAAAGACGTTGTTATTTATTCATGAATCAATCCATAAAATGTTATGCACATTGATTTATTTCCCACTAAATATACTATTGGTTTAAAACTCTGTTATTATATGTCTTACAGACGATGAGTCAAATATATTAATTGGAATGGAAATATATTGCCATTGAGTAGCATATTTTGTACTATGTGAAGAATTTAATTTAATACTTTTCTCATATAATTAAATTTCGGTCCATTTAGTGCAACAAAGTGTTAGTTACGTTGTTTGGTAATAGATCGTATGTGTTATGAAGCCTTTCTAAATTTATAGACAACAATTTTGCAAACAATTTTAAATTTTTTAATGTGTGAATATACTTATTAGCCATGAACTACTCACAAATATAAGTTGATATTTGGAATATTCCAACATCCACGTACCCAATTATAATCGTGTAAAGGTTATTACAATAAACATTATAAATTATTACGTAGCAGCTTATTCCTTCTGATAGGTAATAAAATCAAGCTACCTATGTTATACGCACCACTATTCATCATTTGTAATGTTAGCTGGATCATTTTTCAATTCTGCTGCTTGGGGAGAATGCAAACTTTGGCTAATTAGAGCGTCAGCTCTTCTCGTGGTGAGGCAGCCACACGAACTTCGCAAACGTTTTCGTTCTTGCCGTTTCCATCGTACGCTCGCAGCCAGTGACGTGACGAAGCCCCGAGCGACGTAGCTCGTCTCTCTTCCCTTCAGCGATAGCCAGTTACCACAGATGCCTCCTATTCTTTATATTCGGAGGTTCATTGTTTATCTCCGTCGTTTAATTTCAGCTTTAATGGCTTCGCACGTTTCACTAATTTGATGTAAATAGTAAAATAAATCGTCCATTTTATCTTCATTACACCTAATTTCTATAAAGACGTACAGGAGTATTTGTTAAGTTTCTGTTTTTCTAATATTTATCATTGTTAAACTATCTATATTCTTGAAGTATTTACGTGTTTTGTTAATACTTCTCTTAGCATTTTATAGACTTTTTGTCTCATTCCGTCCAACAGTTTGTTTAAATATTAAATATGTAATATTTCATCATCACATAAATAGAAATTCTTTGTACTTTCCTATTACATCAAAGCGTGTACGATTGGCGCGTATTCGTAAATGGTTTTAGTAACCGATCTCGTTTTATTTTAAAAAAATGGTAACTTTATTGTTCATATATTCGTACATTACAGTTGCGCTAATAATGAGGTATATAAAAGAAACTTGAAAATGTGTATCGGTAGCCACCCATCGGTAGGCCGCAAAAAAGTGTACATTAATGTGTGAACAATATTACTAAACAATGATTTGATATTAAATATCATGTGCTGAATGATAATATACAGTTTCGGGAAAAAGACAATCGTTTATTAGGTCAGAATGTCTTGTTCTTTTTAGTCTTCTTGTTGCTCTTCGTGGCGGAGGATTGTGGCAAATTTCTTGCAAAAGCTTATTGGGGTAATTACTCAGACGTTAGTGGTGACGGATATATGTAGTTTGTAAAACTTGAGTAACGTCAGGTATACTCAGGTCGCGGTGCAAATCTGGGGGTTTTCTTCTCCGATTGTATTGGCAATTTTGCGTTCTTGGAATATTAAAATATTTGAAGCGAGGAGCGTCAAATGATTCAAAGTCCATCCAATTAAGGGCAGTTTAAAATAAATTCGTTGTTGAAATTTTTTGGGATCGACTTCGCTCGCAGGTCTAACATTAATAATATTTGCGGAAATAGCCACGAACTACTCCAAGGGTGCTTCAATAATTTGACTATATTAAAAACAAACCAAGGGGGCGACTAGCCCAGGTAGACCAGATGACGTATTCTTTTGGTTTGTTTTAACGTCCCATTAACAATTATAGTCATGAGGGACTTCTAAACGATCACCTTTCACTCAGCGACATTTATAACGAGCTGCTAATAGACAATAGTTGTAGGTTCAAAAGATATGACCCAGTAACATCTTTTCGATATTTTAAAGAAATGGAAGCCATTATATACGGTTCAAGTGGAGTATTTCTCATCCTTGTAGGTTTTTTCTATAGGAATAATATATCAGAATCATACCAATCCAAAAAGTGCATTAACATTCACTTCTTCCCTGTCAAACCAAAGAGTTCCGTATCAGTATGTTCAGCTCTTTCATTAAAATAGCATGAAACACACGTACTTAGTAGATGCCAAGCTGACTTACCACCGAGTTACTCAGATTCGAAATTTTGCTCTTGATGCCCTTCTCGTCCAAGGTTGAATATTGGGTAATGTTCTTAGTCAGGTCCGGGAAAGTTACCCTAATAGTAGCAAAATGGTCGTTTGAAGAAAAAGGTTTTAGTAAGTAAATTAACAATTTCGTCATAATTAGTCTCCCGGGAAAAAGTTAGAATCATCGAATATTGCTCTGGATTTGCCATTACCATGCTAAGATGTGTCGGATTACGTAGTCCAAGACCTGATTTGTCCTCCTATTCGCCGTCTTTGTAGAAGGGTAAGTTAAAGGTGTAAGACCTTGAACATCATCAAGGTCAGCAGCGGACTGCAATAGCGTCGAAGAGGGGTGCTTTACAGCCGTAGGGCCCTGGTTAAGGCTAAATGACGTAGTTAAGTACTAATCCCCAATATCTTCTCTGAGGTGTCTGGAGGTCAGTCACCCAGTAAGCGTCCTGACCGCAGTGAGCATGGATATCAGCACCGATGAGAGTATCGGTTGCTCATCCTTTCCCGTCTTTTCCCCATCAATTAAGTTGTCCGTTTTAAACGATGTGTCATACTTGAAACTGCAGCTGCGGTTGTGGGACACTGTGAAGCGAAGTGGCTAGCATCCTTGCATAGAAAACATTAGCCAGAGTCCACTGTCAGAAATACTCGGTATTTAACCCCGTCATGTAGAATTTAAATAAATTCCGGAATCGTATCTACTATACCCGGATGACTACGCCTAATTGAGCCCAAATGAAAAAGGTTAGGAAAGAATGCACGGGCAATTACTGTAGTGATCCTATTTTTAGCATTTTTGTATATTTCACACTGGGTATCGACGGAAAAACACTCGACAATATAAGTTTCACCTGCTTGGTTACTAGGGGACTGATGCAACAGCAAACAGAGTTTATTACAATCCGCCCAACTTGATTGATCAATTTGTCAGATTCAGCTACTGTCGTTTGTGATTTTAGTGATGAACTTCAAGCTAGCCGAGTTCACATGCTGCAGCAACTGGGAGATATAACCATCTATAGTCAAGTTTCGAATGACTCCGATGGTATCATATTGTGATCCATATTTTCCGTTTTCTGAACTGTAAATTTCCATAAGACAGATAGCAGGAAAAAATTTACATATTAAGGTCGTATTCGGTTACAAAGATACACTTGCATAATATCGGATTTAACTAATAAACTAGGGGCCCCTCAGGTTGCCACGTGAATAAACTTTACAACGTGATTAGCTATTCTCGAACTATATTACATTGACAAACCGAAAGGGGGCGGGGGAGAGCCACCTAAGCTTTTCAGAGCTCTAAATATGTCAGCTTGTTTTCGGACTTTCCTCTGGATACGATTAGGCACTTGGGCTGTCTTCTGCTCAGCGATTTGTTTCTCTTTTATTAATCTTGATCTTCAAAACCAATTAAGCGTCTTTGATTCCGTTCAGGTTTGGACGGCTTAGTAAAATAACCTCACGTACCGAATATTTCCTATTATCTATCCTAAATTCTCCTTATTTCGATCGCTGAAGAAGAAACAACTATGGAAATATCCTGAGTGCACCTTCCCTTCAGTCTGATCACCTTCTGTCCTTGGCTAGGAACTTAAATTTGATCATCCTTCTTATTTTGGTTTTCTCAAGTTTTAGCCAGGAACAACATATTTTAATAGTAACGGATTGATGCTTTTCCAAGATATTATCGGACGCCGTCACATTTTCATATGTCGTAGTACTTGGCTTAGGTACTGACAAACTACTTTTAGACTAAATACTAGATGCTAATTAAATTGACAATTAGCCTCCTACTCTAACTCCAGAATTATTCAGCGCAAAACGTAGAAAAACTTAGATACGCTGGAGCGCCTATCATCAGGCACGCGTCGGTTGGACGCAGCGAACACACTGACAAACTCGCAGTTCAGGAAGTAAACAAAAAATACGTCAGCACATAACCAGTAGCAGGAGCAAAGATCTTCCTTGTGACATGATTTTGACCGCGTAAAATTTCGTGCACTTGCAACATTCCGGGTAAGTAGATCCCTGTGAAATACATATTGATATTTCAATTAGTACCGTAAACAGACTTTTATGTATCAATATTAAGCCCCTGGTACCTATAGTGCTATTTAAATAAGACGACACTTGGTTTATCGGGTGGATGGAGGGATCGGCCACACACTGCACGTGAGTTTCGAATTTAACTCACATTGGGAAAGAAACTACAAATGTACAAAACCATCTCAATACCTGTATAAACTTATGGAATTGATAATGGGGAGATGCAGTAAGCCATCAAATACCAAAAAGTTGCAGTCTCTTCAATCAGAGGTACTGCGTACTTGATTATCAGTAGCGAAACGCTTCACATCGACCTTAGCTTTATATTTAATTCTATTTCTATTGGAATCACATTAGCAACAGAAGTAATCAATACTATTGCTACTAAAAACAAAATACGTCAAGTAACTCTACTCACAATAGTCTGCAGGGAGAAGACTGAAAATACTATGGCCGGAATACCTGACTGAGTAAATCATTATTAATTTTCTATCCTGTCCAAGATCATTACTTGTAATGCTCCTATTTCAAATGGCACTACAATTAGGAATTTGTTACAATAAAGATTAGGCAACCAACAACAATATTATAATAAAAATATTTCCTAAGAAAATATAACTATAGATAATTTAAATAACAGAAATATACTTTATTTTCGATTTTTGTAATTATCTTACCAAAGGTCCGTGTAAAAACAGGATATTTTATGCTCCTATGGGGTATAAAGATCTTACCACATCAAACTCCAAATAATCTGGAATTGCTCATGTCGTGGTCTGCCAAAGTCGTAAACAGGTCAATTGTGCTAAGGAGAAAAGAAGTCACAGGGAAACGTAAAAGTCATTATTTGAAATATAATTACAAAATATATATTTGCCATCCAATTAATTCTAGAGGCAGAAACTGAAACTATTTCAAGTTATTACTGTACATAGTGAATGTAGAAATTATTTATGAATATCATGAGATAGAAATAGACGTATATTAATTTATATGGAGTCATTAAACATGTGACTGTATTGACAATTCTTACTTTAGAATTAAGTAATTTTAAAGGACATGGTTAACTTGTGGGAAATGTGTTTTAGTCTCTTTTAAGTACAAAGCATAGTAATATAACTCGTATTTTGCCATCAGCATTTTCTCCATAATTTTAATGTAATATTTCAGTCTATTTTTCTCGCTTGAAAACACTAACAGTTTTCCGCCAGATATTACCATATTTTAATTAACTAAATTTCGGTTTTAGCTTCTAGCTTCCAGTCATTTATTTACTGCTTTCCTCATCCTAACTTCATTACTTCATCCTGTTGCACATATTCGAATGTTCTTTTGTAGCGAGTGAATTTAATTATCTTCCCCTTATTCTTCTTGTTTTCTTATAACGCTTGCAGCTTCTTGTGCTGCAATATTGAGATACTTCTTCAGTTGATTTTATAATGTTCGTTTTTCTGAGTTGTTTAATTCCACGTCTCGATATTCCTTATTTTCATATTTTTCAGTTTCATTTGGAAATTTTTCGCACTTATTCATGTTTAGCAACAATTTTAATTCCTTGGAGCTATTCGTTGTAAATTAATGTTTTAATACACTGTTGTGGTGAAGCGTTGTTGACATCTTTCTGATATTTGGTATGCATCTCTTTGAATTTAGAGGTCTAAGTTGTTTCCTAAACGCGTATTTTTTAAAGATATACTTTTAATACCTACATGATCTTTATCATTTGTCCTGCATTATTTTTAGAATAATGCTGATAGTCTTCATACCTCCTTTGTACTCTCTCTTCCGATGTTATTAAAGGCGAGCTGCCAACACGTCGACTTACCTCACGTAGCATATCATTCTATATATACCCTGTCATTACTCAGATTTAGTCCAAAATTCTGACTGTTATTCAACAATGGTGCCACCTTAGAATCGCCTCATTTTCTCCTGAATATTATGGGAAATATCCTATATTTGTCAAATTGTATATTTACGATTAACATAAGTGTCTATGGGGTTTTGTAAGTTACCTGGATACGACCATGTAACGCGTCGTCTGTTAAATAACTTATAAATTAAGTGTGTTATAAATCGAGCAGTCATATTAACAAGCCTTTAAAATTTATTTACTCCCATATTATAGAAACAGGTCTCGAGCTTCTGAGTAAAATTGATTTAGAGATACGTTTCGATGACATGTTGTGTCATCATCTTCGGCAAAGAGAAGAAGATAGTGACAGAGAAACTCTTCTAAACGTCTCCCTATGTCAATTCTACTCGATTAGAAGCTCGAGAGATGTTTATACATACTTCAATCCTTACTTTCAAATTGTCATCAATAATATAAAAATTATGACTTAATGGAAGATAGTATAAAAAGAATTAAGTATTGATTTGATGAATAAATAGAGATACACAAATGTAAATGCTGAATGTAAGGGATTTTTAACAGTTACAATGTTTGTATACATATTGCATCATATATTATATACGATTTAATTTTTATTTTAAATGAAAGTCCGAAACATTTCTGCTGTAATTCCGTAAAAATGCATGCCAACAACTATAAAAAGACATTTGTGGCATTACAACAACAACAGAAAGGCTGAGCCCACGCCTAGTTTGGTCTATTATTTTCTAACCAAGAAGCATCCGAACTCACCATAGTAAATGGAAAATTCGCGTATAGCTTCAATAAACAATGGAAAGCCTTGGCGTATTCCAAGGGACAAATGGCCAAAGTATTAAATTTTTCAATGAGGCTGAGAGTGCAGTTTGGACGCACGTCAACATTGAAAGTTCGTTATCGACAGAAATCAAGCAACTATATTCTTATCAAATCTGAAACATAAAAAATTGTAAACAAGAACAAAATGAATAAAAACTCATATTCTTGGGGATTTAAAATAATATTTCAAACACCTAAGTCCAATTTTTTAAAAGGTAAATATTGTATCTCTCTTATTAATAACGACAGGTATTATTTATTAGCTGTCATTTAAATTATAAGAAGTAAATACTGTATATTATTTATTTTTTAGTTCACTATTTATTTAGTGCTGTAAACTGTCACTACCATAATTATATTTAAATCGATTGGCCCACTGTTTAAAATTATGTGCACCCGAAACGTTGCCTTCATATTCAGTAAAAATTAATTGAAATATTATTAAAAAGGAGCTCTCCAATTTCATTCAGAATGTTCGAGACGAGGGAAAAAATGTTTAAGCCAACAGTTGAAAATCTGGTATGAGCCTGGCTGCGGAGACTGGCCGCAAACAGGAGAATGTAGAGTAATTTTGCTGAAGTAAGGAGTAGCGTGATGTCAGAATGATCCTGTTAGAAGAAGGGTAGGTGATGTAATAATAAACAAGCAAAGAGCTGCAGGGAAAAGAGATTCGGAGTCCTAGATAACCATTTAAAACGAAAGCCATCTTCACAGTCAATTGGAAATAGAACCAATAGATTTGTTTTAAAGTTAGAGATCTCCATTTTAAGACGGGCATAATAATTTCGGGAGACACAGAATTGGATCAATATTGGAACAGAAGAGGCGATAGATATTGAAATTTATTGTGAGATCTGCCTGATGTCGAAACCATACGTTTCCAATCAGTGACCAACCTGTATTTAGCACACACAGACTGCCCTCATAGTGTATCGGGTAGCCGAAGAAACTTCGACATTGCTTTCCAGTTTTTATACAGACCAAATTAGATTTTGGATGTCTTGTGATCACCGAATGTTTTCAATATCATTTTGCAACGAAACGTGCAGGAATACGGCTATTATTTTTGACAGAGGAAGCACATCAGTTAAGTTATACACACGTTTTATTGAATGCTGCTCTACACTACGAGTACAAAGAGACGCAGATTCACTTTGATGACTATATTTTTTCACATAGTCACCACGTCTCTGTAAACAATGGCACAACGTTTCATAAATTATTAAATTCCTTGACGATAGAAATCCGCTTCTTGGTCTGTGGAGCCATTCGCAAAGCAGTGTTTGAAATCGTTGGAAAATCTCTTCCCTCCCAGGTGAACTTTCAGCTTGCATAAAAGAAGATAATAGCATGGTCAAGGTCTGGACTGTATTGCGGGTGCATCAACGCCTGTCATCAAAATCGTTAATGAAAACTTTTGTTCTGTGCGTCGTTTGGGCTGTTGCATTGTCGTGAAGAATCGCATTGTCCTGTGTACTTCTTGACCTTTGTAGGTAGTTTCTAGTTGACGCGCCATCACACTGGCACACGGCCCACTGTGATGCACCTCGTGAAAGTAACGCAATAGATTTACGTCTACAGGAAGCACGGAACATGTTCTCTCTTCTCTCAATGCGCCGCTCGTGTTGCACATTCGTCTTAGCATGAGGTGACATCTCTAACCTTTTCGAATCACTCTCTATTTCCTGTCACGTTATAAAATGTATTGGTTCCCTGCATTTCTTTTATGTGAAACACCGGGTACGCTCTATAAACTATAGCCCGGGAACCCTAGTCAAACCTTGACTACCTTGCTCTACCATCCACATGACCCATGTTCGATTCCCTTCATATGCTGTTCAAGGGGAGTGGCCTATTTCAGAATCACCATCATGTAGCCTGTTATCCAAAAAAAAAACTATTTTTTCAAGGTTCTCACATGCCAAGGCTCGTTCATTTATTTTAGGCAGTACTGGGGTCGAAGACTTCGAAATACGATAAAAGTTTTCTGCTGATCCCATTGGATCAGTTAGCCAACTACCTCAAAATACTGTCGGAGACAGCGAGAAAGCAATGCTGCGAACCCACAGTAAACTCGTTCATACCCAAATGTCCTGCCTTCCTGATGTAGATTTCTAGGCTTTTCACCGGAACCTCATTTTAGGTAAAATCTCCGGGTTGTTGTTGTGGTATTCAGTCCTAAGTCTGGTCTGATGCAACTCTATATTAACCTATCTTACGCAAGCCTTTTCATTTCCTTATAACTAGAACAGCCCCTATATCCAGGCTAATCTGCTTAGCATATTCCATCCATTCCCTCCCTCTTCTGTTCTTACCCTCTAATACTAATACTAATTTCACAAGACCCTCGTGGCCTTTTAATCTGTTCCTTCTCTTGGTCAACGTCCTCCATATTGTTCGCATTTCCCTTATTCTGTTAAGAAGCTCCTCGTTTGTGATTTTATCCACCCATCTGATTTTCAGAATTAGCCTATAATACGACATTTGACTACTTTTCATATCCCCCCTTTTCAATTCCATTCCTATACTATTAAAGGGGATTTACCTGTCACGACCCCCAATAAATCGGCTTTGTATTGGCAACGAATTCTATCCTTTCATCGACATTAATTATCTTTCACTATTTTGAGGCTTGTCTTAATCATCTTTTAATGCTTCTACAAAGAATCCGATACTAGACAACAAATACAAGTACTGGACAGGCTGCAGTGTAACATAAATCGTAAATTTCTGGAATACAGAAATTGAATATGAGAATCATTTTCAGAAATGAACATTTTGAACGTCAATCAGTCCGCGAAATTTCTCGGCGATCAACATATTGAGGCAAAGGACAAGATCAAGAATATCGTATAAGGGGTTAATTAAATAGCAGAATGCATTTTCATTTAGAATGTAATAGATTAACAACTAACTTAGTTTATTGTTGTACTCAACAACTTCAAATAAATAACATAATGTACCGAAAGATTTGTAATGTAATTAAGACACTTGAATTGACTATCAGAACAAAAGGTTTTCGATGCTTAGACTGAACGTGTTGCTCAAAGTTTAACTCACAGTTGTTTTGAACTATATGATTCTATGGTAAACCGTTTCCTCTTGCAAGTTTCCTAGTATATTATTGAAACTTGTGTTTCGTTTATACGAAAGTACCAAAATTTTGCAAGAAAACTACCGTCATAAATGTAGCAAGTTCTCTTTCACTCATTCATATTTTTATTTAGAATCACTGGCGATATAGAATTGTTTTGTAGTGGTATTCATTCCCAAGACTGGTCTGATGCAATCCTCCACGCTAACCTATCTTACACAAGCCTTTTACGCTTCCTTATTACTTGCACAACCAACGTTTTCCTTAATCTGCTTAGCGTATTCCATCCTTCGCCTCCCTCTTCTGTTCTTCCTCCCCCACACTTCCCTCTAATGCTAATTTTACAACACCCTCGTGTCTGAAAACGTGGCCTATTAATCTATCCCTTCCCTTGGTCAACGTCCTCCATATTGTTCGCTTTCCCCCTTATTCTGTTTAGAACTTCCTGCTAGTTACTCTATCCACCCATCCGATTTTCAGCATTTGCCTATAACACCACATTTCAAAGGTTCCTATTCTGTTCCTTTCCGCAACTCCTATCGCCCACTTTTCGCACCCATATAACGCCACGCTCCTTTACGAACATTTTTAGCAACGAATTCCTAATATTCACAGAAATATACAGAAATAAACTGTATAAACTGTAATATTATTTTTAAGCTTATTCTGGATATTAATATTTCAGAAAGCGTTTAAGTTGTATAAAGGGTACTAGAAAAGATTCAAAGAATTTATTTGATGGTGTCCATTGTTGAAAGGTCCTTTTGTAGAAGCAATGGTTAACGTTATACTTATTTGTTAGATATGTGAATTTGAAGACCGACTGACATGGTGTGGGAGACGGCCTTTGAGAGGCTGGTGAGAGCCAAGAGACAATGTAGCCCGTGTTCTGGAAGCTCTGATTGGCCCCGACACAACAATGCTGTCGCCAGATGGCAGATAGGGCCGGAGGCTCTTCCCTGTGATGCTAAGAGCCCTCGAGGTCTTGCCTCTAGAGCCTGTGGTCTAGCGATGCGATCCTGGCACTCACTCTCCTCTGATAAGACACAGGGGCAAGTGCATGGATTCAACTGCGTAATTATTGATCCCAATTACCCACATTAACAATCTACATGTCTTTATTAAAAATACCTACGTAAACATCTAAATCTTTAATTTCTAAATTTAACCACTTGTTTCTGAACAATATAAGACTTTGGTCGAAATTAAGATTAATTTTTATGGAAACAATTTATATTGAGTGTCTAATGTCTAAATGTTTAGGAATTAGAAACACTACCTGCAATCTTGACCTGACTAATTTGTTAGAGAAATTTAACCAAGATTTAAATGCTTGGTAGACATTTCACCCATATTTATATTTAATCAGATTTAGGAATTACATTTAAATAGAAGTACCAGAAGTCTGGAATTTTTTTTTGCATCATTCCAAAAATCAAATCAGATAACTTGATCCAAATTTTCAATATGTACCACCACAATTTAATTTTTGCTTGTGCAATAGAATAAAATAACTCTATTAATTTTCTTGATGTTCTGATAAACGTTTAAATAAAAAAAACAACCAAGTGGCATAAAAACTACATATTCAGGAAGAGTTCTTAATTATACGTCCAATCACTCCATTGCTCTAAAAGAAAGTCATGGTTTATGATTTGTTAGATAAGCCTGTCTAGTTGTCACTTCACAATTACAACAGTGAAAATCTAAATAAAGTTACCAATATTTTGTTAATAAATTCATACCCAATCAATTTCATCAACAAACATGTCAAAATTAGATTGAATAATCTGTTAAGAAGATTGACACAAAAATGAATTTAATAGTTTTACCTTATACAGCTAACATACAATGAATACTAATTGACTTGTTTTATAATTGCAGTGTAGGTGTTGCTTTTAAATCAATAAACAATTTCAATTTCGTTCAAAATATTAAAGACAAAATTAATTTTCTGGAAAGACATAATGTTATCTACAAAATTAATTGTTTAGGTTGTAACGTATCGGACAAACTAAAAGAGATTTAGAAACTCGCATTAAAGAACATAAAAACAAAATCAAGTCAGACATTCAAAAGAACACAATTGTGTCCAAACACAACATATTAATAACCACAATTTCGATTGGCAAAATGTGGAAATTTTAGACGAAGAAAATAATTACTTCTCGAGAATTATGAGTGAAATGTTGTGTATCAGGTGCAGCCCTCATGCAATCAATGTTAAAAATGACACGGTAATTTTGAACTAAATTTACAATACTCTTTTGTTGTAGTAGGTTAACTTTTTAATATTCTACTCCATTGTTTTGATTTAACTGCCGAAACAACTCATTGTTGTATATCAGGTGCAACCCTCAATCACTGTTAAAAATGACACGATTATTTTGTACAAAATTTACGTTACTCTTTTGTTGTAGTAGCTTAACTTTTTAATATTCTTCTCCATTGTTTAAATTTAACTGCCGAAACAACTCATTGTTACTACACCATTTCGTCCGCAACCGTCGATGGAGATGGTCCATGCCCGACACTAAATTCTTCACATGCTACGGGAATCAAGGAGTAAATATGATGAATTGTAAGTTTATATATAAATTAAAAAAGTGTAACATAGAACCCATATTTAATTTCTTGTAAAATTGTGTTTGTAGTACGGCTGAGAAAGTCTCGAATAAATAGTGATAAATTTATATGTTGACTTATTGGCCGTCTTTTTATTTATTATAAATCTACATGTCTAATAACTGATAACTAGCTCGTATCAGAAACGCATTGCTGAAATATCGAATAGGCTCAGTGAATTATTTTTAGTATTGCAAACATTGAGTTGTATTAGGTGCTATTCATAATATTTAATTCAAATTAATGGGTAGACAAGTAACTTTTGTCAAGAATTGTAATGATATAATCATAAAATGGAGCAAACAAATTAAAACAGTTTTAAGAATATATTTCTATATTATATAAGCGATATTTATTGAATACTGTTATCTAAATTATTAAATAGGTCGAAATTCAGTCACAATAATAAAAATGAGTACAGCATAGCTAAGAATAAATTGGCAGTTACGTTAATAAGGGAAGGTACGCATTATTATGATGTTTTCTACCCCCTAAATTTTTTATTAAGAAGTTACTTTAGATTCCCGTCTTTCGGAAGAGAGCGAGACGAGTACCCAAGAGTTCGACCAATGATATGTAGGTTTTCTTCGTTTGCCCTTCATCTTCCTTTTCAAATTATTTTTTTACTAAAGAGTAGTTGCCATTTATTACTCAAATGCATTCTGAACCATTAAAAAACTCTTCCTGCAAATTTATTATCCAAACCATTAGGAGTAATTGTACAAAACAAAGTAATCTGTAACAATGCAGGCATACGTCTTATATGGATCCTAGATTACTACTAGACAACTGCTGTCATGTTATAAAATGTATTTCTTTCGTTATGGTAATAATTTTTCCCTTAGTCACTTCAATATACCAAAAGTATATTTCAGTTTTGATTTCCAAACTTTATTCGGAAGAAGCTTTCGGCAATTTCCATATTCATCTACAAAATAAATTAAAATATTTGAAACATTACAATTTATATATAAGTATGGAAATTTGTTTAAAACTATGATATAAAACTTTTTTTTTCGTGATATAATGTTTAATAATATACATACCTTCATGTATTTCGAAAGCAAATAAAATTTCTAATTTTCTTCATTGGAATAGTATGTGATTCCAGACTGTGCTGGCTTACACAGAGCATTTTTCGAACTTTGGAGTTCCAGAAGTTGATGCTCATGTGCTCACCAAGCACAAACGGCAACATAAATCCATGAATCGTCGAAAAATTTACATGAAAAATTTTTTCAATGAGTCCTAAGATTTAGCCACGTCAAATTTAAATGTCAAAACTTTCGATAGTAATGATATTCAAATCGTCTTATCGAATCTTGTACAACGAGATTCCATAAGTCTAAGTCTAACTAAAATTCTGTTTTTACTATAAAACTTTTGCGTAGTGTTTGGATATTTTTTCACTTTCATATCTAGATTTCATACCATTATTGTTTTTAAAAATGTAAATGGATTCTAAAATCCTTCTTTTAATTGTATTACTTTCTTTATATATAATTTCTACATTATCATAATCTATTTCTTGTTTTAGGTTTAAATGGTGTAGTGATAAGGATGTATTTGTTTTGGTATTGCTCTTAGCATTATTTTTATGATTATATATTCTATTATTTAGGTTCGTTCCTGTATGTCCAATATAATTTTTGTTACAATCATTACAATTAATTTTCTATATTACATTATTTTGTTCTTTTATCGGAATTTTATGTCTAAGTTTAGTTAAATAATTTTTTATTTTGTTTTCAGACTTTTTTCCAAATTTTATTTCATTAATACCATTGTCTTTAAAACCTTTTATTATCTTGGGTGTTAAAGTATCAATATGTTTTAAGGAGGAATACCTTGTATTTTTATCCGAGTTATTGATTTTTTTCTTGTCCAAGTACATAATTATCATCTATATTCTATTATTTAGGTGTTTTACTATCTATTGGTTTAAAATAAAGAGAGTTATTCTGTTTATTTTTGAGGTTATTAGTATGGTTAATTAGTTGTTCATTAATTACCACTTTCTTATCTGTTTTATTTTTATTACCATTATTTTTCTTATTTATATTAGAATACAATAAATTATTTATCAATTGAAGTGACTGATAAAAATAAGAGAAAAAATTATAATAATAAATTAATTATCAGTCTTTAAACAAAAATTTATTAAATTCCTTGAAGAAAGTATTTCTTTCCTTCATCTACTTTAGGTGAAACACCGATTAAGGTCCTTAAACTATAGCCCGGGGGCCCTAGTCAACTTTTGGCTACCTTTCTCTACCTTCCACATACCTTCTTTTCAATTCCCTTCCTATGCTATTAAAGGGGAGTTGTTTGTTTCAGGATCACCCTCATGTAGCCTTTTATAAAAAACATATCTTTTCAAAGTTCTCACATGCACAGACACATTCATTTATTAAAGGAAATGCATGTACTGGGGTCGAAGACACCAGATGATGTTACAAATCTACAAAATACTGTTAATATATGTTTATATTAACTTTTTTCTAAGGTATAGGCCGTTGTACTATTTATTTGGGCTCTAATTTAACTTCACAGGACATTCATATAAATCTCTATGTATGAAGTGCTCTAATTTCTAGCAAAATTTCAATATTTTTGTTGCTATTGATGCGTAGTCTCGGAGCGTTCGGCGTTGACCGGAAATTCAATTATATTAGCCGGTCACAGTATATAATTCGAAAGTAATATCTTTGTCAACGAGCGATTTGTCAATCAGAGAAAGCGTTTCAGTTTTTAAAATGATCATTTTCTCTCCTCATACCCTATGACGGATTGTTAATTTCATCATAACCATTGCAATGACTTACACTATCTTATTCCATAAGCACTGGAACTAAACAGACTGAAACGAGTGAGTGCAGCCTTGTTGCTTTTTTTTCGGGGGGGGGGGGGGATAACTGGCTACATGAGGGTGATCCTGAAACAGGCAACTCCCCTTTAATAGCATAGGAAGGGAATTGAAAAGGGGGGATGCGGAAGGTAGAGCAAGGTAGCCCAGGGTTAACTAGGGCCCCCGGACTATGGTTTAAGGATCCTACCCGGTGTTTCACCTAAAGAGATGCAGGGAAAACCCTAGAAAACCTGCATCAGGTAGGTCGGGCATTAGGTACTATTCTCACGCCCTTCCGAATGACGGGAGACGAGTTTGCTGTGGGGACGCAGCATTCCCTTCTCCGTGTCTCCACCAGTTTCAGGAGGCAGTTGGCCGACTGATCCAATGGGATCAGCGGACAACTCTTGCCATATGCCCAAGGTCTTCGATCCCAGTACAAATACCTTCTAAAATAGGTGAAGGTGTCTCGGCAACTGAGAACTTTGATAAAAAATACCCAGAGAGAGTACGAGGCATCCCCGACATGATCAGGTAAGCTCCGCAGTCACTCTGGGCTGAAGCGTCTGCGAGAAAACTCCCGCAGCGCTTTCCCCTTTTCTATTACTATCTATGGTATTATATGAACGTTTCAACAAAGTAAATCGCCTGCAAGGAGCTTAACAATCACATTTGATACTCAACTATTCTGCTCGTGTGTCGGATGATTCATATCAGTTTCAATTTAAATCAATTTCGGGGAATTAGTTACACGCCATTCACGCCCAGAAAAATTTAGTGCTTTTCATAAATGGACAGACGGTATACTTTTATCAGAAAAGTATTATCGACCACTATTTGCGTGAAAAATTTCCTCCTATATAATTATTTACGATAATTTTAATTTATCACAATCCGTACATACAATTTAACATATAAGTAAAATCAGATATTTTTTCTTACGACGAACCTTCCCTGTTTCATCCGAATTCTATAAACAAATACCTGGGTTACTCGAAATAACTGTCACGCTTTTGAGTAGTTTAAATTTTATGAGCACTCTTACTTCCTACAATCGAAAACTCTGAAAGAAAAAAGGAAATAGTTTTTGTGCACCAACTATTTACAAAAAGATTAAAATCAACCACTAAAAGTTTCCAATTACGGCAATATACTGAATTTCAATCAACTGCACGTCGAATTATAACACGTTTTGTCAATTTATTATGTAACTAAAAATTTAGTTAATTAAATTTAAGCATCGATTTACACTTAACAGGTATATTATCGGGTCGCTTAACAGGATACGTGAGGGTTATACTCTCCTATTTTCAAGACCCATATGCCTCGTTCGTTGAGTCTATTCGCGAGACATCCTACGGAAGACGAATATAGCTATTCTTGAAAATCACGTGACACCCGATAAATTAATGAAACTGTCCTAAGGGTGGGACGTTTTATACCCTGAAAGGGGAGGGGGGCTGAATTCTTCTCTGAGGATTGCATATGGCACGTAATTACATACCAATATACCATATTTTTATGTGTTCTATGTCGTACCCCTTCTTAACACGTTTGTGAGTCGTTTCGTTTTGTAAAGTGTAAACAACTTGCTCAAATTGATTAAGTAAAGGCGATTTTGCGGTTTACGAAAAGCACCCAGACTTGTTAGGAATGTTGAGTGGCTTCGAAGTATGTGAAAGCAGTGTCATGTTGCAATTCATTAAATAATTGAATAAGCAAGTATCTGTGTTGATGATTGCTTCACCGACGAACAGACTAAATGTGAAGAAAAGTAATAGCGATACTAGTTCATACGACAGACTTTATAATATCTTAGCTTGTGAGAAATAACTGACACGATTTAACAAAGAAATCCGATATTACAATCGGTTCAACGAAATCAAATTAACAAAATTTATATTTAGTTAAAAGTGTTCATTTAATAGTATTAAAATTTCATTTTGTTAATTTTAAAGTTAACTGGCCTACATGAACATAATTAAAGCTTGTATTAGCTCCCCGAGTTGTCCATACGGTTTAAGTGAAACTAGTGATGGACAGATCGTTTCTTTTTGTTGAGTCGTTCTGAGTCGACTCACTCATTACTATGAGTTGATTATTTTAAACGACTCTTCGGCTCTCCAAATCTCATCCGATTCTTTTATTAATATTGAGCATTAATAACTTGAATAAGATGAAGGTAGCGGTACGAATGCACACAAAAATTATAGAACAAAATATGTCATATTTATAATGTCATTTATTTATTAAAAGCTATAAATTTATTACTATAACCATTTGACAAAATTATTATTGCTATTTACATAACACATTTGGGAAATGTTTTGTGAAGTGAGCCAACTCCTATTTACCGTCATGACGTCCCCGGCTTTGGAAAATATATGTTCACAAGGAACCAATGTTGCGGGAATACAAAATCTTTTTAACACTAAAAGATAAAGTTTAGGATTTTTCTCTCTCATCCCAACACACAAGAGGATCCGCGTTTCTTTATATGGGAGCGGGTTGGTGATTTGAGAACATAAAAATATTATTCAAGAGGAACGCATCGGAAGGAAAAAAACGCTATGGATGTAGAGAAGCTGTAAGAATAATAAATCGAAATTAAGTTTGTCATGATTATTTAACAAGAATTAAGACGTTACTTTACTGGCTTTTATAAAAAGGGGTAAACCTATCAATTTCAAAATTGTTCATCAGCTCTGGAAGAGTGATGATCATAACCTTTTTCGATTCTGAACCTGTGTCGAATTTTACTTCAACCCGAAGACTCGAGTAGCTCACCCTGGAGCCGACTCTTGTAATCGACTTAGGCAGGCGATTCGCATAAGACTCGATGTCTCAAGCAATTTGCAACTCGCTCACCACTGTACGAATCAAACAGTGAGCCGTGAGTCCTTTTACTGAGCCGTTTTAGAGAACGGATCTTTTATAAGGCTCGACTCTTTGAATCGATTTTCGGTTCTTTTTCACACCCTTCAGTAAAGGAAATATATATTTCAGAATGATGAAAAATGCAGCGACTCATAATACTGCTCACAAAAAAGTATTCCTAAAACCGATGATGCTCTAATGAATTTCTACATGAATAATTGCTGTTGCTAACACTACAGTATTTTTAAAATAAAAACTAAATTACTAAATGAAAAGTTCAGTTTATAATTTTACATGTAGTTCTAATTTTGAACTCCGGCAGCGCTAGTGGATTGGTGGATAGAGTAGCTGGTCCATTGGCTCTGCCGGTCCTAAGCCTGGATAAAGAAGGAAGGCTGGGCGTGAGGCTAACAACCTCACCCTGTAAAAAGCCTATTGTTAAAAATCCAAGCAATCAGCCTCGGAAACTGGACGGAACTAGACGACAACGACATAATTTACGAAAAAAGGCAGATGAATTTTGGAACCTGGAGCATACAAGGTATCTTGACTAAACAAACCGAAGCATTCAAAGAATTTGACCGCTTTAACTTAGATATCGTAGCCTTTCAGAAACAAAAAAGAAAGGCAAGGAGATAGAGGATGTTAAAATTACATTCATATTTACAGCGGAGTAGATAAACAAAATTGAGCCAAAAGGGTGTTGCCATTGCTATTCACAAAATATTTAAAAGATAAATTATTAATCCAAGTCAACCTACGACTCATAGGCTACGTTATAGCTATTATTATTGCTGCCTATGCACCCACTAACAACTCTCCAGATGCGGATAAAATTAAGTTTTTTGATAATATTAGAAACCTTCTAGATCGAATTCTAAAAAGGAACGAGCTTTATTTATTAGGCGATTTTGATGGTAGAGTGGGTAAGCAGGAAAGTGGGAAAGTAGTAGGAAGATTCGGGGAGGAGATAAAAAATAGTAATAATAATGGAGAGCGTCTGAGAAAAATATGTGAACAGTATGACCTCAAAATATGGAATGGCATTTTTGAACACAGAAATATACATAAGTATACCTGGACCCAACCGACTCGGAAACTTCAGTCTGTTATTGATTATATAATGGGGAAAACAGGCTATAATTGCAGTTAACGATTGTAGGGTACATCGAGGAGCTGAATGCGGATCGGACCTTTTCCTTTTAAAGACAAAAGTAACATTTCCTTTCAGTAAATTAACGTCTTCCAAACAAGAATCTATAAATAAAGACAAAACGGAAGAAAAGTGTCCTAAGTACAAATTAAAGCTCCTTTAAGATACCTCGGTTTTACTCCTAAACAAACTAAGACTAAGTGAAAGTTTAGACACGTCGAGGAAACTTCAACCGAAAGAATGTACACGGAAATAGTAAAAGCAATACATGAAGCTGCATATGAAACTATGGGAATTGTAGGTAAGAAGATCCTCAGAAACAAAACATATTGGTGGAATTGTGATATATAGTAATGAAAGTTCTGGAAAAGAATAGAGCTTACCAGAAATGGCAAGAAACATACGACCCAGAAGACCGAAAGTATTATGTGAGGATTAATAGAGAAAGATATCTTAAAGCAAAAAATGAAACCTGGAAAAAATTGCGAGGAAATTAACAATTAATTACATAGGGAACACAAAGTTAAGAGAAGCATGGAAAGTAATAAAAAACTTCAGATCCAATGAAAATAATAGGTTAAATCTACAACTTATACCATTAAATAAATGGAAAGATTACTATAAAAAAGGAAGATAGAGTGTAATTTAAAGATGAGAATATGTGGTTAGTAGGTGTTCCGGACAACCATGAAATTGAGGCATACAACACATGAAGAAGTTCAAAAAGTAGTCAAGTCATTTAAAAAATGGAAAAACTCCAGGTCTGGGAGCAGTACCTATCGAGATAATTCTTTTTAAAATTCTCCGTAAATTTTTTAATTTGTCTTTTTAGACAACAAATATCTGAGGATTTTAAGAAATGTATTTAACAATATCTTTAAAAAAAGGTGCTCGAACAGAATGTACCAATTACCGGGGAATCACTGTCCTCAGCTCTATTGGACGCATATATGGCAACATTATGAAAAATATATTCGAACATGAGATGTGTTAATCTGAAGACCAATGCGGGTTTGAGGTCAGGCAGGTCATGTATCGATAATATCTTCAGTATTAAACAGGTAACGAACAAGACGTTGGTACATAATCAAGAAACCCATCTCATAGACATAGATTTATGGAAAGCATATGACAGCATTCTTTTATCGAAATTATGGGCGGTGATGAAAAACCAGCAAATAAAAATAACTTATATTAACGCCATAAAAAATTGTATACAGAGTCAAAGATGGAATCATAGTTATCAGAATTCCACGTAAATAAACGATTGAGACAATTGTGCTGTATGCCACCTACGCTTTTTAAAGTATATTTAAATTAAGCACTCAAAAATTGGAGAAATAAATGCCACACCATGGGAATACCCATAAAAGGTGAAACCCTTTACACTTTGAATTTTGCTGATGATCAGGAATATTGAATGAGGAATATGTGAAATGGGGCTTACAAATAAATTTTGATAAAACGGAGTATAAGGTAGTCGGAGTGACAAAAAGAGATTTAGAAATGTAAGACGAAGTGTAGTAAAGTGCTCCACCACATATAAAAACTTACGGACAAATATTTTTAGTAAAGGAGGAAGCGAGGAAGAAATTAAGCAGAGAATAGAGTAGGGAATAGTTGCAAAAAGACAGTTGCACTTAATTATATGGAATGAACATAAAACAAATAATGTCAAAAGGAAAATCTTCAAAACGATACTGGAGATTATTGCACTATATGGTTCTGAGGTTTGGGAAATAACTAAAGAAAATGAAGGAAAGTTACGAGCGATGGAAATGGTTTTCTGGAGACGCAGCTGTAGTGTGACAAGAACAGAATGATAAGAAATGATTACATTCGGGAAGAAATGGAGGTTACATCAGCAAATTGGTATGGACATTTGAGACGAATGCGAGAGGGGGTCTAGGACGATTCGGCGCGGCCAGTTCGGCGCGGCCGATTCGGCGCAGCCACTTCGGCGCAAGAATTATTCGGCGCGGCCGTTTCGGCGCAAGCCTGTTCGGCGCAAGGTTGGGCGCGGGGATATTACGTGGCGATAAACGAGAATATCGTGGACATTTGTTTCAAATAAGTTATTTTATACAAATACACATCTTATATTAATATTAATAAAATGAAAAACAGCCTATATATCAGAAAAAAGTGATATATACTTTATTAACAGTAGTTTGTTCACGACGTTCCGTTCTTAAATTTTAAAACCTCATCTTTTACGATTATAATAAAAATGAATATTTACAATATATATGTATATATAATTATGTTATAAAATGAAAAATTATTAACGGAAAAAAGAAATTGAAATGGATAAAAATTTATTGTGCATGCCGCACAAGCAACGAGGCTGAAATAACACTTACAAAGAATAAGCGTATTGTTAGTTCCATAATTACAATGGAAAACTTTAACAATGAGTTAATTCTGTATAGAAAATTATCATAAGTTGTGCAAAACACCAAAATATACATTTCTAATAATCCTAATGTTATCTTTAGTGAATCTGCCAAAGGAAATTGACTAAATAGTTTTATAAAGTTGAAACGTTATTACCAGACAAATAAATACATAGAACTTGCAATAAAAATTAAATCCATTACTTTAGTTATTGATCAATTAGAAATTAACTTGAAAAGACTTGTGAATAGTAACACTTTTTAACTCCTAGTTTTTAACTTCTGATAATAGTGCCAGAGCCTATGCTCTAGCATATAATTTATCTTTCAGAAATATCGTTTCTTTTACTAGCAGCCCTCTTCATAACATTTCTATATTTTTATAAAATTCTCTTAATAAGGAAAATAATTTTACAGTCAAAACGTCTTTTAAGTTTTTGGACCATTTAAACGTCACTAATGATCATGTTTTCTTATCATTAGATGAAGAGTTCTTATTTAATTTTTACCCCAAGTTTTAAAAATAGATGGGATAACTACTTTTCGAAATTGACAAAAATTATTTTATCAAAAATTCTTATCTTAATAAATGTAATTATAAATTCCACTTATTTTTCGTTCAAGAACATTTACTATCACGAAATCATTGGTTCTACCTTGGGAATTTTTCTTTGTCGTTATTCGCGCAAATTATGAGAGATTTGGAAGCCTTATGTATTACATCTTTAGATTTAAAACCACTGAGATATTTCAAGAATGATGACTTTTTAGTATCATTCTCAGATTCCACATAAACCATTTGCTCAATACTTTTAATAATTACAACACTGAAAGAAACTTTAAAATTGAATTGAAAAAGATCACTCTGTCAATTTTCTTGATGTTTTGGTTATTGTTTCTGTCAATAAGATAGTTACCAATTGCTATAAAAATATCTACTTACTCAGTAATAATTCTTAATTACATGTCAAATCAGCCATTATTCCATAAGATACTATGCTTTATAATTCAGTAAATATGGACGTCAAATTATAACGTCAGCGCTATCATAAATTTAATCTGGGAAAAATAAATATTGTGTTCTTCTTAATATTTATCCTTTGCATTTCGCTTAAAAATACATTAAAATTGGGTTGACTAAGATTAATATGAAATTAATAATTTACCCGTAAAATTACGCAGTAAGAAATAATACAAACTTATGACATGATTTAATGAATTATGATATCCAAATTATCTTAAAATCTTGCAATAATTTAAGCTATGTTAAAATATTAAAAATAAAATTAATAATTTCGGTATCTGTTTATATTGTAATTACAGTTATATTGGCCAAACTATGCCCACATTTAATATCCGCATTTATTGGACTTGGAAAAATATAAAATTCAATGTGAAAAATTATTCAGTGGCTGCTTTACGTCTAATAATGTTATGCGAGTTTCGCGCCGAACTGGCTTGCGCCGAAACGGCTCGCGCCGAAACGGCTGCGCCGAATGGGCCGCGCCGAAGTGGCTGCGCCGAATCGGCCGCGCCGAATGGTCCCATCCCGTGCGAGAGGAACGGTGGCCATTAAGAATATTTCACTGGCCACCCCCAAAACGAAAGAAAAAAGGAAAACCTAAACTTACATGGAATGAGGGAGTGATGCAAACAATGGAGGACAGATATATGCGAGATGAAGATTGGAACGCTAAAAGGAGGTGGAAGCTTGGTTACGAGAGATACGAGTAGTTCCCACTCTCATTTATAAAATAAAATTTAATTTTTCTTATTTAATTGATAATTGTAAATATATTATCATGATGTTCATTATTGTACGCCTTTAGACGGGGACACACTAAATCAAAGGAACAATTGACTTATAATAATATATATATAGAACAGGTGTTTTGTGAACTGTGAACTCGCTAAACCAATTTCCCGAAAGCGATAAACATGTGAGTGGGATTCGATGTTTTACAACTTTTTTTGCGTCAGTCTTTATAATAGATCAGTTATGAGACAACCGAACTTTTACTACACAATCGTGTTGATCAGAATTACAATTTGTTTGGTTTCAACTTTTAGTCATACTTTGAAATGCATATAAAGATATGCTAACCGATTGGCGAATGTCGTTTTTTATTAAATTACACAAAATTGTATTTCTTAAGCAAAGTGGCTTACAATATCATAAGGCAAAAATATACTACTTCGGTTAAAATAATTCCAAGTATTAGTTATCCATAGATTACTATTAGATCATAGGGAGAAAACCAATATCATGATGTGCAGGATAGTTTGCAAAATCTACTAAACACGGAGAACATTAAAAGATTTTAGGAAAAAAAATTATTATTCCCATTCCTGAGAAAACTGGGGCTGATATGATAGATACTCAATAAAATTAGTTTAGTATTTCATGCGGGAAAATTATTAACGAAAATAGTATATAGGAGGATGGAACGACAAATTGAATGCGAGTTAAGAGAAGATCAGTTTGGTTTTACAAAGAATTTAGTGTCAAGAGAAGAAATATTGTCTCTGAGTCTAATTTTAGAAGAGAGAATAAGTAAAAATAGGCTTCCGTTCATGGAACTTGTAGATTTAGAAAAAAGTCTTTGATAATGTAACATGGAACAAACTATTAAGGATTTTGGAGATAACAGAAATAAAGTATCGAGAAAGGAGAGTTGTCAATAACAACTACAGATGGCAGTCATAAGTAATTAGAATTGAAGGGCAAGAGAAGAAAGCAGAAATAAATACAGGAATAAGGCGAGGATACAGTCTGTCATCCGTTCACTTTAGCTTATATATAGAACAGGTGATGAATATCTAAAGGGATCAAACAGCAAGGGGAAGAAATAAAAACAATCTTAAGGTTTTCTGATGATATTGGGGCATTTGGGAAGTTAGAAGAAGACTTGGAAAATATAACAACATAAGAAGTAATGGAGGGAAAACCCAGGTGATGAAATGTAGTATGAGAAATAGTGGAATAGCAAAAGGTGTTGGATTGGGAAGTGATTCTTTAAAGGAAATTACGGAATTCTGTTACTTGAGTAGCATAATAACTAGGGATGATAAAAGTAAGTAGACATAAAATTAGGATAGGACAAGAAAAAAATAATTCCGTAAAAGGAGGAATTTACTGACGGCTAATATAGGTATGAATATTAGGAAATCATTATTAAAAATTTTCGTATGGAGTGTGGCGTTATACGGGTGGGGGAAAAGGACGATAGGAGTTGCAGAAAGGAAAAGAATAGAAGCTTTTGAAATTTGATGCTATAGAAGATTGTTGAAAATCAGATTGGTCGAACGATGTTCTAAACATAATAAGAGAAGAGAGAACAATATGGAGGGCTTTGACATTGAGAAAAGATAGACCAATAGGTCACGTTCTGAAACATGAGGGTCTTGTAAGATAATCATTAGAGGGATGAGTGTGGTAAGAATAGAAGAAGGAGGCGAAGAATGGAAACTGCTAAGCAGATTAGGGGGATACGGTAGTTATATAGAAATGAAAAGTCTTGAGCAAGACAGGTTATCATGGAGGGTTGTATCAAACAAGTCTGAGGACTGAATACCACAATAATAACACAGTATGCAGCTTAGTATTCTTTGATGACGTATTAAAGAAAAGAATCGTTTTAGTTTAAAACGAGTTAATCAGATAATATTTTAATATGTTATATGAACTGTAATGAACACGTATGATTCACTGAACATAAATTTGTAGTTTTGTCATATTGGGCATTCGCTAAAATATCTATTAATTAAATATTTTTTTACGTTATTGAACCGGCTACTAAGACATACAGAATCCTTCAGTTCCTGGTAACAGATATCCTGATTTGACAATAATTACTCTGTCTCGACAGAGGGTAGGATTACGATTGGATAATAGACTATAAATCCAAGGAGGACAGGAAGAAAACACAGCTTTTGCAGAAGGCGCGGAATTTTGAAGACAACAGGTGAAGAATCTGAAGCAGGACAATAGACACCGCTGTAACTACAACTGTTTATACGTAAATTATGTGTTATGGTAATATTAATTATGTTATACCAGCGGAAAAGAAAGAGTCAGTAAAGAATCGTAGCCTTATTCCAATCCAGCGTCCTAGCGGATAGTTGAAATTGAACGAATATTTTATAATTTAAATGGATTATAATTGCATATACACAATAAGTAGTGTATATAAATATCGAATCTCATCGGCTTGGATGTTGAGGAGATGAACATAGATATTGCCGATGTCCGTCAAATTCAGGTTCCGACACTTCAACACTCAAAATCGTCAAGAGAAGATGGTCCTCTTCGGTTTAATATAGTATTTGGATAAATAAACACCCAATATATCAGATATCACATAATAAAATAAGCAGTATATAGAAAATATGATTTTCTTCAAATTTGAATGTTGATAAATTCACTTCAGTACAGTTTCCTATTAATATGGTAAATCAAAGAAAATTGGTGTGTTCTTTAGAAATCAAAACGTTAAAAACGGACCGCTTTACGTCAAGTTACTTACTTTTCGTTACATATGAAGTTATGAAATACAGAGGGCAAAGAAAATTTAATAGTAAAACTCTGTGAAGGAACATCTTATTTTCTTTTGGTTGATCTACAAAGATAATTGAATGGCATATGGTTAGCAAACCATGGCCGTAATAGGGAACTCTTTCTTTATTCCGTTACCGTTTCTCCGTGTCTTGAAATTACTTTTGTCATGAGTAGACAAACAAAGGATTCCTTTCGGAAGTACTGAAGAAAGGAAAATTTCCTCACTGCACGCTACAGTGAGAAGAATTTGGGGCCGAAGAAAAGTGTGTTTCGCGGAATGGCAGGATGCTGCTAATAATAAGAAACGAATTACTCGTGAATAATGAAGGCTAGGAAATATAAATGGATATATATTTGATATTTAATTGATTTTGGAACATATATGCATTTAAACAATATTTCTTTGGAATAATAATACCTATCACGGTAATATACGTAAGTTTTCCTCCCGTCTCGACAAACATGTATGCAACAGTCACTTATATTACAATTTTAATCAAACGTAAGGAACTGAAACTGGTTGAAGACAAATCACATTATGTAATTGAAAAAATGGAGGTACGACAGAGCAGCCAAAAATAAAAATATATTAATTTCTCTTTAAAATTCTTTGTCTTTGAGACGAACCAGTAATTTCTATTCTTTTTCCGTATGGGCTGAAGTAATAACTATTTTCTTATACCGCAGGTATCCCAGTGTCTCTTACGCTCCCTAAAGGCACTTTTTCCCTAAGCCAAAGAAAACCTGTTATGCATAATAGAAGCTGCTCATCATAAAACAAAGTGGTAGCAAAAAATAAGAGAGAAACCAAGGAAAGAGAGTACAAGATTTCTATCTATTATATAATCTCCCGGCCATTCTTCCCTCTGTTCATCCATGTAGTTAAAACGGGAAGAGGAAGCATTATTTTAAAATACTGCTTATGATATTTTTATTAGCATTGCTACAAGGGGCTTTGGTAATTTCTTTTAGCGCCGGGACTCAGCTGAGGTTTTATCTTAAATTAAATTTGCTTGTCGGAGAGAAGGAAAGGTTTTTGAAGTGATACGAATTAATATGCATTGCACTTTTCTTTCAAATACCTCTATTCACAAGAGGACTTGTTGACGAAACATTATTTGTTGCATTGTAATTTGAAGGAAAATATAAACGAATTGAAAAAAAATAGTCACAAAATACTGCTCAGTATTAACGCGCCTTCGTATTTCAAGTATAAATTTTCTATTCAGTCAAAAAAGTGAAAAAAGTATAATACAGTTGGATTATTTTGAAAATCATATACCGTACGAAAATATGTAAAATATAACTGATACAATAATAATGCTTTGGGATGCTTCGTTTAATTTGCCTGAGACTAAAATCGTTGTAGGAAACGTTTAAGTCCTTTATATTTAGGGAAATCGTTTAGAGAAATAGCATTGTTATTAATTAGTCTTTGTGATTTAATAATATTACTGTTCAAAATATTAGAATTTTTATGCTTTTAACAAATATATTTTTATAATCTAATTTCAAAAAGTATATTTTGTAAAACATGAGTACAATATACATTCAGATCAATATAAAGCATTTTCAATTTTACTTTTTTTTAAAATTATTATTCAAGTGAGGGCTAAATTTAAATTAAGTCAGTATTTATTAATATTTTATTAACAATTGTCGCCTTATGGTACGCGATTGCGTATTACACTAAAATTTAAGATATTGTTTGTATTAAATATATTTAATGTGTATAATATATACATATAATAATGTAACAGAAGTTAGATCTACGCTAGACGGAGTCGCGACAATGAATGAACGTTAAATTAGTTAAATTACGAATTATCAATCTTCCTATGGGCCAAAAGAGAAACATAAAATTTTGGTTCTATCTCATTGGAGAAGGCTGGAGAAGTCCAGAACTTTCGAAGATATCAGGTGGCAGATAGTACTTACCAGGAATACAACTTGTCAACACGGGAAAGCAAACTGGATGCTCAGATGCTCAGCGTCCAGCAGCGTATTGTCAACGATGGAACAAACGCAGACACTTCTCCCTACATGTCTAGAAGTCGGAACACAACCAGCATGTATCTTTGTCAAGAAGAAGTTTTCATGACAATGTTTTACGACGTCAATTTATCGATTTTGACGATGAAATATCCCGAAGAGTAGCTTCTCAAGAATTTGGCTGACACACGTCGAAGAATTATACTTCAAGCTTCAAAATATCACATCGACAACTTAAAATGGGTGTTAAATTTTAAGTGTGGAGGGGGAGCTTCCAAACAAAACAGACGCACATCTTGGAAAGAGGATTCAATTAATTCAGTCATTCATTAAATAGATCAGTTTTGCACATCTAGAAATTCAAAATTATAATATCCAGAGTGAGCTATTTTGAGAGTGAGACATCCAGCTTTCGGGTAACATTCTTGCAGTACAGACAGTCAGTTTCGGCTAGTTACACGTTTAGTTTCGGCCGAAGATTCAATTTACCATGCAGAGGTTCATGAAATTCGGGCTTTCTGAGTAATTAGTCACTGTGTATCCTACATCCGACGCTGAAACGAGTTCCAGTGAGTCAACTTGCACCCTAAACGTCACGCAGTCAGCAGCTAATAAACCAAATAACCACGTTTCTCGCTTCATCTCGTTTTTTAAGTGTTTTCGGCACTTGCCCTATTCTGTTTATAACTTCCTCGTTAGTGATTCTATCTACCGATCTGGTTTTCAGCATTCGCCTACAGCACCACACTTCAAAGGCTTCTATTATTTTCCTTTCCGCAACTCCTATCGATCTCCTGTTCCCTAATAGATTGAGTATGTGATCGCGGATGCTCAATGCCGCAACTGCAGCGCTGCGGTGGCAGAATATTAAAAATAACTTACTTTAAATCAGCCTTTGTATGTATTTAAAAAGGGATGTGTTATTATAACAACCAATATTTACTTATCAATAATAATTATTATGATTTTAATACCTAATAAAAATCTCCCTAATCTTCCTGTTGCTGTTGATAAGTCTGGGGTCGAAATAAGTTAAAAATAATTTTTTTTGCCATTTGGTCTTTACTTCTATATTATGTATAATATTAACTTTATTTATTTTGTATGCCGATCTCCTGTGGCGTAGTGGCTAGCGTTGCTGCCTCAACTCAAAGGTCCAGGTTTTGAATCCCGGCATGGGCTTGGATGTTTGTGTCGTCATGGTCGCGAGGCCCAAGATAAAGGCTGTTGGGGAATTGATACACTGACCACGTATCATTCCAAATTCGGAATGTGTCACGCCAGATGACAGTCCGAAGCTGCCTCAAGAGGGCTGTTGAGCCATTGGAAGAAGATTCATTTTTATCTTTCTTATAAGACAAGTTAACCATAATATTTTTATATTTAAAGTCTTACTCCATAACCATATAAGCTACTGGGTACAAATCCATCGGTATTTCTTATTTTGATATATTCTGAAAACTCATCTGTTATAATTTCGAATTTAGACATATTTAGGAGTACATGATAAGGTCTTATTTTTCTCACAGTTAGATAAAGAATTAATGTTCTAACTCTGTATATCTCGTATAATACTGTAAAAGGCAAATTGCGATGGGGTTGATCGTTATTGGTGATAAAGTCCGAAACTATCGGTAATAGCAAAGCCACCGTGAACTAACAAAATCGGGACACAAAAATCACTCTCAATCGTCTGAATAAGAATAAAATAATTTCTCAGGTACTGTAGGTACAGCTAGTAAATGAAAATGATTGATTTTGTTCTTCAGTCGGCGATATTTATATGAGATGATAATTTGACAGTGGTATATGATCATACTTAAATAGGAATATCCTCATTCTTCTCCTATTTAATAATCATGTTTGTCAGTAAACCACTACATACATATGCTTACGAGACGATTTTCGCTGCATTCAACCATTTGTGCTCTTCTCAATTGTATGAGAAAAAATTAAATTCAGACAGGCCCTTTTAAGGATTAACGCTTGGAAAATGGGTGAATTTTGATCATTTCGTGTTTGGCATCATTTTTCAGCTTATCTAAAGTAAAAAAAAATTCTGAAAAAATATTTTAAAAGGTTGTCATTTCTCTGTCAAGTTATGGATTCCATCGGTATGGGCAAAAAAACTACAAGTATTCGAAAACCGGTTAAAATTTACGCTTCAGATTTTATCAGACACCTTAATGCATTTTTTTGGAACATAAATAAAAGTTCCATTCAGCAAAAATATTTTTTTTTAAGTTAGAACGAACGAAATGCACGATGAAAATCAGGAGGTCCGTATTTGTTCCGGTTTTGTAGAAACGAAGGCTCTAAAATATGTGGTTTCGTTACGACCCCGATTGGTAGGCTTTAAATTATAGTCTATAGTTTCAATGAAGGTCGAGATGAGGTAATTCAAAAATTACACCATTTGGAATAGCGGATAGATAACTTAAAACCATGGTCACGTTATTTTATATTGAAATTTATACATACTTAAACATAATACTGGTTTTCATTCATCTGAATATGTTTAACTATAAATATGTAGAAGTGGAATGCATTTTAAAAAGGGTAAAACGGTTAAAATAGTCTGCTTTCATGTAGTGGAAAAACATGTAGGCCGGTTTGTCATTCTAATAAACTATTAACTGCTTTTGGAACATTCCGGAACTGGCAACCGCGTTTTTTTTTGTATTTTAAATTCAGGAAGGCATGCAAGTCCGTGACGTGATAATGTTGCGGTTACGTAGGGCTTCCTGGCTGGTTTCCAGTTCCGATCAGTGAAATCTGGAAAATAGTACTTCCAGTTTGCATTTAACAAGATGATTTTATCTACACGAAGTGTGTGGTTGCTTGTAATCTAGAAGTACGTTTTAAAATTTTAAAGGGTTCCTAAAGTGTAATTTTAAAATATTGAATTTTCCAAATTAACTTGAATGTAACTGATAAACTATTCTGTAATTATTATTACTTTAAACTAAAATTATTTCTCCAATAATCAATTAATCGGTCAGGCAAGCAAAAGCTTTTTACTAATATAATATGGTGGAATATAAAATTTTTAGTCATCGTAATAAGAAAATATTTAAACGTATCATTTAAGACTAGATTTCATGAGTTAGATATATTTGCGACACACAAATAAATTCTCCTTATAGTGGTGCATTGATTAATTTATTAATGATGGTCATTATACGCAAATTTAAATGATATACTCATGTAAGAGTTGTTTTTTCTTCAATTGGTTCTGAGATATTCTCAGCTTTTATATGTAACGAAGCCTTAATATTAATATAGCTCTGCTTTGTTCATCAAAAGAAAATTGTTAGAAACAATTTGAATGAAATTAACGCCTTCTTTATTTATATTAATGTATCATTCCGATGGAGATTATCATTAAAATTAACAAATTCAATCGTCAACAATATCAATCATGAAACTCATTGACCTTCTATGAAAAAATGTAGCGATTGTTAACTAAATTACGGCCATTGGTGTACATTTTAATTGAAGGGCATTGATAAGAACCGTTGTTGGAAGCGATTGATAATGTGACAAGCACATTGACAATCTCTCAAACTTTCGCGATACACCGAAGATGAAAGATTTTGGAATTCCTCGGGTGCAAGTCTCACAGAAATAATAATAATAATAATATTGTGATAAAAAACGCGGATTTTGTGGTATTGTGGCGTTATGAGGCGCAGTTTGGCCAACAACAATGTCTAGTCGGCTGAAAGATGGTGATTCCCCGCGGGAGACTCCCGCTGAGCGTGTGTTAAAAAAACGATGGTGAACCCCCGCGGGAGATTCCCGCCGAGCGTGTGTAAAAAATAAGGGCGGGGAACCCCGAAATTTTGTGAAATGAACTGGCGGGGAACCCCGGAATTTTGTAAGGGACCTGAGGCCGGGGAACCCCGAAATTTTGTGAAATGAGGCGGGGAGCCCCGGAGTTTTGTGAAATAGACCTATGAGGGGGAATTCCCATCGGAGGATTTAAAAGGGGAGCCGATGGGTGGCTCGTGGTCAGAAGGCAGATGAGTGGAGGAGAGGACGGACGTGATCATAAGTCAGATGAGTTGAGGAGAGGAAAGACGTGGGCAGAGCAGATGAGAAGTCAGACGAGTTGAGGAGAGGATGGACGAGAGCAGATGCTGTGAGAGGTGGGCAGAGACGTTAGATGTTTCGAGGAAGCAGATGAGTTGCGGATCTGGTTCCTTCTACCTTCATCGATAAAAATCCTGCAAGACGCCAGAGAGACGCGGAAACATTCGTGAGGTGGATGTTTGTAGGCCCAGTAATTGTGGGTAAGTTATTAAAAAAAAAGCTGTGAAACTTGCTCATTGCTCTGGTTAAATAATATTTAATCATTTAATGATTGTTTTTTCTATTTTCAGCTACTGCATACTCCATTTCTCGAGAGACCTAAAATCCCCTGAGATTAAGCCCATGTAATCACTTTAAATTAATAAATGAAAAATTTTAAAATTGATTATAATTTGTTCTATTGATTAATTAATGTTTTATACCCTAAAAAGTATATTACAATATATATCATTCTTCGTAATAGTGTGCCTTTCTCATTTATTTCTTCCGAGTACATAGAACTAGACTTAATCCAATCAATCTTACCATTTAAGAAAAATGAAAGAATTAATTTTAATTGATGAGGCAAAATATATCAGAGTGAACCCTTCACAAAAACTAGATCACTAAGAATTCATTTAATTAAGAAGAAAACAGTAAATAAGAATTTATGTGATGATTAAAGCTCTATCAATCGATCTTCAATTGTAACTGATAATTGTTTTTGTCATTTTCATTTGTTCGTCTCCGTAGCACTTAAAACAACAATTACAATTGTAATAGCGATGAAATTACAGCCATCATTAGTTTAATACTGGCACATAACCTTCCAAAATCCAGACTTTATAATTATTCCAGTGTTATTTAACTGTATTTGAAAAAACATTGACCTTTTGTTTTGTAACTGCGACTACGGACGTTTTATGTCGAACTACAGTCATGGATCGAATAATTTTTGACATAGCAAAATTTGTCTCTCTTGAATGATAAATTTTTGTTTTCTCCTTACAGAGCCTATTTTTCTTATAAATAATAATTTAGATGTTATTTTCATACCAATATCAATTTAGGAAGTAGCTATCAATGCAAAGTTCAGTACACGGAAGAGTTAACTTTCTAGTGAATAGAAGTTCTCGTTAAAAGTTTGAGCCATGAGTTGCCGTACTGAATCCTAGAGTTTCGGAGGAATTCTTAAGTTATTTTTAATAAAAGTTCATAGCGTCTGAACGAATAATCGCGAAACACAAAGATACGGTGTTGTTCATACATAAATTGGCCAGTAGAACTAACGGAAATCGCGAGACTAATTGTCTCAGAATGTGGTGATGGGCATAAAACTTCACGGAAATAATTGACTTCAATTAAAAGAAACCTTTAATATTATTAATTAATTAAATTAGTATGAAAATATTTAAGCAATACATAATAATAATAAGAATTATAAATGTCAACTGATGGAAATGTTAATGTCAGAGCACATACCGGACTAAGCATTTAATGAATTTGTACTTGTAGTATTTGTTATTAATTATTCACTAAATAAATCTATAATCTGACATTATTAATTACAAAGAAAAATCCATATATATTATGTACGTATTTGTGTGTGTTTGCGCACGTTCAGGTGTTATTAAAATAAATTTATTTTCCAGAATAATTTCTGAAATTTATTGAGAATTTTTTTTAGCATGTAATCTATTTAATTTAATTCATTTGTTCCATTAGTGGTCTATTAATGAAGTAAGATACGCCTAAAAACAAAATAATTCTTACAAGAAACAACTAATAAATATAAGTTTAATTGTAAAGAAATAAAAATTGGGCATAAAAATTTGCCTGCCGGGCACCACTACAAATTCAATATTGTAATAATAGTCCATTAACATTATTAAGGGTATGATATAATAATTACAATAAGCAAACCACTACACGTCAGTCAGTAATAATAAGAATTAAAGGGCAAGAAAGAAAGCAGAAATAAAGAAAGGAGTAAGGAAGGATGCAGTCTGTCGCCTATGCTCTTTAACTTACATATAGAATAAGCCTTAAAGAAGGTTAAGATAAATGTATAAAAGGAATAAATAAAAACCCTAAAGTTTAATGATGATGCTGTGGTTTTATGGGTGCTAGTGGAAACAACAACAAATTGCATAAACGTTGTCCTGGAGGAAGAGTACAACATGGCCATTACAATAGGGAAAAGAAATGAGATGAAGTGTAGTATGGAAAATAGTGGAATAACAATGAGTGTGAGTTTGGAAGGGATATTTTGAAGGAAGGAAATTTGCTACTTGCGCAGCATAATAACTGGGAATAGTAGGCATAAAGAGTAGGATAGCTCAGGCAAGAAAGGCAAAAAAAGGAATTTACTTACGTCAAATATAAGTATGATTATTAGGAAATCATTACTAAAAATTTTTCTATTATATACGTGCGAAACGTGGATGTTAGTAATTGCATAAAGGAAAAAGAAAAGATACTTTCGAAATGTGGTGTTATAGAAGAATGCTGAAAATGAGATGTGTGGATAGAGAAACTTACCAGGAAATTCTAAGCTGATTTAGATAAAGGAGAACAATTTGGAGGACTTTGAACAAGAGAAGGGATACATTAATAGACTGCGGTTGGAGACATGAGGGTCTTGTAAAATTAGAGGAAGTGTGTGGGGTAATAATAGGAGAGGAAGACTAAGGATGGAATAGGCTTGGCAGCGTAGGGAGGATGTGAGATGTGATAGCTGTGTAGAAATGGAAAGGCTTGCGCAGGATAGGTTAGCCCAGAGAGTTTCATCAGACCAGTCTTTAATTGATTACCACGAGAACATGCAGACAGAATAATCATGTACTAGGTAAAATAACTATTTCGACAATTAAATATCACAAATTACTAAATATGAAAATACATCAGACAAACAGTCTGTAACTAAGCGCATGTAGTTGAAATACATTTATCTGCCCTTCCGCAGAAACTCCAGACCATACATGAAATACACAAAAGAAAAGAAGCAAAAAAAACAAGCTGAGCAAGTTACGAATTAAATATTACAATCAAAAGAATTGCTTGCAATGGCATTCCGACAAGAAGAGTACGAAACATTAATTAGAAAAGACCAGGGCGGAATTCTATAGAATAACATTGAAATTCAAATGGGTGGATAGAGTAAATAACCAGGAAGTATTAAGCAGAATAAGGGAGGAGAGAAGAATATTGTAACCGATTTTGTATTTTGACCGTTTAGTTCGGTCGGTAGAGCATTTCTGGATTCGGAATTCTTGCGATTTAATATTGCCATGGGAGGAGCCTTGATCTTAGGAAAGCAGTATAAGGAATACAACAGGCATAAGTTAGAAATATTTAATAAGCGTAACATAAACATAAAATGACAAATTTAAAGAATATACAATTTATTAAGGAAGTTTGTGATTACTTAACCAAAAGGACAATACATGAATCAATCTTCTTTATCCATTAATCTATACAAAATCACCTTAATTCCCCATAGGTTACACACATTTGCGGATAAGGTCCGCACTCTGGTTCCGCTAACTCATTCATGGCATGTAAGACAAAAATTCACTAATCTGAAAATTCTGGTATAATTTTAATCTACATAAAATAAATAAATAAAACATCATAAATTTTCTCTGCTTTGCCACTTTTTCAAACACATATTTACAAGTCAGTATTTTTACCTTAAAAAGCAAGTTCAGAATTAACCGCACTTAACATATGCGCGCGCATAGCAATAAAAACAGCTTTATTAAGGGCGCCTTTACTATGTAACTTTAAGTAAGTGTTAACTACAGCAATGTGTTAATTACAGCAATGAATTACTCATTGATTTCACATTGATTTAGTGTCTAACTAATAAGAGATAGCATGGACACGGTGTGTCCTTGGAGTCGCTGAGAACGGTCGTTGGCTGGTCCGCGACACCACAAGCGTGGCGCAGCGGCAGTAGACTGGTGATATTCGTAAGACATCTTCCCCCAGCACCCGTCAGCCAGGTCCGAACCAAGGATGTCCCGCAGACGCAGCTGCAGTGGCAAATGGAAGCCACCAGCTGCCGGTCACACTCAACGGAATGGACACAAGTTAGGGCTCGCCTCGTTTACCGTCCTGACGTGGCGAATTCTCCGAAGTTCGGAGTCGCCGCAAAATTTTCGAAGTCCGGAGTAACGCCCCGGGTGGATGGAGTTGTTTTTCTTATAAGTCCGGAGCAATTCCTCGGATGGTCGGAGCAGAAATTTTTCAAGTCCCAATTTATCCGGAACACCACGATGTACGTCTTTCCACCTCTAAGTACTCGATGGAAGTCCACGAAATTCGTTTTTCTAATACGCTCTACCAAGAAATCAAGGGAAGGAATAAACGTTGTCAAATGACCGATAGTGCTGGCTCTATATGGGCGTAAAGAAAAAATGCTTGTTTTAATCGATAGAAAATGTGTGTGGATAAATAGAGATGGTGATCGTCTGTAAAAATGAAACTTAAAATTATTTACGTTTTTAAATTGTATGGTTTTGCCTTGATTTAGTTCATTCATTCCAAGCTTTAAGATAGTTTGACAAGGCCGTAGAAACAGTCTTATCTCATCGTATTTATATGAGGATTGCGTCTAAGATTCAAGGTCTTCCTCTTGCTCATCCCATTGTCTCGACAATGGATAGTAAAAGAAAAGTCTAATTGCAATTTAATTCGGCGGAAATAAAAGCATTGAAATGTGTCAAAAGACAGCGTGAGCAATGGTCCAAATTACGGCGTACACGAAGTTTAAAGTTTATATTTTAATCTAACGTCAGATGCGTTTTAAGTTTCCGATTCATACGAAATTATTAACATGGCGTATTCTTATATTTTGACTTGAATAATAATGTGATATATTTAACTGACTGGGAGGTGAATAGAACATACAACAATCACTAGGGATATGGAACTAAATAAAGACATGAAGAGATATTACAAAATATGGAACGGGCGGTTACAATATATAGATGGAACTTTGACCAAGAGAAGGAATAGAATAATAGGTCACGTTTTGAGAAATGAGGTACTTGTTAAATTAGCGGAAGTGTGTGGGTTTACAACGGAAGAGGGAGGCCAAGGATGGAACAGCTAAGTAGTTTATGGAGGATTATGTAATTATGTAGAAATAAAAAGGCTTACGCATAATAGGTTAACATGGATATTTGCATCAGATCAGTCTAAGTACTGAATGCCACAACAACTACTAATTAAAGAAACAAAGAGTTTCAAAATTAACACTTGTACACACAAAAATTGTAATTGTAAAAGTAACGATCAAGGAACACCTACGCTGAGTGGAACGCGCATTTTAGTGAAATATTCTTACACAGATTCTCAAAACTATTGTTAATAAGGTTAATTACCGTTGAAGGAAGACTACTGTATGGAAACTGTATCTGCATGATTATTACCTCTCTGTTTAAAATCAAGACGATGTTTATACGATCCTAAAGCTGATTTCTAGTCGCGTTGAAGTTAAATTCGTTGTTAGTTTGAAACAGATTCGTTTTCCCCATTACTCAGTTTGAAAATTTTTAAGAATGTATAATATTTACAAAATTTTTAAAAATGGATAACAACTACATCAATCATCCATATTAGATAATATTCTGATGGTGCACATTAACAAGCTGAATATTTCAATGCTCCTGGAAGAGTTGCCCCAATTTGAGATGCTATAGCTGTAGCACGTAGCAGATGGAAATATACAACTTAAATCACTTTCATTGCGTTTCTGTCAACATGTTGATTAAATTTTCTGAATGAATAATAAGGGGATGTATATGGTTATTCTACCTTTAATTTACTGTCGATGTGAAGCCCCAGAAAAAGCGCATCAAATAGAAACTATAGAGGACGAACTGGACGATTTTAGGATTACCTAGTTTAAACAATAAATTTTTAATTTTAAACCACATATTTAATATTTTGAGAGGTCTGTATACGCATTTTAACCATTATGTCTGAATATACTATGATTGTATTATCAGTGTAGATAATTTATTTGAGAGGAAATGCTAATCCTGGAAGATAAATAATAAAAAGTTAAGTCCCTAGAATTGAACCGTGAGGAACTCCACACGTAATTAATTCCCAATTAGAAAAATAAATATGACCATCTTTAGTTTCGACCGCTATCTGTTCTTCTTGATTTTTAATACATGTTTATAGGAAAAGTAAGGCGTTTCCCCAAATGCCATATTATTATAATTCTTAACGTAAAATTTACTGTTCAAACGTGTCGAATACCTTAGAGTGATCAGAAAATATTCCAGCTACCGTCAGTCCTTCATCCAATGAATGTTCTATACTGTGAATAATTTCGTAGTGTACTGTTAGTAGGTTTTCCTTTACAAAGCACACTTTGAGGACGTTAAAATATTATATTTACTCAAAACATTAAGTAGTCTTATCTGAATTATTTTCTAGAAAATGTTGGGAAAACAAGAGAAATAGCATATAATTAATACGTCCAAAAAGGGTGTTACTTTCGCTAGTTTCAGAGCATCTGGAAAAATTCATTTATACATAAGTATATAGTAATTTAATTGTAAAAACACAACTAAATATGGAATTTGGCGGTACAAAGCCGAAGACAGGGCAAAAAATCTAGACAAGTTGACGCCGATCTGGGTTTTCATATTCATTAAAATTCCGGGAAGTGATATTTTGAAGAAAGTTAAGGAATTCTGCTACTTGGAAAGTGTAATAACTAGGGATGGGAGAAGTACTGTAGACATAAAGGATGGGGGAAGACAATGATGTAATACGCTACGCAGATTAGGGAGGATGTGGGATGGGGTAGTTAGATGCAAAGGCGTGTGCAAGATAGGTTAGCTTGGAGGGTTGCATCGGACCAGTGATGGGACTGAATATCAGAACAACAGGAGTCCTGGAAACCTGGAAAGTGGCGGAACGTGGTGTATTCCCCATCATGGAGTGGGGTGAATTGAAATCAAAATTGATTCAATTGTATATTAATAAATAAATAAATTAATTGTATTCCCATTCTTAGTTAATAATTATTTATATTAAATAAACAAGTAAGTCTTTCATATTCATTTCAGTACATATACTATTCTTCGCTACTGGAGCAGAACTCTGTAAGAGTTTGTAGAAAATCCTCCCTATTATACACAGAGAAATCTTTCACAAGAAGATTAGCTATATATACTAAATACAAATTGAAATTGCTAGCTTCACTCCATTCTTTAAGTGTAAATTCATTACGATTTACGATACGTCCACCATACACATTTCTCATAACATTCCAAGCTGTTTCGGGTTTGTTATCATAATTTGCTATGCGACTGACATTATTATGTGTGTTTTTGTGGTGACGAGCGCTCTTTTCTAAATTATTCTATAAATTTGTGAATAGTTAATAGTTAAGAGTGATTGCCTAATAATGATTGTTAATAACTGAGTTTATCCCGCGGTATTTGAGCATATACCAATTAACTTTGTTAACGTTATTAGTAGATTCTAATTTAATACGTGCTACCTATCTACAATCGATACAAAAATGTAGAAAAGTAACCAAAATAGAGTTTATCGCATCAGTTTAACTGTTAGTAATAACCCTACTACGATTTAGTTGAATAAAATTTCACTGAAATAAGTCTGTATTATTCGAAGGTATAGTAAAAAACACGGGTTTACGTAGGAAAAATATAATTTTAAAATAACTATACTATTTTTATTTAGACGTATAAAGAAACTAATAATAGGTCATTTACTGTGGAACAGATAAATGGGGTAGTATTTATTGTGTGCATATGTAAATCCCCTATAAATTAATATACAATAGATTTTTTTATTAATGGGAATAGCTAAGGGTGTAAAGTATAAAATTTGACTAGAAGTTTTAAATCGAGCGAAGCAAAGGAATAGTTTAGATTGTGCGTAAATATTCATGAGGAAGCTTTCTGTGAATTTAGTTCGCGGTTGGACGCACTGAATCCGACTGCCCCGAACTGAGGGTAAGAGAAGCGACGTGGCTGGTAAACCTCATGGGGAATTAAAACTGGGAATGGCTTTCTATTTATCCTACTTCTTGCTTCTCTCCATAGCACATTACATTCTAGTTTAAAAATACAATCTCGTGGACTTATCCCGATTTTTGCGCCAGTGTGAAATGTCTACGCATAAAGGTAAATTTAATGATGCTGTCTAACCCATTATTGGGATACTGTGAGGATTATTTTTACCCAAACCCTTTTTATATATAAATGGTTAGATAACAATGAATGGGGCCGTGAACGAATACTTTTTAGGATGTAGTAAACAAAGTCGAGAAAATATTTATCAGCTCTCTGATGCTCATCCATTATCATATTTATATGGTATTAAATGGGATTTAATAAATGAATACATCGATTCAATGTCCCATTAATTTTTTTTTTCAAGTTTACACACTATTTTACATACATTTACAATTACCATAATTCCAATGATATTCACTAATTGTAACGTACAAACTGGAATACAAACATTAAAAACCCTTTTTCCTCTTTAACATCCGAAATGTTCACTAACTTTTACGACACGAAATAAAAGTAAAAATGAGCACGTTTGTTTTTCACGTATTTCCCATAAGGTTAAACGCGAGAACATATAAAATGCTGCAGAGTCGTAACATTTTACAATAAAAGGATACATATAAGTATTTGCCATCTCAGCCACCACTACAAGTTTTCAATTGTGGCATTGCTCCCTGATTTGTAAAGACAGCGTCACGCTATTAGTTCCGTGCTGCCCAGATTCCCCTAGATCTCGTCGTTAGCCCGATTTACGGTCTTGGGCTGGCAGTTGTCATTGCTAAACCTTCGTCCGCGTTTGGCCTTCAACCTCCCCTTGAGCCTTGGGTTCGTCATACGGCTTCAATCTCAGTACGTTGACGTTCTCACGGCTCTTTCTTCGTCTCGAGTTGGGATCGTAATCCTCGACCTCATAGGTGACGTCGTAGGTCACGATATGGACCAATGTACCTTTTCAGAAGCTTTTCCGAGAGGCCGACTTTGCGAATAGGAGTAAAGATCCAGACTGGATCCTCCGGCTAGTCTAAACTGGTCGATGTCTTGCGTCGTATCGTTATCGGTCCTTTTCTTGAGTTTAGAGCGTACGAATACTGGATATTTGTCGGGATTCTTCGGCCCTCGTTACTATTTGACCAATGTAAGAGCCATTCACATCGTCGGGATTGAAAGGTAATATCGTGGCTATTGTCGTTTCTGCCTCGCGACCGTTAATCAGGAAAAATTACCCGAATCCCATTGTTTCTTGCTTGGAGGTATTGTAGGAGGACGTCACAAATGGATGTACGGCGTCCCAGTTGTTCTGATCGACGTCAGTGTACACAGGCAACATGTTAGCCAATGTTTTGTTTAACTTCTTGGTAAGCCCGTTCCTTTGAGGATGGTAAGCAGTCGTCATTCGGCTCGTTATTTCACACAGTCTATTTGTCTCATGTATTAGTCTAGAATGAAATACCGTTCCCCGGTCTGTGATTGTAGTTCTTGGAGCTCCATGCCTAATTCTTCAACGACGAAGGTGGCGATCTTGAAAGCTTCCGCCAATACTACAGCTTTTATAACGGCAAACCGAGATAAGTACTTGGTGCAGACCTTCCGAGCAAGTCAATTCTGATACATTGGAATGGTGCGTCAGCCGGAGGAATCGGTAGTAGACGGTCAGGTGGAATCGCCTTTCTTCGCTTAAACTCCTGCAGTGGCGTCTCCACCAGAAAAATCACGTTTCTCAAAGATCGTAACACACACACGCATAGGTTATAGACATTTATTTAACAATCTGCTGGATAGCAGCACATGTCGGTGCGCTTCTATCGTCATTCCATCGCACAGTTTGACGGTTTCGAATATGGCGCAAATTCCGGACTCAAAACTTGGAGCCTCCGACTTTTTTGAGGCCTACTAGGCGCCACGGCGTGTTAGTGCTTGATATTTACGTTACTCGTGAGATACAGTAACACACAAATCTAGAGTTTATAGACGTTTATATAACACGACGTGCTGTACAAAGGCTCATAGTGCGTAGGACTGGCTGCGATTCGGAATCCAGTTCTATTTTAGCATACATGAAACATTCCAGAAGCACAATATTCTCCGAACAAAAAATACTAGAAATAAAAGGTAAACAAAGTAAATAAAGAGTTGGACTCGAACCCGAGTACACATTACTGCAGTCCAGCTCGATGTCCCTCAGCCACCACTGCAAGTTTTCAACTCAGGCAATATATTTGGAATTAATGTACAAATAATATATACTAACTAATATATTTTGTTTTAACCAACCGTAATTTACTATTTCAAATCCAATAAATAATAATAGTCTTGGTATCAGCAGCTATCAGATAAGAAAAAAATTCTCCTCTCCATAAGTGTTAAAATAAAGTAATTTAATCCTCGAATGTTACATGAACGGTTGAAATTCATTCCTAAGACGATGAACAAATATCCATTTATTATCCGTGTAATAGATTTATTGAGTATCAAATATTCATTCCATTGCTAAATAACTACGTTTTCGGAAAAACTTAGTTATTTCCTTTAATTTATAATCCTACGATATATCTGTTGCTGCGATTTAAAAAAATTCTGAAGTCAAAGCAAGAAGAAGACTGTAGTAGACACGTATTTAGTGGGAAATTTTACTTAATTTCAATTTAAATAAATTTGGTGAACTAAATTTTGTAACGTCGGAAAATTTCCGACAGAAAGTTCAGTAGCCTCTGGTGCGTGAGGTTTCACGTCTTTGAATCAAGAAATGTGTTCTCCGTATTAGGAATTAGAAAATGTAAAATTAATTACTATTCACTAAAGTAGTGGATATTTCATCTGGAGAGGGAAAGATCGGAAGTTTAGAAGTTGTTGGAAGAAGATTGAGGAGTTAGTCGTTTTGGAATTGTTGAGAGTTGTTGAGAAGAGTTAGTTGTGGAGGTGTTGTCGAGAAGGATGGTGCTGAGTTGTGTGAAGTTGTTGGGGAGTTGTGGATAAGGATGGTTGGTGATGTGTCTTTGAGTTGTTGAAAAGTTAGAAGGAGGAATTCAGAAAAATCAGTTGTCGAAGTATAGTCAATTTCAAAGATAGCGTTTGTTAGAGTGGGATGAATAACTCAGACAGGCAGTGTTTAATAAGATTTAAGACAGTTAGTTAAATTGATGAGAGGACACAAAGCACCTGGTGGTAGCAGAGACGAGGAGGCGTTTGCTGCTCTCTAGTTCCACAAGTGTCGCAACTTCAATGATTTCTAAGGTTCCAGCCAGATCTACCTATGATTTTTGGTCTAGTCTTTCGTAAAGTACTTATCAAACCATAAATCCATTAAAGCCATCAACTAAATGCCACAGTAGCCATTACCACCATCAATTTGTGTTTGGAATATAAAGGCCAGGTATTTGAGCCCATCATTCCCTGAGAAAAAGAATCAGCTTGTTTTATTATTATTATTATTTAATCATAATTCTCCATTCATTTCTAAATACATATAATTTATGTTTTTTGTTAAATATAATATAAAATGTTGATCTCTCTTATTATTTATTCTCCTTGCTATATGAAATTAAAGTAAAATCAAAATCTACCCCATGAAACGGTACAAGATAGGTTATATTCATCGGAGTTTTTAAGTAACTCAACAGATTCAGTCCGTTAGAACGGTCTTTTGAAATTTCAACAGGAAGTTATCATCGATAGAATGAGACCAAACTGTTGTTAATGACGCCAAACACCTAGTTGAATCGCCTAATCAGGATATTTTCTTTAATTGTATTCGAAGCGTGAGTTTAGAAAATATTAATACGTAATATACATAATGTGCATAAGTTAAAAACAGTTCAAACTTCTTCACACGTAATCAGTAATATTGATTCTTCAGATATTTTGAATGTTTACGTGCCATAATTATAATAATTTCCAACTTCGACAACTAACAAAACCTTACCTTAATATTACCTAATGTTGATCTCTAATTCTATAATTGTATTAATTATTCTTGTTCAAATCTGAAGCAACGTAGCTTCTGAAAAAATTTATCGCACTTATATAATACTTATAAATCCTTCTTTGTATTCTAGTTTTTAGTCATAACTGTAATCCTTCTATTTCTTACAGCGTATCTTTTTAAAAGATTCCACCGCTTCTAATTAAGTCTAAAACAAAATCTTTTTTAACATCTTCATTGTACTCTGATCCCTTAATAATAAACACAATGTGAGGTCTATACACATCAATGCTTAAAAATTTTTAAAGCTAATATTCCACAACAATGTTTTAATTTTCGTAAATAAAATTTAAAAATTCTTGAAAAACCCCTGCCATGTCAAAGAAGAACTAGCCAAATAATTTAGTTGTGGATTCTTTTGTTCAGAGTTTAATGTGCCTCCTATATTTTAACACATTCTAATCTAAAACCAAGATTATTAATGTTTATGTAGTTCCTTGTTCTTACGTTTAAAATTCAGTTTACAATAAATAATTTGTACATGCACGTATATAAATATTACACGAAACCTTTTGTTTATCATTCAATATTTCAATTCATATGTTAATGCTTAAGAGAAATTGTTTCCTTTATAGTGATAAATTAATTGGTAATAAATTATATATAATATTTCTAATGAGTTAAACTTCTCGACTGCAATGGAGGCTAGCGTTATTTAATACCATTTACAATATTAAGATATATATTATCTTGTGATCTAGATAAATAAACGTTCCTCGTGATCGTGTTATCGGTGAAGTTCATTTATACAATAAATTTACATAAATAAATTACATTGTATTGCTCGTGTGGCTTTTCTTTACAATGCGGCTACAAAGGTTCAAGGATTTTCCGTGCATTATATTATGTTTGCCTGTAAACTAATCTGAGACCCATTGAAATACTGTTGAGGGTATCAAGGTTATGGAGTGCAAACGCAACTTTGGCCGTTAGATGAATACTCATAGAGAAATAATATTTTATTTTTTTGGCTAAATTACATAACCATAGTAATATTTTTATGTTATTTTTCTTACATGGAACACCACAGTGAATCCCAACGGTGACATCAAACGTGATTTTTGTATATACGCAAATAAGTTTAACTCTCTACTCAACCGTAACAAGTAATACTTTCACGTTTGTTTTCATTTATGAAACTCCGTAGCACAATAGGAAAGAATGCTTCAACATTTACATAATACGAAAACCATTTCGAAGTCAGATATGAAATGCGTACAAGTTTTAATTATGTTTAAACGAGGAACCCAAGTTTTATTCTGTATAAACGTAGTAGAGCTAGTAAACATTGTTTCTGTGGTTATTTTATTATTCATTATCTTTGAACAGGATTATCATTTAGTTCTTTAATCAAGTACCGTACAACAGACATTCTAAAATATTATTTCAAGATGAATTTAACGAAACTTAAATATGAATAATAATGGAAACTTAAAAATATTATATTATATTCACAAAACCAAAATTGAGAAAGTCTTATCGAATTTTTTGATCCAAAACAACAATTTATCCTTTCATCAAATGTCGTTTAAATAATTTCTATTAACGATCTATCTCCCACATTTATTTGGTCTTCATGAAAACCTAATTTCAGAATGACATTCAGTTTTTGAAATTGATTTACCGAAAAATTAAAACAAATACTTTTAACAAGTGTATTTCTCCACAAAATAAATAATTAAAATAAGACGGGGTACAAAGTGTTTAAGGGAACAACAAGGCGATTGCGCCGTGGCTTCAGTATGGATCTATTTCGGGGACCCAGGACGTACCTGCGACAACAGTACAAGAGGTAAGTATTTTGGAGGCCGCTAAATTTCCATCAAAGCAAACGTGATAATTTTTAAAAGAGAAATTCTAAAACCTCAGAGATTAGCTCCGTCCTCAACGACAATATATCGGTGAAGGAATTCAATAATTGAGAAATTGTTTAGTACCATAAGTAATGGAAGATGGTACACAAATTAAGAAGGGAAGGGCAACAAGGAGCAGGGAGGCAATATTTTAGATAAGTATTTGAAATGGAAAAAGAATTGAATCTCAATTGCTAATAGCAGAAATAGTTTAGATTTAAAGACAAAAGTGAAACTTATATAAGGTTGAGATGACAATTTGAAACTAAGTAATTTAGATAAAAATTTAAAAAGAAAGGTCTAAATAAATTGAAGTTCCTGTTAGATTTGGCTGGTGTATGAATGCTGATTTCGTCACATTATAACGCAACCTGTATTTTCCTTGAAGGAGATGTCAACCAGGCCCCTTTACGTGATACTTAATTTATGAAAACAAAAATTATGTATTACCATACCTTATACAAGACCCATGTATTACCCTGAGAATTTATGAACTTATATAGAATAGAAACCTTTGAAATGTGGGGCTATAGAAGAATGCTGAAAATGAGATGGGTGGATAAAACCAATAAAGAGGAACATCTAAGCAGAATAGCGAAAGAGCGAATAATATGGAGGACGTTGATCAAGAGACGGGATTGATTAATAGGCCACGTTTTGAGACATGAGGCATTGTAAAATAATCATTAGAGGGAAGTGAGTGGGGCAACAACAAAAGAGTAGTAGTTTAGGTAGGATTTGGGATATTGTAGGTATGTGTAAATGAAAAGACTTGCGCAATATGAGTTAGCATAGAGGGTTGCATCAGACCAGTCTTAGGACTGAATACCACAATGACATGAATCTAATACTTTTTTATATAAATATATTTAAGTTTTTTTAGATTATTTTGCTTTAAGTTAATGTAATAATATGAATATTCTACATAACTTAAATGTACAGTATTATTAGTTCTTTCATGTCATCATATTATCAAAATTTGTTGTCCATTTATTAGAATAATTTTTATCAAATCAAGGAAACGTAAAGTATTCCAAATTTTCCCCAGTCCTTACATCGTTTCTTCATTTTTCATTCCCTGTTAATTTCCTATTTTGTCTTAATTGGATCACAATTTTAATCAACACCATTTCATTACCTCTCAATTAAATTCAAAACAATAATTAGAGGTACTCAGAAACAGGATTTAGGATAAAAGAAGAGACTTCAGAAAGAATTAAGGCGTGGAGAAACACCTTAGTTTATAGGAGGGCCTCAGTTCTTAAAAAGAATAGATAGGACAAAGTAATTTTTTCACAGAGAGGTGATCAAAGTTGCAACGATACAATTAAATAATTTTGAAGAATAGTAGTGTGAGATTGAAAGTGAACAATTTCGATATTGCTCGAAATAATTTTCAGTTAGTAATTTTGTTCGAGGATTAACAGTGAAATATACGATGATGCGAAACATTAACTTTTTTGTTAATAGGAAATGTTATAATGTGAGATTTGCTTAAGAAAAATGTCATTCTACTTGTATTGTAGGAATATTAAGAGCATCCGTCACTGCGGCTTCTCTTGGAAGCGTCGGTGCATGTATCGCAGCGAGAACAATAACAAGAGGGAGGCATGCGGCTCATTGGAGCCTGGTTTGGAACTTTACCGTTTAACTGGGCAGTATCTAAATTTCAATTCCCCTCCTCCGGCCGGCCGGGAGCTATTTGTGAGCGGACAGGATGAAGCCCGTGGAACGTGCATAAACACAGTGGCCTGTAAAAACCTCCCCTGGGCTGTAGAGCTCGCTCCAATGCACTTGGCCAGCGTTCCCGATGTCGGCGCCACTGTTTTTGCCGCGTAATCACAGTTAGGCAGTATCCGCCCACCTCGTTTACAAGGGTGCTTCTGAGTTTTTATTAGCGACCCTCTTTTACACTGAGAGAGAAGGCCTCGTGCGGACTGGAAAGGAAAGGGGATGATTCTGCTTTGTCGGTGCGCCAGATGCTCCGGCATGCGACACTCGTCGCTCCTACCGATCTACTTATACAACTTGACTTGGAAAATTTTGTAACTGCGGTAGGATAACTGCGTGCAGAAATTCAGAGAATGACAAAGGTCTCATGAAGAATCTAACGAAATATAAAATTTGTGTTGTTTCGGTAGGTTCATTCCGCTGCCACCAGAAATATTTCAAAATCGAAATATTTCAAACGTGAAATATAATTCAGAATTTAACAAATAATAGATAAATATAAAAACCTTCGGAAGGGTTCGGAGAACAAGCTAGGTTGTACTCTAGAATAGCATCAATTAGTGTGGTGAGTGAAAGTATAAGGCATAAGTTCAATAAGAAGTAAAAGAGATTTATTCTTTAAAACTACAGCCTAGTTCAAAGACAAATACTTGAAGAGAATCAGAGCCCAGAGTGGCACAGAGACGGCGTCACAAGGTTACACAAAACTTACTTATTTGACATAATTTGGACCTTTTATACTAGATTGTACCAATACGCTTCCAGAACGCTGAAACTGTAACAAGGGATGGCCAATAAAATTCATTTATTATCCAGGCCTGGAAGGGAACGGGTCTAAGTTATTAGGGCGAAGTTTAAGCATAGGAGTGGAGGGAGAAGTTAATATTATTTATAATAAACTCCTTAAATGGGAGAGGTGGGGAATGCAAAGTCAGGGACTCTAGAAACGGATACTCAGGTCAACGTTCGGACACGTGAAGAAAGAACTAAGTCTTCCTGTTTTTGATCTCAGCACAAGAACTATTTGTACACGCAAGATAATATTTTTATAAGTTTATATTACACTAGAATCACTACATTTCAGTTTTCAAGAAATCCTTAATTAATTAAATGATTCCACCAGTAATATATATTGTTAAATAGTAGGTTCGAACTAAATAATTATATGAATGACATAATATCCATTTACAGGAAAAGGCATATATGAAAAGAAGACAAGTTTTTATTTCTCAATCCATATGAATAATACCCGTGTACAATTCATTAATAAAAACCGTTTTATTTCTCACCACCTTTTCTTTAGAGAAATCCACAAGTGTCCAAAAGTCGAATTCATGTGAGAACACTATTGCTAGGGCATCAATGTTGCGGGACAAAGAGTTCACGACTAAGAAACGGGAGTCTGTAACAAATATTTAGAACAATGAAGCCAAGTCCTTACTAGGCTTTACAGACATGATTTTTGGATGCAGGAGCAACAAACTGTGAACTATGAAAATTTCGGTACCACAGAGATGAATTGCTTGTGTAGCTGAGTAGGACCTCTCCACAATTTAATTCATATTTTAAAACGAATTAATTTCAGAAAAAATATTCAGACAAAGCGGACAAGAGGCGGAAAACCCAGGATAACAAAATGTGACCGAATATCGTGGTGAAAGCGTGTCTGCTTGATAGGTACAGGGTATTAGAGCTGTTTGTTCACCAGAAGACGTTAACCCTGAATTTTACCTAAGGTCGACCAATTGGTGAAAAGAATTAATAACGATTGGGGTGGCCTTTTCTCATAGCGAAAGGGAAATGAGAGATTGGTTGAGAGGTGACACGTCGTTTTAATATTCATTTCTTCCTGGAAACTGTAAGGAAGACATTCTCTGAAATGTTGAGAGAATTTCAGGCCATTAGAGAAGTAGGAACATGAAAAATTGAATAGTCAGGCGTACTTTTTTGCGAAAAAGAAGACGCTTTCGATAGCCGCATAACAAATTACGATATCCGAACCAAAAATCTGCTGAGACGTGAATGACCCCGCCAAGACTAAAAAATTGTTCTTATCCTACGAAATATCCATAATCATTTGGTTTTGTATGTGTTTCGGTAGAAATATATGAACCCTTGAAAAAAGCAAAAATTAAGTACTATGATAAAAACTGAAAAAACTTAATATAACTTCACAAAAAACTGTTTATTTTTATGGAAATTAGACTTTATATTCAAACGAAATTTAATCCCTTATTCCATCATTACATTTATTTCCTAAATAATTAGTTATTTGTGGCTTTAAAAGAAGAATAGGTTACAGCAGAGGAAGAACTTCACATCTTATAATTATAAATTTATTAATTGTATAATTTCATTGTAATAATCCTATACTATTAAGGATGACAAGCTCCATGAGGCTGATTCACCAAATGGTAAGAGTAGGTAGGGAATTTTAAAGATCTCATTTAGACCTCCGGGCTACAATTTGGATTTAGAATAAGTTTTGTGTTATGTAGGAATAATATATTTAACAAAGTATAACTGAGAATATATAGTTAGCTTTAAGCTAGTATAAATACTAAATGTATATATCACAGTGTAACTATTGTGTTGTGGTATTAAATCATCTGGTGCAAAACCTATATGCTAACCTATCCTGCGCAAGCCTTTACATTTATACATAGCTACACTATTACAAATCTTCCCTAACTGCTTAGCGTATTCTATTCTTTGTCTTACTCTCCTGTTATTACCCCACATACTTCTCTCTTAAAAAGACCTTCAGGTCCCATGTGTAACTCTCATGTGCAACTAACTATTTTATTTTTTTATTATAATTCGTTATTACACTTTGATGCTTATTATAATGACTGAACCTTCCCCATGTGAATGAAAGATTCCAATTATGACACTACGAAGGAAGCAGCCTACATATTTTGTTTATATGCGGGGTACTTGAAGTTGACAGTGGGATGAAACAGTAAGGAAACCTGAACCATATGCTAATTTAAGGTTTTCATCTCAGTAATTCCCAAGCACCTAAATATGATTCCTGTGTCATTTATCCTCTTTCTAACATATTTATGAACTTGTGACGCTGTCATCTCGTCACAGTTAAAAAGTAATTCTTTCAGCGCTATGGTTTTGCTTTCAATTTTCTCTTGAAATACAGTCAAGAAGCACTTACGGATTTTCGGAAGTATGGTTCTTAAAGTTTTCAGGAATACAGGCTTTCTAATATCCTAACCAAATAAAGACAGTTATTACCTACATTTCTGTAGTATGTAGGGGTGGAGGTTTCTGGAAATTTAGTTTGTGGAGCGTGTTGTCGTATTCTGCAATCATTTAAAACTTTACCGTCCAATTCATCCATCAGAAAATAAAAACCCGATTAATAATTTTAAAAAAAATAGCGAATCATTCCCATTAAATATAACATTAGCTTAAACGTAATAACTATTAGCCTATTATAAATCCAGGTAAAACGAATTCTCTCTTCATTTAGAGTAAATAATTAATATTTTACTGGGTGAACTTTATGACAATATCATTTCTCCCTTTAATATCGTTGGGGACTGTTGAATAGATTTCTGAGTATTATGCGACAGATAATTTGTATGTGTATTATATGCTCGAGCCACAAACTCCAACAAACTAATTATATCGATCTTCCGTGAATGTTTCATTAACTCAGAATAGTTACGGAAAGAGGGAATCGCTTTCATTCGCAGAAGAATTGCACTCTGTGGCTAATGTGTCTGGAAAAAGAGGAGGGAGAAGATTAATGCGTTTGCCAGGGTAGAAATACGCAGGACTTTGCTGGCCTGCTGGCTGCACACACCAGAAAGGGCAGCTGACTCTGCTAATAGAAGTGTATCGACGACGTAAACACGAACACAGACCCGGCCGTTTGTCTGTGTTTGTGGCAAGAAAGGAAAGGAGTTCCCGTGTCTGAGTCCCATCTGTCGCACTGTCTGAGGCGGCCACACCCTTCCCGAAACAAAGCTTGCCTCAATCTGATGTGCAAACAAATGTGTTCCCGCACAGAACGAAGTTCAATTTGTATTTATAATATGAGAAACTGAAAACAAAAGAATTTTAGAAACCAGAAACTAATAGGCACAGAAAAATCCTTTGAATAGACCGGTATTACTTTACTCAAAAGGTGTAAATAATTAAGCTAAGAATTTTTAACACTGTCATTTGGTTATGATAAATATGAATGCCACAATAACCAGAACCATTACTTAATTAATTTAATTGACATATTTTCAGACAGAATGTAATATCGTCAACCCGCTGAGCACTTGTTGTGGTATTCAGTCCTACGACTGGTTTGATGCAACCCACTTTGCTAACCTATCTTGTGCATAATTAGCACATCTCACATCCTACCTAATCTGCTTAGCGCATTCCACCCTTGCTCCCTCTTTTGTTTTTATCCCACACAGATCCCCCTAATGCTAATTGTACAAAACCCTCATGTCTCAAGTATATCCCTTCTCTTGGTCAACGTTCTCCGTATTGTTTACTCTTCCCAAATTCCTTTTAGAACTTCCTAGTTAGTGATTTTATCCACTTATATGATTTTCAGCACTCTCCTACAGCATCATATTTGAAAGGCTTCTATTCGTTTCCTTTCTGTAACTCCTATCGTCCATGTTTCGCACCCATACAATGGCACATTCCATACAAATATTTTTAGCAACGATTTCCTAATATTCGCACTTATATTTTCTGTAAGTAATTCCTATTTTTCGCGAAAAGCTCTCCTTTCCTGTGCTATCCTACTCTTTATGTCTACTATACTTCTACCATCCCTAGTTATTATGCTTCTTAAGTAGCAAAATTCCTTAACTTTCGTCAAATTATCCCTTCCGAATCAAACAACCTTTGTTATTCCACCGTTTCCCATACTACACTCCATTACTTTGGTTTTCCCTCTATTTATCCTCATATTGAACCCTTTCTCCAGGATCACGTTCATGCCATTTATTATGGTTTCCAAGTCTTCTTCTCACTTCCCTAATACTACAATATCATTGGCAAAGCTTAGGTTTTATCTTTTCAAAAGTCTGATATTTCGTTACATCATTCGAAACGCTACTTACGCGAATTTTGTCGCTCGACAAATGGCACGAATTAGAGATTGTCCCTAGTTCAGTAGTAAACTGTGCTTCCCGATTTAAAACGAATTTATTGCCGATTTCTTAGCGTTTCAAATTCATCGTTCGAAACACAGAGGGCCTCAAATCGGGCAAATTTGGTTTTGTCCATTTAAATAAATCAACAGTCGACACATTTTGATTATTGATTTGCATTGGAAGCTTGTTCTCACTGTAAACCCTTTGGCAATGCCACCAAAATCTTCACATGGTGATTTACCGTGACTTATGGCGAAAAAATTGCACGCAGCAGTAATACCAATGTTGTTATGCTGACATTTTGTTATGTTGTGCCTCTGAGCAGTCTCTGCAATAATGTATACGATTTATTTTTAATAGGCGACTGATTTCCACAATTTAACTTTTGAGTAAGACATGGACTGAACTATATCGTGACGTAGATAATTATTAATTATCACAAAATAGTTTTGGCTTTTAACAACATATTTTTGTAATAAAAAAAACGAAAGGGTGCAATGTTTCTTGATTGTTTTCTCAATGGAAGCCTTCTTTGAATGATGAGTAATAAAAGAATAATTCTTGGTTAAAAAGTTATTACTCATCAGGATCCATGCTTTCCTTTACGTTCTTCAGGTAATTGATCTGATGTATGTCAATATATTCATGACTAGATACCGCACTAATTATGATCACATAAGACCATATTGTATGATTTGAGACATTAACAACATATTCGAGGAGATGTATCGGAACTTGCTTCATTGCGTTTTTGCGAACCATCATGAACTACCACGTTGGAATCCTAGTCAAAAAACTGAATTATAAAAAAAAATTGTATGAAATATGCATTTATGTAAAGCTGTCAGGCTTGAGAAGCTGCAGTTAAAGACACCCTCCCATTGCTGGTCTCGCCTGACTCGGGACCATGGGATACGAACCTTTGATTGGTAATGCAAAGCTACCATGGATCTCACATGGAATTTTGAGTCTGTTGTATTGATTCTTACTCGTCGTGTTACGAAATTCATAGATAAATTAATGCTACAGAACAGAAAAAGAAACCCGCGCCTCTAGAAAGGCATATTTCAACTTTAAGAGAGTTCATGGAGTTATTAATCAATACTTTTACTTCATATGTAAGTCAAACACGTAAGAAACTGAAACAGCACTTAAGAGCACGTTATTCGAGCGATTAATACACAATAAAACACGATGTCACTACAGTGGACTTTCACCCAAAATATTGGACCTTATCCATCGAGACACCAAAATTAAATATATGTTTTCTATTATATAAAATCCTCATCTTTCTAATGGTGTCAACTATAAAACGATATCTGATATCCTCTAAAAAAGCTCATTTTTGTCGTTTTTCACTTTGGCGCCAGGTTTGTTGCTCCAAATTTACCAAAGTATATTGTCCACAAAGCTCTAAATCGTCTGACGCGTAGACAATCATATAGACATGCAAACTACAAAATATGAATACCTTACGTATTTTATTTATCTCTCCAGGATCATTTGAAAATACGAAAAATAACTTGGCCCTATTTTTTTCGACACCATTGTGGGCTCATAGATGCCAGGGATAAAATTTGTTTAATTATTTATTATTATTTTCGTAATCTACGCATGCCATTTATCTTGAAAACTTATTTTCAGGGTCTATTATTTAATAACTGCCACAATATTGAAGCTCAAAAGTGGCACTTTTGAAACGACGTCGTCTCCGACGAACCGCAAGCTTCGACGTAAAAGTCCGTATCTCAGTCAGAAATGAATATTTCTAACTGGAGTTTTGCATATGTTCATGTAAGACTTCACAGTACAAACTATCTAAATTTTATCAAAATCGGAAATGGTCGCGCGGGAATAGTTCCTCAAATCAGGACACGTGAAATGACCCACAAGTAACAGAAAATAAGTGTTAAAACATCTAAATAAAGTTTAGTGATTAGTCTTTATATTTTAGGAAAATTGTTCATATTTATGTATAAGTACAGTATTGTGTAACTTTTAAGTAAATTGTCGGTATTATAAATTTATGATTGATACACTGACCACGTGTAACTCCAAATTCGAAATGTGTCATGCAAGATGACAGTCCACAGTAGCCCCAGGCCAGCAATGGGCTGTAGAGCCGAACAAGAAGATTATAAATTTATGAGGACATAGAGTACTGTAGTATGATTACAAAAACTACAAATTAAAATAAAATGAACATCTTGACTGAGTAATTGAAAAGAGATCAGCTTTGGCGGTAGACAAATAAAAAGAGTTATCATCACTGGGGGACGGTCCTGGGCTGGTGATTCGTAGTTGTTTGGATTTGAAAAAATATATAATATTAAACAAATTAAAATTGGCTGTGAACCGCCCAACTTAGTATGCTTCGCACTGGAGAGGTAAACATTTTTGTATATTTTAGAAATACTTAAAATATGTTGCTACTTAAATTAAACGTTCTACATTTGCAAGTTATTTTGCGCTGAACAGACCAAATAGATGTTAGATCACCTACCTCATTTTTATAAATGAAATTCACAGTTTATATGTAAAAAGAGCTCAAATTTCGTACGTGTGTTTGTTTGTGTGTATGTATGTTCCGCAAACAAATTTAAGCGCGTGGAGAAATTTCAACCGAATTATGCACACACGTTCCTTGTGACTCGGAAATCAGCACTGTTGGGGTCCATTTGGACTGGGGTGAGGGGGCAGAATTTTTTTAAATATGCAAAATTGGCCGATATTTCCGTCGAATAAATACTTTTAGGGGTCAGTTACTTTTACCGTGTTTCCCGCGACATTATTTGTATCCACCATACCCTAATGACAAATAGAACAGGATACATTATGCCCTTACGAATCCTGCGTGTATGCGTGCGGCGGCGGCGACGACGACGTTCGCGAGAAACAAAACGTATCCCAGCTTAAGTAAAATGCTTGTTATATTTAAGCATTAATATCCCAGACATCGCTAGGCACCCAGATAGTTATTTCATAAAACTGAATTGGAAGATATTTACAAGGCCGTCGGTGTTTTCAGGAGAGAGATAGAGAGAGAGGGAGCTTAAGGAGGAAGTAACGTGAATGGATGTAATTTTGCGGGGGGGAAAATATAAAGCGTACTATTGATTTCATATTGGAGAAATAGTATAGTATGTTGTAAAAAAGTTTATTTATTCGTCTTAATATATTGTGCGAAAGATAAGTACACATTATTAATTTTGAATTAATAAATCATTAGATTGCAGGCCTCGATTATGGAACCCTGGGAGAAAGAGTTTAAATTTGTTTTCAATACTTAACGTGTAACGATGTCATTGGATTTTTTTTGCTTTAGGTCACGTCAACTATAAGGCCATTAGCGACCAACATAAATTACATTAGCACATATGAATAGAACGTAGAATTGTGATAAATAAGTTACATATGATAAAAAGTTAAGTTATATTTTTTCATAAATATTGATGTCTTTTAAAAATTGTAAATTTCTTTTAATTGCTACTTCCAAAGATGTGATATCTTTAGGTCCATGCAATCCGATAATATCTCTCCTCTGCTTGTAATGTTTGTGGCAGTGGAAGATGATGCCGTCCATGGTTATGTTCATCATGCACGAGCTACATTGTGGTGGAGGTTTTCTATAAAAAGAAAGCAATGAGAATAATTGGTGTGGTTGGTCCTTACTATGGAAATTACTATTTGCTCCTTTCTTGTTAGAAGCTTGAGGAAGAGTAAATCTGGATAAGAGTTCAGGTGTCGGTGGAATGGTCCGTTGTTCCAATGGTCCAGGAATTAGGTCTGTAAATCTTCCAAATGTCATCTACGGTACATGTTTGGTCGGATATAAAATTGTGGCTTGAGTTTGCAGTGAGTTTAGCTAGGCGGTCAGCTACCTCAGTTCATAAAATTTATTGTTGGCAGGGATCCAGCATACGGTCATATGATGATTTTTATTATTAGAAATCCAAATATTGTCTCTGATATTGTTCAGATTGTTAAGGTACAGGTCAGAGTTTTTTAATGCATTAAATGAGTCGCATAATATTAGTGTATTTGGAAAAGTATTTTCCAAGCAGTGCTTAGTTGACATCAATAGCGCGTAAATCTCAGCCGTAATAGGTGAAGCGCCTTTGTGTATAGCTTCAGTTTTTGATGATCCATTGGTGAACCTGGCACATCCAACTCCTTTAGGCGATTTTGACGCATCAGTGGATATGACTCTTGAGTCATTGTAACGTTCACTAAGATCATAAATTTTTGAACTCCGATCGATGTTGTGCTTTTGGTTGTTGGTGAAACTGTTGAGGGATGCATCAGTCGGGATTTCCGTGAATAGATGGGAAGAGAAGGAGTTAAAATCAGAAAGAGGGGATGAAAAATTTAGGAAGAAGAAGTTATTGGAAGCGTTTTGGTTTACCGAGTAATAGGATAACGGTTTTCTTATGGTGCAGATTATAGCAGATCTTGTTTCTTACTCTAGCGTTCGTCGTTGTTTTGTCTCTTAAAACATGTTTTGCAATTAGCGATGTTGTTCTGTAATGCAGAGGTAGTTCATTTGCTTCAGCTAGAAGCCTAATTATCGGAGTGGTTCTGAAACATCCAGTAATAATTAGTAGCGTATTATTAAATGTTGCATCTCGCCTATCTAATATGGATTTGTTAGCCGAGTGGTATATTTGTGAACCATAATCAATTTTATTTCTGATTATCGCTTTAAATGTGAGAAGAAGAGCGTTATTAGATGTTCCCCCATTTCTTGCCACAATTGCTTTTAATATGGAAGTTCTTTTTTTAATATCCATGATGAGGTCATTAATATGTTTGTTAAACTTAAGCTTAGAATCCCAACTTATACCTAATATTTTTATATTTTTACACTGTTCTATTATATTGTTATTCATCCATAATGGAAAGTAAGTTAATTTTTTCTTTTTGAAGAAAATTATAGTTTTGCATTAACTGAAGACCAGGAAAAGCCAATTTTATTTGCCTAAGAGTTCATATTCCATTAGGTTGGTGCCTTTTTTTATAAATATTATATCACCCGCGTAATTCAGCATTATTGTACGTGGTTTTATAGCTTGATTCATGCCGTTTATGGCAATAAGGAATAGTACTATGCTGAGGGTGGATCGTCGTACAGTACCATTTTGCAGGGTAGCTTCTTTCGAGTATACATCTTTTGTTTTTACAATATTGGATCTTTCCGATATTAATGAGGCAATACAATTGAATATTTTTTCCTTGGATTCCTTAACTTGCTTAGTTGGTTGTTGATAAGCACATCGAGTCGGGCATAAAATAGTAATACAGTTGCGAGATATAGAAAATAATTACAATATCTTAATTTAAGATGTATGTATAATTCTGTACATGTATTTATTGACTTATCTTATTTCATAAGAAAAAAAATGAAATTCTATGTGCTTAATAACTAAACATTAACGAAATCCTACTTCCTCCATTCTTTCTTTTAAATATTAGTTGTTCCAATTATAATTTTAGGAAAGTATAAAGTGTATTATAATTCCAAAACCTAAAAGCGTAATTTTCAGTTCTCAAGGAAGAAACGATAAATCAATTTATCGAACAACGTTGTTCGATAACAATTTCAAGAGTTCTTGCGAGACTGCAACGCCCTATTTCAAAGTAGTCCTTTGTCAATTCAATTCATGATTTCCGCTTCTTAAAGGGTTTGTTGGCGGCTTTCTCGCATCAAGACCGAGCTCATTCGAACGGGTCCAAAATATAAAGGAAGGAACCTGGTATTAGGTGGTGAGAGATAAATCAGGTTAAAATTGTGTCCGGGCAAAGGGTTGCGGGGGAAAGAGCGGCTGAGTGGGCACTCCGTGATCGGAAAGCGAAAGGGGATGCGACAGAACAGGACGGTCCATGGGGCTCCACGAATTAGACCAACGGCCCAATTAAGCTGCGCCATTCAACTTAACCGACACTAATTAAAATATAAATATTCACGATTTATTAATTTTAAATTATTGACATGCAATTCATGAAGCTACATTCAGGTATCACGTACTTTTCCTTTATTTTGTACTATTTATTACCATTCCTCTATTTAATTCATTATTTTAATTAATCTCTGTTTACAGGTTCAATCATTTGTTTGTTACATCCACTTTTCCATTTTCAATCATTTCCCCAAATTTATACTTATTTACAAAAGAATTATCAGCATTAATATTAAATATTAGAAAATCACAGATTTAATGGATTAACTGAATGTAAAAGTTGATAAATATTAATTAATATAGTCTATTAGTTACCCAGACGCAATTCAAGATTCGCGGAAAGAAACCTTAACATTACATTTTACTTTCAGTTTTATCGCCAGTTTCTACCAACATTATGAACACTCATGCCCATGTCAAGATTCAAACCCGGGCCTTTTGTAATGTAAGGCGGTGACGGTGACCGCTACACCATTGGCGGTCAGCTATTCCTCTATAGAATTATACCCTATTTATTCTATGTCGCAAGTCATAGAACACAAATTTTTCTTGTCCCAAGTTTTTCTTGCAAACATGAGAACTCATCACTTTCTTTAAAGTGTTGTTCTTCTTATTGTGGTAATCAGTCCTAAGACTGGTCTGATGCAATCCTACATACTAACCTATTCTGCGAAAGCCTTTTAATTTCTACATAGCTACCACATTCCACATCAGCCCTGCTTATCGTATTCCTCCCTTGCATCCCTCTTCTGTTCTTCCACGACATAGTTCCCTCTGATACTAATTGTACGAGGTCCTCATGTCTCAAAACGTGACCTATTAATCTGTCCCTTCTGTTGGTCAAATTCCTCCAAATTTTTCTGTTATTCCCTATTCTTCTTAGAACTATTGCCTCATTTCAACCTACCCGAAATAAAGTTTCTGAATGTGGCAGATGTAATGACAGCCATTTAAAAAACATTAGTTGTGAGATATTTAATGAAAGAGGTAGATTTTATTTTAAAAAATCCAGCATTTGATACCACTGGAACTAAGAAATGATATCAAAGTGCAGAAACACACTTATATGTTTAAAAAAAATTGAAATAATTTTAAGCCACTCCAAAAGTTACATCTAATGTGTTGCAATAATATTCCGGGAAATAAACGGGGAAACCACTCCGAAAACTTACATTTCATTAATTTTCCTGGATTAATTGGCAACGATCTATGATTTATGTTTTCATGAACATTTTGAAAACTACGGTTACTCTTATATTATTATTTTAAAAATCCACTAGTTGAAATATAAATAGAATTTTTTCTCGCTCATCTTATTAACTGGAGTGATGATGACAGGATTTATTTTTATTGCGTCCAAGAAACGTACCTACTGTTTAATTCTCAAACCAGAAAATGCCGAAAGTTTGAAATATATTGTCTTTAAAAATTTAATAAGACAAAATTATATGAAAAGTCATTCGCATGGAAGCTATAGCCAACATAAAACTATGTGTGACTTGCAAACGAATATTCCACGTGACCTACAGTGACACGTGCTCATAGTTTGGCGCTACTTGCAAAGCCTTCTCATTGCAGCAACGAAATAAAAACATTTCTCCTCATTCCAGCATACCAAACATCATGACAAATGTGTCCATTCCATTCTCGTGTAGTAGCAAATTTAAATACGACATTCCCGTAACACCTTCCGGTGTATCTTACAAGCATCTAGTAAATAATCCCACCACAAGAATTGACTAAGGGGCAGGATAATAGTGACTTATATCAGTTGCCACATTAGCACATTTAGTGACAACATTGGATGACAGGCATTTCATGCGAAAGGCAGTTGCGGATCGTTTAACATCAACTGTACCAGGTGTGACATTGTTTCCGTCACTATTCAATGGCGTCTGTTTCACAGCGAAGCGGTTGTACACATTCCTCATGTATGGGTTTGTTTGACCATGGACCTCCGGCGAAGGATCTCAGGCTTCAATGCTCTCGTAATCTCAAAGTGGCGTGTACAATGTCAAAAAAATCAAATATTTCTTTTCTTTTCAGACGAATAACATTCAGAGCGGTGTTTTCAGTATAAACATTATACGATATCGTGGTGGCCATTCTATGAACGCACTTCTGACGCTACATTTCAGCAAGACAGTGACCGATCAGAAGTTACTTGAAACGGCCAACCTTTCATAAACGCATAACAGATATAGGTTCTTCCGTGGCGTTTACTGGATATATTAGGTCTACATATTTTCATCAAGTACCTCCGGCAGCCAGTATTGATCCATCTCACCCTTGATTTAAATACCATGATGAATAAAGGCACTCATTGTAATTAGAGAACGTTCACAAAAGGCTGACATATTCGCCTTCGTTTGTGTTAACTGATCATTATTTATTTATATCGATATTTCTATGCTCTACATTGTGGTGGGAGATAATGACTTTTGGTTATCTATTAAACGTGAACTTTTACACCACACTTACTTTTAGGTTTATTTTTAATGATATTTGACTCTGGACCATTTTAACAAATATGTATATTTGAAGTATATACAACAAAGGACTGTTTACAACATTAAAATAATTTGTTACTACATATAATACTATTATTATCTATTTGAAAAATTCCTATCATTTTACTTGCTCCGATCAGCCGCATGAATTACAGATTGACCGTGGTGGTTTAGGAAAATTACACCAATTCACCAATATAATACATAAAGCATACCCCGCCGTTAAAGTTAAATAAATAATTTTCGTACACAGAATTTAGAAATTAAAAAAAAAACGAAATTACCGCGTCAACATGAGAACATTATTGGTTCCTTACTATGGCCGATAACTGCTGGGTGCTACAGTTCGGATGTTCGTCTGTGGTGTAGGATGACGAAACGAGAACCCCTTTGCTGCTTAGTCGCTGAAGGTCTCTGGTCGCTGGGCTCGGTAGCTGGTTGTCTGTTTGCTGACGGCTGAACAGGTTGATGACTGGCTTTGGACTTCCTGTCCAACTTCCCTCTCGACTTAAACTCTCTGACGGTCCTTTCCTCCCGTTCAGCAGACCAACTCCTCAGCTCAGACTTGGCTCAACCGTCCTCCTCTCGGTCTCCACACCAACTGTTTTCATCTCTCGCGTTCTCCACACCACCTCTCCTCTTCCCTAACTGTCCAGATCCCCACCCTTTGCGTCATTACCTGTGGTTCTCGTTCCATCTGGGCCACCAGTCACCACTTCTGATTTTGAGAACACACCCCCAATTGCCCGCGAATTTGGGCAATCGTCGCCATTTTGACTCTTGGTGGGGAGAAATAATGTATGTGCTCGCACGCCCGGTCAGGTATAAGCAACAGTTCACACCTCTTTGTGCTGGCCTACCCCACAAATTCCTCAGACAGATGTTCCCACGTTATTTTCTAATCCCGTCCCGCACATGGAACAAACAACGTGTATCCCATGCGGTCTGCCGGATACTTAGGTCAAGAATCTATCTATTTTAATAATTACTTAATAACTAATATCTTAATGACTAGTATATATCTATCTTAACCACTACTTAATATCTAATATCCAATACATGTGGTTTACTACAACATATATATATATATATATATATATATATTCCTCTAATAATATGAATTAATATACTTCGGATATTTTCCGTCAATCATCCGTAAGAATAGTATAACCAATTCAACAGGAAACAAATTGAAAATAATTTACTTGAGGCATGAGACAATCTCCGGTTATGCATATTCAATTACTGTACTGATGTATTCAATGTGTCTGGTGTGAAGAGTTTATCATTCATTTTCTGTAATTGTATTTTAATTTTCAGAGGCATAATAAATCAACCTCAGGAAACAGATGTTAGCGGATGAAATACTTTTTCTGATTTATTACCCCTGAAAATAATGTGTAAGTGATTTAATATCCAATATACTTCTCATTTCTGCTGTTCCAAATTAAACACGGGCTTCACCTGCTTCTGGAATCAATCTTCATAACCCTACGTAAGATTTACTTCTTGTAATAAAATCTAGATACATTATTTTTCATAGATATTTATTATACCTTTGCAGTGATTTCTGGTTTGTAATTTAAAAGTTACGTGTATCTCGATACGTTTGTTCTGCATTCTTAAATAATGTTTTCTTTTTTGTTACACGTTTTACTTTTCCCTTCACTTTCATGCATTCTAAAATATTACAATAAAATTTACACTGAAATTTAAAATAAATAATTTGAACTCGAGGACAAAATGATAATAATTCATAAGAACATCTTTCGTGTTAAATATATATCAGACAAATATTCTATAAGTTCTTCATGACGTGAAATGTTAAAGGAATACAATTACACAAATCGTATTTGTTCTAAAAAGGTTGAAACCGCCTCCCTCATTAAGATGTATCACATCACACTTCCCACAGACTAAATTCCCTTTTGTAGTCCCAACATTTATTTGGTAGCTGCGCATGATTAAACTCAAATAACGAGCTCATTGCAAAAAACTCTCTTCTTCCGTTCGTTGTTAAATTTATGTGAAAATATACGACCGTTATGGGCCCAGATCTGTCTCTCAAATCGATAGATCAAGAATCTACGAAATAGCAATACGACAAAATTCCTAGAATGTAGAAATCCAACCGAAAAATCAAAATTTTCAAGACGCTAGTCAACGAAAAGGTAAAAAATATGTTCAACTAGACTTTTGATAAATGTAAAATAAATTTAATAAATTATATTTTTTCTTTTTAAATTAGAAAATTTTTAAATCAGTACTGAATAAAAATTTAACGAGATATAATAAGATTTTGTGAAGATTTTGAACCGCATTTAAGATAATGTAGTTCATTAACAGTCATTCGTCAATAAAATTTTGTTAGTTTAACATGAACCAGAAACCAACCACATCAGAGATGAAAGAAATTTAAAAGAATTTTTAGTTTTACCAGTCTCCAGTAAACAAGGAATGAATGCTATGTAGCTAAACTCGCCTCAAAATTATCATTTACTGACTAATCCCCATTTCTACAAATAATAATCGAAACTCGTTTTTTGTTTAAATCTAAATTCAACGAAAGAAATTTTCTTTAATCTTCCTAATACATTTCATTTAATAGGTTTTGAAATACAATTTTGTTAATAGAGAACAAATATGCTATTACTACGCCTTTCTGTTACTAGTTCTCGCATTATATGAATTACCAAAAGAACTAGAAAAAATACAGAAAAAATAAAGTAAATACCACACGTCGTTGTGCTAGCGTTACAATATCTTCAGGTGATACAAGAACTTATATACGCAACAACGACAGTCTGGAATTTCGACATATTCTTCTTACCTGTGGGATATTTTTATCTGTGAAGCTCTATCAGAAATTCCCCTAGCTGTGCTTTCTAGGGCTAAAATTTAACGTGGTCAAGGCACGTTGACTGAAAATGTAATAAAAAACGAATTGAATCAATAGAGAAACGTCAGCTATAAAGACATATAGCATAGTTCATTATCACAAAACGTCTCTTTTACATTTGGACTTTTTAAAAGGGCAATGAAGACATAAGAGACAGTCTATTAGGTAAATGAGCATATGTTAATGCAGAAGCTTATAATGAAAAGATTACATTTAGCTGCTACAACTGTCAAAACACAGACTTCTAGCCCTCACGAGGCTTCTATGACTGATTAACGTGAACGTACTCTTCCCACTCATTAAAAAATATCACGTGCACTTGTATCACCTCCAGCCTTTCTCATTTAATAATATGCCTCACAGGCTACACTGTCACGAGCGCCATTCAAAATACACGTGCCTTTTCCCAGCTACATCGCCACCAACTTCCCACACTTAATGTCTGACAGTATTTATATGTCCTCGACATGTGATTTCCATATGGAGAACATTCTCCTCCAGACAAAATTAACAAACGCTGGCAACGTTTGAAAACTTTGTTTTACCGTCACTACATTCGGTTTATTTTAAACAATATAAATTGAATTTTATTTGTCTACGCAATGCCACAAACGGTGCTCGCATTTAATTATTGCAGTAATTTAGTAATTTTTGAACATGTCTTACTAATTGTCTTGTTAATCATAAATTGCAATTTTTTACCATAACGAATTCTGTTCAGTAAGTTTGCCAGTTTTCTGATTAAAAGGCTGTTTAGCATATAACGAGCGTATGCGGCAACGTAGTTTATTTTCCTGAGGTAATAAAAAGCCTCGTGTCTCCGAAATACGCTGACCCTCTTATCAGTCCAAATTCTGAATGTGTCGTGTAAGATGGCAGTCCGCAGTCGACTCGGTAGGCCAGGTCCCTCAATGACCTACAGAGCCAAGGAAGAATATGAACAAGTGTCTTCAAAATTGTAGTGGGCTAAAGAAGAAGTATAATGTTTGCAACATTTCAGCGTTGCTGTCGATTGTTGATTAGCGTGTTCTTTCACACGTCTACAAAATGATAAAAGAAATCATATTATACTCAAAGACATTGAAGTCTAATCGGTTTTCAACATTCCTGAAGTCAATTTGGGTGACTTTTTACACGCTGATCATGTTCCGTGTCCGATATTTTCAGGGGTGACATAAAACACGATTGTACTAACCTGCTCACCCATTTCAACTGAACCAGTTAATCAAGTTGTGGAGGTTACAGCATTTAAGACTTAAGTTTCCGTCTGCTCTTTCTGTAAAGTCGAAAAGAGTCAGGAATTACATTCCGCAGGTTCAGACAGTATAGTGTAAAATGTATGCAACTGTATCAAGCGTTGTAGAAAAATTTAAGACTTTAACTGGTATTAACTGTCTATTGCTCTACAGAACCATCTTAGATTGGTGACCATTCCTTTTATACAATGAAAGGGGAGGCAAAGTTGGATAAAATGCTTACAAAAAATGTTTACATTTCTACGGGCGAGCCAGATCCTTCTAATTAGTTAAAGAGGTTGCTTCATCATAAAGGCGGCATAGGTTTTAGAAATGATAACTTTTGTGGAGAACCAGCGCAGTCTACTTTCGGTATACATTGAGCCAATAGTTTATTTACACGTGCAATAAGTTTATTTTTCAACAGAAACCATTTCTGAGAATCATACTGATTGACTATTCCGTTTTATATTTCAGATTTCGTATACCCAAGCTTGATCACTTTTTAAGGATTAGCATACAGTTACCGAGCGATCCTGACGTAGTCTCAGCCATGCGATGCAACCTCGTGTCATTAGACTAATGCGAATGAATGTACGGTTCCGATGGCGACGGGATCTGATAGGAATCTCTTGCTACGTTGATTCAGAAGAGACATGCATGCGTACCCACGGACGACGGTCTGCATCTTCCTTCCTTGGGGCCAATTAGTGTAATGGAGCATTCGTTGTGTAGCACGGCTGGAAAAATAAGCGTAAAACCCATCAAAAGCAGAAACTGTATGCTGAATGGAGATCACAGATGAATACTCAGATGCACTGCATTACCTGTAAATCATTTAAACTGTCGGAGTAGTATTTACATGAGCATTGACTAGATATTATTTTGTCTATGGAAAATCAAAGTTCAATAAAAATGTTCGTCCAACAGTATTTTGTGCATAAATTATTAACATGCAGTGCTTCTTTATTTTAATTACACAAGTACAAAAAATATTTGTTCACATTTATGTTTATTTCCACTTGTCTTCTTTTAACAAATATTCTAAATTGTTATAAGCAAATATTTTCTAATAACTACGAATAAAACCTTTGCTACACTGACAAATCAATTAAACTATATAGAAGAAATACAATAATGGAAAAATGTCAACCGGACCAGGGAATCGAACCCAGGACAAGGAAAAAAATTAACTATATGCTTAATTGGGTTGAAATTGAGTATTCCCACTAACTTAGCTTAGAATTAAACTATATATTTAAAAAGGATGTTTGCATATTTGTAAGTTTTATGTAGTTCTTATATAAATTTAAACGCATGGAGCAATTTCTACCGAATTTATTACACGTGTTTTCTGCGACTCACAAACAACCACTGTTGCTACCACGGCTACCAGGAGTAGACAACGGCAATATTAAAATACACAAAAACTGATAATATTTTAGAGGAATAAATATTTTTCGGGATCAGTTACTTCGTGCTTTATACGATTTAACTTGTGCATAACCACATTAAGAATGGAATAAGAATATCTATAAGTGTATGGGTGGGATGACGTTCCATAAAAATAACAAGAAAACAATCGTGATTGAGTGATTGTGTCAGAGAATTTTAATTCTGACGTCCAATACAACCGGTTAATCCAAATCGGAGACCTTGTCTTTAAGCTGGCGCCCTTATTCAGTCTCTTCAGAGCCGACAGAAGGTCACGACGTATGAAGGGAGGAGCGTGCAATTCTCATCTGCCGTAATGTCAGTTCTTGGTCGATTGACTGAAGTGGTTGCCATGGCTGTGTGAAACCTAATAGTAGGGTTACACCAGACTGAGGACTAGTTATCCTATATGAGCTCGGGAGGTGGACAATGATGGGTCGACAGTTGACTAAATTAGTTACAACCAAGACCAACTCAAGTCCTTGGACTAAGGTATCGAGGTTGGAGTTAATTGGCCAGACTTAGTATCCCACGTCATCAAAACTGCCTGACTACAATTACATGCTGGATGGGTATTCAATCTTCCTATTTTAAAGGAATAGCTACTAGTTTACACAGACACTAAGTGGCATTGGATAGAGAGTCCGTTCACTGCGTGGATGAAGTAAAAGCTTCAATAATTCTGCAGACGAGCCAACCCTGGGCGTTTCGTGGAGTTGTATAGTGCTACACGTTTCCTTGAGATTGACCAGAACATTCAGAGGAAAATCTGGTAGGGGTTGGACTACGTTCGATAGCCGATAGTCATATTCTTAAATTGCAGACGATCATCATACCTGTGAATTAGCAGTTCAGTACCTAAAGCGGTGGTCACACGATGTTGGTTTAGCAGCCACTGGTTGCTGATCCTAGCAGTGGAAAGCTACCAGCACCAGCAACCAGGGATCACACGACATACAGCAGTGGCTGACGGACAGCTCAACACTGTTTAGTGCTATCAGCCACTATGGACAAATTTAAAGATATCATAAAGTAAGCATTTCCGGACCAATGTATATGGGACTTTTTTCTCGATCTGATGGTCAAAATATTCGACACTTTTTAACACCCTGTATAATTAACGTAAATTTTCCCCTTTCGATAAATTTCTTCTTCAAGAGCACTTTTGAAGAAATGTAGAATAAAATATAATGGAATTAAACTTTATAACTGTAGGCGTTAAAAATATAAAAAAAATGTACTTGGCTCATAAATAGTGTTATTATGGCAGAAATTATTATAAGAACCATATGAAATCAATTGATATAACTCGAGAGTCGGTAGAGACTTCTTATTTTACAATTATTTAGAACTAATCCATTTTAAGTGAGTAATTAAAGTAATCAGTTATAATTATTGAAAATGACTATACATACCCTCATCCTATATACATGATAAATTTCAAATGGTTTATCCGAAAATGATCTGTAGCACTTTTCAAAATCGTTTTTGTAATGTAAATATGTAATAATTTATTACTTCTCCCCTTTCAGTTTGTACTGTATTACAAATTCTATCATAGTGGTAGAACGTGTCTTAGTAGCGTGACAGATAGTTACGTATCCGTTCTTTTGATCAAGGCTACTTCTTATTAATAAATCTCTATAATAGAAATAGTTCAAATGTAACACATTTCAATCTAATTAACCGATTAATTTAATAAAAAATCATGTCACTCCGTCTTATATCCAAACAGAAATAAGAGAATTAACAAAGTGATCTGTTATTATGTGACTCGCCATCCTTGATGACTCTTCGTTATAAAATACTCATAAATTGAGAATTAAGGATAAATTCTTTTCAAATATTTAACTTTGATAGCCTCAGGACCATTATTTCGCCGAACGTTGAATAAAAATACGATAATTACACAGTTTTTAACCTTTTCGCCGATTTACTAGTGCTAACAATTTCATATAGCGTTTGTATATTTAAATCGGTTTCTGCGAGAATGTCCGTAAATAAGGATAGATCTCATGTGTCTAAATGATAGGTTGTAAATTTTTTATAAAGTATGATATATATTTTTAATCATAAAAGAGATCGGTTTCGAATATTGAATTTTCTTAATTTGTTACATGTTATCAATTAAAATTAATGGATACCCAATTCTATATAATATTTTTTATTTATAAACGATATATCCCCACATATATCATTTCATGGGGCGTAACATAGTGGGACAACGATTTCTTCTCAAAGAATAGAATTAAGAATTGGCAGTAATCATTTTTTTATAATACAACTTTAAGCAGTAAAATTATGTTCCCATGCTTTTATTTTCATTTTAGTGTTTATGTTATGTTACTTGTGCGATACATTACTCAGTGTCGGTTGTTCCAATTAATGAGTTTCATTAAATGTAGCTGTGAATGGAACGATACAGCTTGTTAGAGTTTAGACTTACATAAAACGGTTATTATTAAATTTAAAATATCCATACCTCTTAATGATACTAAGGAGGAGGGAAACATGAATATGAGTTTGTTTCCGAGGTGCAGGAAGCAGGTTCTTTCGAGGAAGAACGAGGCAACCATGTGAAAGTTCCGTAATTCTAAACAACGACTTCGTGGTCATAACCGGAAAAGTTGAAAATAAGTGTTTCGAATTTGGAATAACATGATGGGGAGCGATCAATTTAGCGTAATCATGGCTCACTTTGAAACCTTACATAGGAACATAGATAAAAATTATACTGAGTTAAAAATTGATGTTAATATAGGGTTCGCGGAAACCAACGTAAATTTTAATGCTTTGGAAAGTGAATTCCAGAATTGGAAAATAAAGTAGACATTGTGAAATAGAAAATGAGACAAACATATTAATCTAGGAGACAGTCAAAAGATAATTTAATAATCGATCAGGAAGTAGTTATAGCAGAGCTCGAGATTTTAAAGTAACTGGTATTTAATGCAGCGAAACCTCAAAATAACCTCCAAGGAAACTGAAACAAATTAAGGATTCAGGAGAAGTAGACAACAAGAACAAAGTGTTACAAAGTGAATTGGGTAAAAAAATTAATGATAATATAAAATCGGATATCACCCGATTAGAAATAAAAATTTTATATTCGTAAATGGGTATTATCTGTAAGTGAACGTCAGTAAAGGAACACGTAGTTATATTTGTGAGACTTAAAGACTTGGAATAAAATTTTTTGATTAGGTTAGTAAATAATATGAACAAAATTAAGATATAAGAATAACCAATCGAGTTAAAGTGATTTTAAGGATAGCCAGCGGAAGAACAAGGACCGATGGTCGCAAAGGTTGAGTTTTATTGATATCTGATGACAAAATTTAACAAAGCGTGGATTGCAATGTCATTAATTTGTTCAGGAGGATATTGCAAATCTAAAACATAACGAAATACGGAATTTGGCTGAAAAAATCAAAAGCCATCGGCTTGGGAGAAAAAAGAAGGGTTGGCTTTTTAAATTGAATTTGATTAAATTTTTGTATATTGTAAATTAATAAATTTTGATTTAATTCATTTACATATCTATTTATAATAATATTCTTAATTTAAAAACAATATATTCCTATATATTGATTTCAGTAATAATAAATTATTTTTTATAGTTCCTCACATATACCATAATGTTAAAAATAAGCTGTGAAAATTTCAGTACAGTATCCATAACTGAATGCCCCCGATTTATTAATTGGGATTACTGTTCTATTCCACAATGTTGGGATGTTATTGTATATCGGAGAAAAAGACATCTAAACATCGTTATTTTGACATTGGCTAGACGGGGACTTTCAATCCACCGTAACGAATAATCACATTTAATAGCTTATCATATATTAACTTCTCTCCAAGCAGATATAACACCGGCCTTCTTTCTCCTTTATGAGAATGGTTACAAGTCACGTTTTACTGAGAACTTGGCAATTTTACCCGTTCTATTTGGTTTCCATTTGGCTTACACAACGAACCAATCCGCATTCCATAATGGGTATAATCAAGGATTGTTATGTGATTTCTCTTCACACGGCCTGCACTGCGAAACCATTTACTCATAAACAATAACTAATGTGCTCGCTCCATTTTAACCCCTTACTCGGAAGTATTTACTCATATTTTCAGTACTTCGTTCTCGATGTTTATACTTTCTGCAATTATTTTTATTTAAAAAATTGCAAACTTTTTGTAAAATTTATAATCATCATGCGTTCGTATTCAAGTTAACTCCAAAAATATCCACATATTACACTCCACTTATCCCTCTGGATGAAAATTCAGAGACTAGAGAAAATTTTCGGTACAGGCTTTTGACATCAATCGTCAAGATCTAGCAGTTTTTCCATTAACATTGCGTATTCAGGCCAACGCACCTTGATAGCTCTCCCTTTCCCATTAGAAACCACATTCTTCGTCACAACCTTAAAATTCCCAAACGCCATCAAGGCATGCAACTAAAATCAAAAATAAACAACGCTGACTAATGGTAGATTTATAATCTCATCTCCATCAGTCGGAAAACTAAGTACACTATGACTATGCTGATAAATTCTTGGTTATCCTGATGCCCTGCCCGTGCCATACAGCAGCCATATCAAAATGATGATTTTATGTTTGCATCTGGACTGATAACTGAATATAAAGGGTAAGAAGCGAATTTCGGTTTAAGTGACATGTATTTTTCCGGCTTTCACCTAATAATTCCAAAGTGGTCGTCCTCTCTTTCCAGGTGAAATCTTAAAATATTCTATTTTGGTTTGTATTGATGTATTTTTATTGGGTTGAATATTGTCGCGTACGCATATACTATTATGAATATAGTTAATAAATAATGCTCATATTTAACATTTTAGTGTCCCATTGTCCAGTTTTGCTGGGTTATTTCTGGTAATTGAAGAATTTGCCTAGTCCTGCGTTGGGAGGAACTCAAGAAGGACGTGGATAGCTACTGATGATGAGCAGAACGTACTTCTTGTGTAGGCTGTCAGTGGTTTGTCCTACATCAGTCGTACTAACTGTTAATGGAGACCTGCAGATAGTACATTAAAATTATGGTGAGCTGAAAAGAGCAGTGCATTAATTGTGTTGGGTACGGACTCTTGATACCATAACTTCTTTCCTTCCTGAGATGTTTGGGGGAGAATTATGTCGTTGTAGTTTTCCAATACGCTGGGGAATATCTCTTGATTCCTTTCTGTTCTTTTCGTGGACCATTTCTTTCAAAAGTAGCCAGAGAGGTACGCGCTAGCATCCTTTTTGGTACATAATGGGATGGTCGAGATGTTGAGTTGTTACGAGGTCAGCCTCCGTGTTTCCTAGCATGCCAGCGAGTGCAGAAACCCACATTATCATTATTTTATTGTTACTCAGATTTCTCCTCCAGATGATATGGTTTTCCTTTTACATTTCTGTAGCACTAGATTTTTAGTGAACTGATGCTGGTGATGGAGGCAGTTACAGTGAGGATGTTCGCACTTGAACTTTCCTCACATTAATTGGTTGTCGTGAGTAGTGCATACGTTGCTGCTGTGGCTATAGATACTAATGTGATTCTGAAGGCGTCAGCAGTTACAAGCACGCAGCCTACGCCTTCCCCTAACCTGAAGACGTCGGTATGGATGATCCTGCGGTAATCATGCTCCTTTCTCCCATTAATTGTTGTTTCTAGTTATTGTGCTACTTTTGAGAAGAGAGGTGTCTGATTGGATGTATTGGTTTTTCTATGGGGGAACCCTGAGGGATGAGTTATGTAATGACGTTATTATTTTACTAGAATCATGAAATTTTATGCCACAGTAAATAAATTAACACAATAATTTTTCAGTGATAAGGTTCCTGTCATGTACGGTAGAATTAATCACACGAATAAATTTGAGATTATCACGTTTCGTACACGAGGCACTTATATCTGTGCGAATAAAGTGTTGATGTCTGTCATTGGTATCTCTGGATGTTCTCACCAATGTATTGGGAATTGGTTAGGAAGTGGTCCTGAATGAGTTGAGTTAATTTTTTCTCTTCCCACTTAAATTGACTAAACTCCGTTCAGAAACTACTTTAGGATTATTCTATACATGTCGCAAGGGGTTGATCCCTGGAATAAACGAGTTACTTCAGTTAAGACGAAAGCTCTATTGATTTCCCAAGTTTGGTGTAGTATAGAGAAGTTTATATTTATTTGGTTGGGCCTGGGCCAACAGCTGGTGGCGATGACGGCAAGGGCTTTTCCCAGAACACGTTACTTGGCAGCGACGGCGGTTTCCGAATGCGAGAACTCACTTTCCTGATCCGGATCATGCGAGTGTTGGTGTGGTCCTCTTTGACCGTGTGGCGAGTTGACTAATTCAGGACGGGCTTTCAACGCCTCGCCTCGCTCAGACCGCTGAACGTAGCACTCTCACCTTTGCGAGCTCTTATGCACCATTAATTATTTCCGCAACGAGTGACCAGTAAAGTATTTTGCACATCGGCACATTTAAGTTAGGGAAATCCGTATTCTGCCTGAAATCTCTGACTTACGTAGTTCTAAACTTTTTGGAGGATTACATTCATAATCCCCGTAATGCATTGGATATTGCATTCACCATTTAAATTTAATAGGGTACTTTCAATCTATTTTTAATTTTATTTATAAGAAACTTTATAAAAGATGTTCAGTAAAAATAAAATGTTAACTAAGGCATTATACACAAGAGTACGACGATTTTCTACATTATTGAGTAGCATTATGCTTTTAAGCTCTCAGTTAAATCAGTTCCTCGCTTCCAAAAGTATGCTACTATGTTCAAAAGACCTTGGGCATATGGCAAGAGTTGTCCGCTGATCCCATTGGATCAGTCGTCCAACTGCCTCCTGAAACTTGTTGAGACATGGAGAAGGGAATGCTGCGACCCCACAGCAAACTCGTCTCCCGTCATTCGGAAGGGCGTGAGAATAGTACCCAATGCCCAACCTAGCTGATGCAGGCTTTCTAGGGTTTTCCCTGCATCTCTTTAGGTGAAACACCGAGTAGGGGCCTTAAATCATAGCCCGGGGGCCCTAATTAACCCTTGGCTACCTTGCTCCACCTTCCGCATCCCCCCTTTTCAATTCCCTTCCTATGCTATTAAAGGGCTGTTGCCTGTTTCAGGATCACCCACATGTAGCCTGTTAACAAAAAAAATCGCATCGTAGAGTTAATTTTATATTCCCAAACTTCGCGTCGCGACGCCGTGGGGTGCTACAAAATTATTACATTAGATTCATTCAGCCTAGTAATATGATTCAAAATATCTTGAATTACGATCGTGATCGGTTCTATTCAAAATACGGTTTTATTTTTATATTTCTCATGTGACGTAACAGCATTTTCATCAGACTTCAAATACGTTCACGGAACAATTTTTTTTTTGGCTTGGGTTGTCGGAGAAAGTTGATGATTTGTTAAGGACGTCAATAACCAAAACGTTTTGGAACCACTGGCATATATAAACATTAGATACCTAATATTTCATAGTTTTCAAATACCGAAACAAAAGAGAAAATTTTATTCATACATAATTTACGTACATATAACTTAACCTTCGGCCTACAACGTGAAAATCCAGGAAATGTTCTAAAAAATTGCTTCTTTTTGACTGAATTCACTTTTTAGATGCAATAAGTTATTTTCGTAATTCAAAACTTTATTGACGATTTTGAGAGTAATAAAGTTTATGTCTCAATATATTTTACTTAAAATATATAATATAATATATATTATAATATAATATATAATACACGTGTATTTGACATTAATTAAATTTAGTAAGTTTACAATAAAATAACGCATTAAATTTTTAACGTCGATTTAATTAAACAAAAACTTGGTCAATAATTTGGTAGAATTCAATTTAATTAGGAATTTTGAGTTGATAAATACTGGTCTAAGGCATGGCGTGCTTCAACTGTAAATGAAAGGTATAAGACATAGATCCCGTTATAAATGTGACATGGGAACGTGAGTGTATTGGAAAAAATGTTCGTTCACCTTCGGTGAAAATTTCTAAGTAAATGAATTAGATTTATGGCTGAAAGGTTTTACTGGGACGTTAAAAACAACTGGAAAATTGTAGATTTAGGCAATTGAATAATTTACCCAGGTATCCATAATAACAAATAGCTGGCACCCAAAAATGAATATTAATTTATGTGGGTAAGCTAGATGACATTTTAAATGTGATATTGGAGGGTTAATTAAGTTATTTTATGTTTTGTGCTTTAAAAATATTACAATCACTTTTTTATAAAAAAATTCTTTCATGGGCCCTACACACTATTACTTTTACACATAATAATTAAGGGAATAATTGCTTAAATTTAAAAGGATTTATCAATGTTAATTACTGGGGTAACAACGTGCAGCACAGATTCACGCTTGTGACGAACCTGTTTCATCTTCTTATAACTTTCGGAAGATCTGCATAGTAGTTTTCCTTCTTCCACTCTCACTTGCAGGTCGGGTTGTTGATTTGCCCTCTGTTGACGGAAAAGACTCTGGAACTGGTACTGCCGCTGATTGAGGAAAACCCAGATTTTCTCCTACTTTACTCCAATACAGTTCAAGAAATTCTGAATAACTGGCCTTTTTTGCTCGCTCTTACTTCGAACTCAAGAGCAATAATGCTCACCTCCCTTTTAACTCTCGATCAATAATTTTTAATTGTTCATTTCTATCTTCTCTTCTACTTCCTCGGCTTTCTGTTTCCTTCCACTTACGAGCAACACTCCTCTCTGCTTCTAAGCATTTACTCTCTCCTGTAGTTTCTTCCTTCCTTTCAACATCTTGTTCCACACTGCTCATTTTTCGTTTTTTCACCTCGCAGCTAAAATCTTATTTCCCCTTTCACTAAGGGAAGGCGCTACCCCACGTGACGTGTGTTCGCCAATATTTATGCTACGTCGTCCAGTGTGGGAATATTTCCCTGACAAATAGAATAGTGTCCTTGGGTAATTTTGAAGGATGAACGTTTCTTCACGAAAACAAGCCTAATCTTCTGTAGCTGCATACAGACACGTTTACAGCACAGCACCAACACCCTGGTGTCGGGAAAACCCCTTCTCTTGCGTGTTTATCTCCGAGTTAGAATATTCTTTCTGGATTTCGATAATTTAAAATAAAGGACACTTGAATAAAGTTAGAGAGAGGTCCTCATGTGCTACAACATATTTGAAAAATTATACTGAAAAGAGATGTTTACGGACATTCGGGGGAAAAGTTATTTGCAAGTGGGACGATAAAAAGTCATTGGTGAAATTTAGGATCATTTCGTAGCAAAATATTCCTGGGAGGAAAGTAGAAACTGGAGTAAAACTTTTGAGTTCATCCTCTGGTGTATACAGTGTTGAGGCTCTTGTTTTATTCAGTGACCTGACGAACGATTCGTTGCAGAAATTTCGTGTGGTATTGATTTTATCATTTATTTTTGTCTGTTATTTAGCTGTCTCTTTGTTAAAATTGTATACGTGCTTTTCACTTTTATTAGTATAAAATTAACCCAGCATTCCGTTAAGTTAAAGACGGTACATTATTAGGCAATGTCGTAATAAAATCTTTTAATATTATATTCACATACCTGTTGGACTTCTTTATTATAAATTATCAAGTGAGGCCTAAACTTGAAACGAGTTAAAAACAACTTTCCCTTTCAATTAATGAGTAGCACATTTTTTGAGAAGAACTAGGCTGAAAATTATAATAGTTGGTCACATCAGTTGGCAAGTAATGTATTGTAAACATTCAGAGGGTAGCAGACCGAGGATTAGTACAAGACATCTTCACTGCCCTGACCATCATCTGAAGTCGTTATTAAATCAGAAGCCGCAGATACATCACAGTTCCCAGACAAGCGATCGCTCATACTGTCTGCGCGCCTCACGAAAACCTTCTTCCAACTTCAACAGCTTCCCCGTGAAGAATTAAGTATCACGTCCACACCGAAGAATATATCGTCTCAGAATTCAATTACATGCCGAAGCGTTATATCCCTTACGGATTTCTTCGCTCTATGAAACATCTGAATGACATGACATTGCAGGCCTCCAACCACTGTCGTCGGGAGTAAGTTATATTATCTACATTTACTTAGTAAATAAAATAGATAAGTACAAAATTAAAATAACGATAGTTTGTCATTTCCGTTTGACTAAAGAAGTCATGAAGGACATTACGAGAAAGAAATTATAATAAAATTTGAAGCACGCATAAAACTATTTAGTCGTTTTTGTTATGGTATTCACTCCAAAGACAGATCTGATGAAACACCTCAATGCTAATCTATCTTGCGCAAGCCTTTCATTTCCTCATATCTAGCACATCTTCCCTAACCTTCTTAGCGTATTCCATCCATTGCCTCCCTCTTCTGATCTCCCCCCCTCACCACACACACTTACCAACTAATGCTAATTTTACATGACCCTCGTGTCTTAAACCGTGGCCTATAATATTGGTCAACGTACTTCATATTGTTCGATTTTTCCCTTCCTATTATAAACTTCCTCGTTAGTGTTTCTATTCACCCATCTGATTTTCAGCATTCGCCTATAGACTCCTATGTCCACGTTTCGCACCCATATAACGCCACGCTCCATACAAACATTTTTAGCAACGATTTCCTAATATTCTCACTTATATTACCCGTAAGTAAATTCCTCTTTTTCGCGAAAGCCTTCCTTGCCTGTGCTATCCTACTCTTTATGTCCATTACTAACATCCCCAGTTATTACGCTTCACAAGTAGCAGAATTCCTCAACTTCCGTCAAAATATCCCTTCCCAATCTAACACCCTTTGTTATTCCACGGTTTCCCAAACTACACTACATTACCTTGGTTTTCCATCTATTAATCCTCGTACTGAACTCTTTCTCCAGGACTCCGTTCATGCCATTCATTATGGTTTTCAAGTCTTCTTCTGATTCCTTTAATACTACAATATCATCGGCAAAGCATAATGATAATTTTTTTAGTTTTCAATGAAGTCTCCGTCCTTTTCCACGATTTTAGTTCACCTTTCAACAAGGGCATGTGTTCCACCTATGTAAAAAACGTGTATTCCTTCCTAAAGCATTAATTCACGGCCGATTCTACGGTTAACTTCAAACTGAGTCCTATGTTGAGCTTCTGTAGTGGCTCGACAGATGGAAGTCAGAAGGTGCTAAGTTATGGCTGTTTGGTGGTTGATGCAGGATTTCCCATTCAATTTTCATAATCTCTTCATTGGTGTAACGACTGGTTTCTGGTCTTGCATTCTCTTGCAAAAGAGAATGCTTTTGTTTGGCGAGCTCGCTGAAGACGAGCTTTACGACTGAAGACATATTTGACAAAGCTTATTGTGCGTCCCTGCCCCAGAAAGTCAACCAAAATGCTGTCACCTTAACTTTACCCGCATTTATCTTCGTTACAGCGACGAATCAATCGGCGAACAGTGCTGGCTGGCATCCACTTGTAATAGGGATTTCAAAGTTAGTA